>CAXHTJ010000011.1:13429651-13767321 GCA_964019445.1 Populus tremula
AGTGTTGCTTAATCCCAGTTTGCTATTGCGTTTTAAATGGGTATTGGTTAAAATCAGAACCCATTTATGTTTCTCCATTATTTCTTTTTTCAATTCGACCACTCTATGCAGCTCCTCATTTTCATTAGAAATATTCAGACCAATACGTCTTTCATTTCCACCATGTTCTGCACATCACACATAATGACATCTTTGTTTAGCGATGGAGCACAGAGTTGATCATAATAAATATCTTCCATGGTCAAGACACAATGAATCTCCATCACAACCCAACATCATTAGCTTATCTGCTATCCCTTTCAAGAGAAGAAGATTTCGAATCAGTCCATTCATTCCCATCTGTAGGCATCTTTCTCAAACATTAAGAAAAAAAATGAAAAATAAATAAAAAAGGAAATTTTTTTATCTTAAGCTATATATCCAACACTCACTTGAAAGATATTGATAACCATGCAAGCAGTTTACATGTCAGTATTTGACAAGGGGTGGGAGATATTGGAAACAAATTAGAGTACACAAATAGAATGTACTTGGTGAATTGCCCGCGCGGTGCCGGGGTCAACATGAACTGAGAAAAACCTAAAAGCACTGAGATCGAACTGAGCAACCATGTGCAGTAAGCTATTTGGCTGCCAGAACAATTCAAAAAGGGCCTCCGATTAAACATCCCGAGGGCAAATGTAAACACATGAAATTTTCAAAAAAGAATAGTATATATATTTATGCATGCTGTAAATTTTTTAAAATATATTTTTTATTTAGAAATATATTAAAATAATATTTTTAAATTTTTTATTTTTTATATCATAATATCAAAATAATTAAAAAATATTTTTAAAAAACACGTTGTGAATAAGTTCTATCATTTAAATTTTTTTAAAAGTATTTTTAAAATATAAACATAATTTAAAGTATGTTTGGTAGTTCTTGTGCTTCTGCCTTTGAGTGTGTATATTAGAGCAGAGTGATTTTACTTAACCACGAAATTTTTGGGAGACAAATTATAGTGAATATTTTTCTATTTTACCAATATACCCATGGTGTTTATAACAGAGTGATGCTACATGCTGAGGTGGATATTAGCAACAGAGTAAAGCGTACAAAAGTAACCAAAAAAAAATATTGTGTTTTTTAAAATCTGAATATTTGAGAATTGGTGGGGTTGATTTTGTTAGCTTGATATGCTTTCCTCTTTCCTCTTTGCTTTTCATTTTTTTTTGTTACTTTTGTATAAATTAGTGAATTTTATCTTAGTCCATTAGAAATTTGCCTTTCCAATTTTTTTTAAAAACAAAGAAAAGTAAAATTCAAGACTTATGTCTGTTTGACAACACCAGTCTAATGGACTCGTGTTGTTGAAATAACTTAATATTCTAATAAAGTTTGTTACTGAATATATATTCTCCAAATCCTTACTAAATTATTAGAAAGTAACATTATAATATTTTTAGGTCTGCTTAATTTATTTGGTTTAAAATAATTTTTTAATATAGTATCAGATATTTAATAACTTATGAGTTATTTGTTAAGTTAATTTAAATTAATTATTTTTATTAAAATAATATTATTTCATTATTTTTTATTAATCTAGTCAAATATGAACTAGATTGGTTTTATTAAATTTATCAAATTTCATCAAATTAATATTTTATTTGATACAATTACAAATTCAATTTTTTTAAGGTCAATATTTAGAAATAAATGAATAAATAAATAAAAGCTACATACCAATATTTAATTTAAGTAACCTCAAAGACTACTAATTTAGCTTTTGATATTAAAAGGGTGTATGTCTTTATTCTCTGTCTAGTTGATGAGGCAAATATCAGGCTAATAGCTTTTTAAGTGAGTTTAGATAATAACTAATAATATATCCCTAGTGATTCCCCTAATGATTATAAAATATTGCGTGGGAAATGCAGGTGAAGAATTAGAAACAAGGAAAAATGTCGACACAATGAAAATTAATTGTTATATAATTGTACATGGCATACACTTTAAAGCTCTGAACTTCAGTAAATGATTTAATAGAGAATAAAATTTAATTTTAAATGCAAATTAAAATAAAGCAGAGTGACTCATGGAGAAATTAAGCACAACTGGAATTCTACAAACAGTAGAGCGTCGGGAATCCTTGCACACCTTTGGTAATTTAATTATTCTTATTTCGTTTAATAACTCAAATATAATAAAGAATGAATCCATTTAATAGAGAAAACATGACTGAATCCATAAACCACATAAATCCCTTTTTGTTATCTGGTGCAATTCCCACGCGTCTTCTTTATTCCAAATGCCCCTCTTTTCAAATTAGGCATCTTCAATCTCCTTTTTCATCACGTCTCCATGATCCCCGTTGTGTCACAAACAAATTGCCTAAAGTTTAGGATTTTTTTTTGGCAGCCACATACATGCTTTAGGAGTTCCTTTTTTGAAATCCTCATCATAGAGTAATTTGTAGCCCTTCAAGATACCTTTCCAACGCGTCAAGAATCACAGCAATCCGATATGTGAGTGGAAAGTTATGATTAAAATACTTTAGTTCAAAGTGAAATTTCACGACTGCTGGCCTTGACTTGTCTGTTTAATTTCTATTATTTTTATTCACATTTTAGCATTTTATTCCAATGATAGAACGCACTTTCATAGACTCATCAAAACCCCACGAACGTCATCAAGCTTTAGCTTCAAACAACCAGATCGGGAGATTTAGTGCAGTGGAGAACTTCAACATCTACTATGAAGCTTGATTTGCTATCCAATCCACACACAAGTTTTCCATTGATACAAAGATACTGTATTTTTTATACAAAGATACTGTATTTTTAACCGTCTAGTAAATAATTTAATGGTAAAAATTTAAGATCAAGAGATTTACTATCTACTGTGGTCTCAAGTTCGAGTCATGTGATTGTCAATATTAATGGTTACTGGAAGCTTACTTGCTCATTAATTTTAAAATTTGTAAAAATTAGTTAATGTGCGTGTAAGTTGATCTAGATACCCCCAATTAATAAATAAATAAAAATGGTGTATTTTTGTTGCCGGAAAATTGTCCACCAATAACTTTTTATCTTTTTCCAAGTTTTCTAGGTGACTTTTTTCTTTCATCTCAAAATCATGGATCAAAAGTGAATAAAATAAAATTTTGAATCAACACTAAAAATAAAAAAATAAAAAATGCAAAAAGTCTAGTGATCAAGATTTTTAAAATCACGCCTATGCTACTTTCTAGTTTTAAATATTCAAAACAAGGCTCATTATCATATATTCATAGAGACATACCAATGTAGCTTTTGATGTTTACCGGTTTGGGTATGTCCATATACTTTTAAATATTTTTTAAAATTTATATTTGTTTATAAAAAATATTAAATTAATAATTTTTTAGTTGTTTTTAATGATTTTGATGTATTGATATTAAAAATAAAATCTAAAAAAATTATTTTTAAAAAATATTCTATATAACAGTATCAAACACATGATAACCTGGTCCAAAAGCTTTCGACCGAGCATAAAATGGTTTTCAACCCAATCATACTTTTTCCTCATTATAAATATAAAATAAAGTTCAACTATTCAAGTTAAGTAGGGTCCAATCAAGGTTGTTAAAATCACGATTTTAACATGAAACAGAAAGTCTTTCACAAATTCGGATCGTAAAATCATAAAAAAATCGTAAGGAATTTTAAAATATATTAAAAAAAATTCATATTTCAAAATAATAATAAAATATTAATTAAATTTTAAAAAAAATAAAAAGAACAGGAGAATTGCAATGCCAAAAGATGTCGTCGAAAGGGATTGGAGAACATTTTATTGTTATTTTTTTAGGTTTTAAATGATAACAATCAGTATTATGGAAATTCCATCCTGTCACAGTAATTGATAACAAGCAGCACTATTTTGTGGCCCACACTTTTGCCATTTGTCCAGGAGACTTCAAGCCTTCAAGGCCGAAGCAGAGAAGCGAAGACTGTGCCATTTGTCCAGGAGACTTCAAGCCTTCAAGGCCGAAGCAGAGAAGCGAAGACCGAAGATGAAGAATTGAAGACCAAAGACAGGTGGACATGGGGCGGGGGACTTTCAGTGCAGGTTTTAGAAATTATATTGAAATCGTAAAATCGGTCCTGATATCGCGATTTTGCATGATATCATCTAATTTTTGCGATTTTACCTGATTTCAACCCGATTTTACTCATTTTCAATTTTTTCAACCGATTCAACCCGTAATGCATGTTTTGACTCGTAAAATCATACGATTTTACAAGTCAAAACGCGATTTTGACAACCTTAAGTCCAATCTTAAATGGTTCAAACATTATTGTTAGAACGTGACAGTGTCCCAGCATTAGTAGTGTAGCACGTGCCATGTCTTAAGCTTATGTGATCCGAAAACAAGGCAATTGATAAAAAACTGATGTATATTACTCTTTCACACAGGATGCTTAGAATAATACAATGAATTGATCAAATGAGACTAAGGCTTAAATAGCCAGAACAAGAAACAACAGAAACAGCTAAAAATAAGTTCACGTCTTCAACACCCTGAAGATGTGGATCCTTGCTTAAAAATAGGTAAAACTAAAACAGAATATCAAATGCTAACAACACTGTCCTAATAGCTAGGACACTTATTAAAATTATTAAGACTAAGTCTAACAATTGCTCCCCTAAACTGAACATGCTTGAAGCAGTTTAGTTTATTTCTTCAGCTGAATTCACCCCAAGTGCAGCTCTGAATTTCTCGAACAGTTCCAGCCTTAGAGGCTTGGTCATAATATCAGCCAGCTGCTCATTTGTACCACAATGCTCTATGTCAATTACTTCATCCTTTGTAAGATTCCTCAGAAAATGGAATCTTACGTCAATATGCTTACTCCTACCATGAAGAACTGGATTCTTGGCAAGTTTTATTGTAGAAGAATTATCACACAGAACTTTGACACACTTCCTTTCAGTACCTCCAATTTGTTTAAGTATCTGTTGCAACCAAATACATTGACATGCACAAGACGCAGCTGCCACAAACTCTGCTTCTGTAGTTGAGAGTGTCACCACCGGCTGTTTCTTTGATGACCAAGCCACTGCTCCTCCACTTAGCATGAAAACATATCTAGAAGTGCTTTTTCGATCATCCAAGTCCCCTGCATAGTCACTATCTGTATAAGCTAGCATCTCATCTTACATCCCTTTCTGTAGAATACACCAAGATCAGTAGTGGCTCTAATATATCTGAGAATTCTTTTGGCTGCCATCATGTGAGATTCCATAGGATTGGCCATGAAACGGCTTATCAGACACACACTATAAGCCAAGTCAGGCCTTATGACTGTTATATACATTAAACTCCCCACTATTTGTTTGAACAAGGTTGCATCTGCCTTCTTGCCATCTTCTTGTTTTGTCAGTCTATTGCTTCCTGGAACCATGGGATTCTTAACACCATTACAATTTTCCAGCCCAAATCTTTTCAAGATTTCTTCTGCATACTTTTTCTGACCAATATGAATGCCTTTGGAACTTTGCCGAATTTCAACTCCCAGAAAATACTTCATTTCACCGAGATCAGTCATTTCGAATTCCTTTTTCATTGACTCTTTGAACTTGCTCACCATAATTGAATCATTGCTAGTAAAAATGAGATCATCGACATATAAACTTACAATTAGAATTCTGTTCTTCTCTTCCTTCTTTATGAACAATGTGTGTTCATAGCTACTTCTCTCAAATCCCTCCTTAGCAAAATAACCTTCAATTCTGTTAAACCATGCTCTTGGTGCCTGTTTTAAGCCATAAAGTGCTTTCTTCAATTTATAAACTTTCTTCTCTTCCCCGTTAATCTCATAGCCTGGAGGTTGTGCAATGTATACATCTTCATTCAACTCGCCATAAAGAAAAGCACTTTTGACATCAAGTTGAAAAAGTGTCCATCCATTCCTTGCTGCCAAAGCTATCACTGTGCGAATTGTGTCCCACCTAGCAACTGGGGCAAAAACTTCATTGTAGTCTACCCCCTTCTCTTGTGCATATCCTTTTGCCACAAGCCGAGCCTTGCATTTGTCCACCTCTCCATTTTCATTTAACTTGGTTTTATAAACCCACTTTACTCCAATTATTTTTGCTTGCTTTGGTGCATCAACAAGCTCCCAGGTCTCATTCTTTAAGATTGCACCAATCTCCATATCCATTGCATCCCTCCATTGTTTCATTTTTGCAGCTTCTTCATAATAAATAGGATCAGCAGAAACCATAAACAATGAAAAACTTTGTACCTCTTCTTCTGCTTCAAAGTTTCCCCTCTTATGTAGTCTTGAAGATAGGCTGGAGCTCGAGTGACTCTTCTCTCGGGCAGAGCAGGTGCTGCAGCATTACTGGGGATGCTACCGTGAGATATTGCAGCATCATTGGATTGACTGGATTCTCCTTCTTCTAGTGATTCTTCAGTTTCATTTTCTTCATCACTGGAGGCATATATGTCTGCATCAACTTCTCCCCAATCAAGCATATCATTCTTGTCTTCTTCTGTTCTTCTCCAATCCCAGCTTTGCTCTTCTTCGAACACAACATCTTTACTAACTATCACTTTTTTTGTTATGGGATCAACCATCTTGTATCCTTTGGACTCTTCACTATACCCCAGCATCACACACTTTTGACTCCTGGCATCCAATTTCAGCTTCTGTGGATTTGATACATGCACATTTCCTATGCATCCGAACACTCGGAAATAATCAACATTAGGCTTGACTCCACTCCAGCATTCTTCTGGTGTTTTATTCTTTACAGCAGAGGTTGGGCTTCGGTTGAGGATATGGCATGTCCATTTCACAGCATCTGGCCAAAAACGAGCAGGCATCTGTTTCTCTTCTAGCAGACATCGTACCATGTTTAGAATGGTACGATTTTTGCGCTCCGCAACTCCGTTTTGTTGAGGAGTGTAAGTTGTTGTCAACTGTCTTTTAATGCCTTCAATTCTGCAAAATTCTGTGAATTCTTTGGAGGTGAACTCCCCTCCTCTATCTGTTCTTAACCCAGCAATAGATAGACCAGATTCTTTTTCCACAGCATTTTTAAAACTTTTGAATGTCATGAAAGTTTCACTTTTCTCATGCAGGAAATACACCCAAAGTTTTCTACTCATGTCATCAATGAAGGTCAACACATACCTTTTGTTGCCATGTGATTCCGGAGTGATAGGTCCGCAAAGGTCTGAGTGTATGAGCTGCAGCTGCTGTGTTGCTCTCCAATTGCTTTTCTTTGGAATAATTTCTCGGTGCTGTTTTCCTTTCATGCAGCTTGTACACACAGAGGTTGGCACTTGAAACTTTGGAAGTCCTTGGACAAGTTCCTTTTGTTGCAGTAAATTCAGACTTGTGAAGCTTAGGTGGCCATATCTTTTATGCCATAAATCACCGAGATGATTGCTGCTCACATTTAAACAAGTAGATGATGCATGCAGCACAATATTTGCCAATACTACGAACATCCTATTTGATGTCATCTGTGTATGCATAATTAAACCCCTTCTAGGATGATAAACTCTACACTCTCCATTTTGCATCAAAATAGCCAAATTTTTCTCTTGCAACTGGCCAATGCTCAACAGATTATTTTTTAATTCAGGAACATAGTAAACTTCTGATATTACTTGAGTTATACCTTCTATTTCAAGTCTGATGTTGCCCTTCCCTTCCACTGGCATTCTGAGGTTGTTTCCAAGTTTCACCGAGTGACTGAATTCTTCATCTAGTTCCACAAACCATTGTTTGTTTCCTGTCATATGGTTAGAGCAACCAGAATCAAGAAACCATACGACCTCTCTCTTCGAATTGTGAAGTTCAACGTAAGACATCAAAAGGAGTTCTTCTTCTTCATCCAACTCAGCGTAATTAGCCCTTTTTTCCCAATCAGGACACTCATATTGAAAGTGTCCCAATTTATGGCATTTGAAACATTCAACCAGAGCCTTGTTGGATGTTTGTCTGCCTCGTCCTCTACCTCGTCCTCCTCTATACATGCTTCTGCCTCTTCCTCTGGTTGATCTCTCATCATATGCGACTTTCAACACCTGTTCCTCTATTTGTTGTCCTTGCATCCTTTGTTCATGGACAAGCAGGCTTCCATGTAATTCATCAATACTCAGGACACTTAGATCATTTGACTCCTCTATTGAACAAACAACATAGTTAAATTTTGGAGTCAATGATCTAAGTATCTTACCCACCACTGTGCTTTGTTCCATCGCCTCACCATTTGTTTTCATTTTGTTAACCAAGGCTAGAGTTCGACCCAAGAAGCTGTCAATTTTCTCTCCTTCTTTCATGGCTAGTAACTCGAATTCCTTCCTCAAAGCTTGAAGTTGTGCTCTTCTAACCTTTGTGGACCCTTGATATTTCTGCTTCATTGAGTCCCAAATAGCTTTTGATGTTCTCTTGTCGAGAATTGTCTCCAAAAATCTCCCTTGTCAATTGCTTGAAACAAGAAATTTTTAACTTTCAAGTCTTTGAGTTTGATCTCCTCTACACTCTTCCTCTGTGCCTCACTTGCTGCTGCATTTCCAACAGCCAGTGTTGGAATCCCTTCGTCCACAAGATTCCACATCTCCTTGCTCCTAAGGAAATTCTCCATTGTCATTGCCCAGAAATCGTAATGGCCATCAAATCTCGGAATGGAAGGCTGCACGAATTTGTCTGCGGTTGACATCTCGATTTTCTCCTCCTTTTTTTTTTTTTTTCTCACACACTCTGTGTTGATTTTCACTCTCACCCTTTTGTTTTGTCTCACACACTGTGTTTGATTTTCACTCTCACACACTTTCACTCACACTCGTGTTTGCTCTTACTGTCACACACTCTATACTTGCTCACACCCCCACACAATCAGGTCCCCTTTTAGGCTCTGATACCAAATGATAAAAAACTGATGTATATTACTCTTTCACACAGGATGCTTAGAATAATACAATGAATTGATCAAATGAGACTAAGGCTTAAATAGCCAGAACAAGAAACAACAGAAACAGCTAAAAATAAGTTCACGTCTTCAACACCCTGAAGATGTGGATCCTTGCTTAAGAATAGGTAAAACTAAAACAGAATATCAAATGCTAACAACACTGTCCTAATAGCTAGGACACTTATTAAAATTATTAAGACTAAGTCTAACAGCAATTGGTGTTTGATGGAATTAGCTGTCACTAAAAATAAAATAAATAAAATCCTCTGTGAACTAATTAATTCCTAAATTATTTTTTTTATTGTTTTTCACAAAATTTATAAAAATAAAAATATTTTATTAGATATTTTAGATACTCCACTATTATAATATTTTATTTAAGTTTAGATTTTTATTTCAAAATTGAATTTTATTTAAGTTTAGATTTTTATTTCAAAATTGAATTTTATTTAATATAACAAATATTACGATGTTTTATTTTATCTGAAATTTTTTGAAATGTTATTTGATTTTATTAATTTAACTCTTGATTGTCTCAGGTCCTCCAAGGCATTCCTCCACTCCTTGGTTAACTATCTCATGGAGGTTAACTCCCTCCACCTCTCTTACGGATAAAGTAAAGAAGCCATTTACACTTCATAAGAAACCGTAATATAACAAACAGAGGATCTGTAAGTTTCAGAGAACGACATCAATTTAATTATGCGAAGTTCAATCTTTTTTCCTCTACAAATTAAATCATGTACGTAAACCTGTTACCTACATTTTGTAATATTTCTGGATCTGCTCTTTGATTCATCAAGGACAGAGTTGATTGCAGCTTCGTCATAGAAAAGTTCGTCTTCTTCATCTTCTTGGTTGGCGAGGAAATATAAGTGGACTCTTCTCCAGTTTAAGGATTCCAACCTAGCACATGAATGATAAAGGACAGAGTCATCATTTAAATAATAAAGGGACGAAGGACATCCTTAGCATTAGGATGCTCCCATTCCACCACTGACTCTCACCATTCTTTTGGATGTACTCCATCACTCTAAGAGAAGGGGGATGAGATAGCTGGCCATTTTCAAGCAACGGAAGATGAATTGCCAGCCTTTTCAGCATCTGACAATTTGATATCCCAATTTGTTGGAGAGAATCGCAGATCAAACTCTTTAAAAATAGAAATATACCATGATAAGATGGAGATGATGGTGGAGCGGAGCGGAGCAGAGCCAAGAAGACGAAACCAAGCTCTCCATGTTATAGCGCTTCCAAATGTTGGTACTGGCATTTTATTGAAATGAAACTTAGAATCAACTGTTTTGAAAGCCATTTGATAGCTAAGAACTCAGAATCCATGAGATTAAGTATTTGGCAAAGCCTTCCCCGTGATTGGAGCAATCTCACTAATTTATCGACGGAATGGCTAGAATTGTCTTCCTCTTAACTAATCTTTAGCAAACCAAGCTTCAAACAATAAGAGGGAGCTTCAGTTCAGTAGGAAACTTCAACATCTATTATAAAAATCGTGTTTGGTTACGCTGTGTAAATTATGTATTTATAAATTTTAATTTTTTTTTATTAAAAATTATTATTATTATATTTTCAGATTATTTTGACGTGTTATATCAATAAAAAATTAAAAAATATTATTTTGATGTATTTCTAAATAAAAAATACTTTGAACAATAATCACTACCACAATCTCAAACAAACTCTTGTGATTTGCTATCCATTAATACAAAGATCGTGTTTTTTTGTTGTTGAAAAATTATCAACCAGCAACTTTTTATCTTTTTCCAAGCTTTTTGGTGATTTTTAGGTAGCAGCGTGAAGCCTCGCCAAAAGCCCAAGATTAAAAATAACCATGCTCCTAGCCCAAGCCCACCAACATCACCCCCAGCAGATTGGAAAAATGCTCATAAGTCATAACCATTCCGGAAAAAACACACCTAGGCTAGTATGGTATACTAGAAAGTGGAAATAAATCGATATTAATCATCAAATAAATCGTTAGCAGAAACCAAAAATAAATAAATAAATTGTTCATGCTACTCCATCTTATTGATGGGAATGACTTTTGACCAACATACATACGACTTTGCTAAAATTATCTGACAAATTATTAGGCTTATAAAAACACTTAATAAAATCAGAAAAAAAAAATCATTTTTATTCAATAAAATAAAAAAGAAAACTCAGGTAATAAATATTCAATTCACTTTCCAGCCGCCAATAAAAAATAAAAGTATTTTTATTCAATAATACTTCTTGGTAACAAATAAGCTGCCAAGAATTATATGAGAATCAAATCTCTCCGATCACATGGTCGTTTAAAATGCTCAACACTCAGAAAACAAATTTACAGAATAATAAGTCTAGTAAACTTCTTGATATATATATATATTATTCAACCAAATAATTGCTTGTGACATATACATGGAGAGCTTCCTAGTATTAAAAATTTAAGATTATCAAATAATTAAACTTTTTATTCAAACCAATAAATTTTATGTGTCCATGCTACTCCATCTTATTGATGGGAGTGACTTTTGACCAGCATACATACGACTCTGCTAAAATTATCTGACAAATTATCAGGCTTATAAAAAAACTTAATAAAATCAGAAAAAAAAATCATTTTTATTCAATAAAATGGAAAAGAAAACTCAGGTAATAAATGTTCAATTCACTTTCCAGCCGACAATAAAAAATGAAAGTATTTTTATTCAATAATACTTCTTGGCTCATAAATAAACTGCCAATAATTATATGAGAATCAAATCTCTTCGATCACATAGTCGTTTAAAATACTCAACACTCAAAAAGTAAATTTACAGAATAATAAATCTAGTAAACTTTTTGATTTATATATATATTATTCAACCAAATAATTGCTTGTGACATATATGTGGCGAGCTTTCTAGTATTAAAAGTTTAAGATTATCAAATAAGTAAAATTTTTATCTAAACCAATAAATTTTATGTGTCTATTTTAAAATTTGGTTTTAGAAAGAAAATCAAAATGAAATATCAAACATTACCTATAAATCTTTATATTACAGATTAACTATATCACCCATTTATCATTCTTAAGGTCAATATTTAGGAATAAATAAATAAAAGCTACGTATCAATATTTAATTTAAATAACCTCAAAGATTACTAATTTAGCTTTTGATATTAAAAGGGCGTATGTCGTTACTCTCTGCCTAGTTGATAAGGCAAATATCAGGTCTTCTATCTCCACCACTCCCTGCTAACTCTTTGCCTCATATCTTACGTTATATCTATTAAGTTTGCTTAATTAAGATGGAATATTTATGACTTTTATATGTATTAAATCAATTTAATTGTTTTGACTTATCATGATCAACATGAAGTCATCATATTATAAAACCAAAAATCAATGGTGTATCTAATTATCAAAAAGGTATAAATATTGCTATGAAGTTAACGTGTGGACCACCCCAATTATGAAGCTCGGAAGATGCCTAGAAAATGTAAACACGTGAATATTGAAAACAATAACATACTTTCCTTTTTAAATTTTTTATTTTATTTTAAATAATAATTTTTTATTTTGAAAAAAAATTTAATAAAAAAATTAATAATTTAAAAAGTAAAAAAAAATCAATTTTGTTGAAAAACGTGTGCTTTAACAATGACATATTAAATATGTGATTAATTAAGAGCATGTGATTGCTTTTGTTTTTAGTTGTTTTTTCAAAAAAGATATATAGATATTTTTAATGTTTTTTTATAATTTTAATGTATTAATATTAAAAATAAAATAAATAAATAAATAAATCATGTAGTCTATTTCCAAAACAATCTAATATTGGAGGTTGAAATTAAAAAAAAAAAAATTAAAAAAATATATATTCGATCAGTGAATAAATCTATCAAACCAGTGAATCAGGTAACTTGAGCTAACACATCAAACTAATTAACAAGGTTATGGACTCCAGTAGGATTATTTTTTTTTAATTTTTTTATTTAACAATATGATAATAAAAATGGATAATTATGAAACTAAATTTTAAACCAACTCAAATATGAAATAGAAAAAAAAAATTAAAAAAATTGATAACCAAAAAAAGAAAAGGGAAAGAAAAAAGAAGAAGCAAAACAATATAGATTATTATTGTAATTCATAATGAAATGGGTGTGAGTGAATATTGGTTCTCCCACACCTTTTAGCTTTTTTTTTAATTAATAAACAAAAAAATACTTCATTAAACCAATAAACTAGTATAAATCACGTTAACTTTATAAAAAGATAGAATAAAAATAAATAAATTATAAAGTTGAATTTTAAACCACCCAATATGAAATAAACAAAAACAAATTTTAAAAAATAATAATAAAAAAAAAAACACATTAGATTACTTATAATAATTTATAATGAAATAGGTGTGAATACGTCTCTTAACTATTCGTGAGCTTCTTATTCATTCTTAGTTTTTCTTGAAGTTATTCTATTGAGGAAAAAGAGAAGAAGAAACCCTACCTTTTTTTCCCTCTTCATAATGCATGGATTTAAGTTGGGTGGAGATTCAGTAATCAAAATATTTTTTTATTTTTAATATTAATATATAAAAAATATTAAAAATATTAATTTAATATTTTTTGCAAAATAAACAGATTTTTAAATACAATCAAACATAATTCTGAGTACAAAAACAAATTACGTTTTGATTACGAGCATAACAATCTTGGCAGTAAGTACCATGATCCTTTCCAATTAAGTTAATTTTAGGATTTTTTTTTGGCAACCACATACATGTTTTAGGAGTTCTTTTAATTTATTAAATCAATATTAAAGTAAAAAAATTAAATCAATATAGATAAATAAATGAACTAAATGTAATCAAACAATTAATCCATTTAATAGAAAAAACCTTACTGAATCCATAAACTACATTAATCCCTTTTCTTTTCTTGTTTTTTTTTTTTTCTCTGGTGGAATTCCCACTAGTCTTCTTTATGGGCAGCCCCACTTTTAAACCCTCTTTTTCATCACGTCCCCATGGTCCCCGTGTCCCACACGTTTTCATCAAAAACCTAAATTTTAGGACTTCTTTGGCAGCCATCTAACAATATATAAAAATAATATTTTTATTTTTAAAAAATTATTTTTAACATCAATATATTAAAATAATCTAAAAATATAAAAACATTATTTAAAAAAATCAAAATTTTTAAAAACACAAGCATTCCCAAAGAAGGTAACGCGTCAAGAATCATAGCAATCAGACATGTGAGTGGAAAGTTGTGATTAAAAAACATTACTATTTTTAGAGTGATTTTGACAGCATAGCAGGAAACGTCATTATTGTTATTTTTAAAAAAAAAATTTATTTATAAATATATTAAAATGAAAGTTGTCAATTTCGTTTCGTTTTATTTGTAATGATTTCATACCAATTCAAAAAATAAAATAAAACAAAATAATTTTCATCTTATTTCAAATCTCAGTCCCTTCCAAATGTTTCAGCTAAATTCCATTCAGAATGTTCCGGTTTCATTCTACATGTTCTGTTCTGGTCTTAAAAAGCCATTGTATCAAATTGAACCTGGTTCAATTAATTAATTAAACCATCAAAGTATAAAAAGCTCTTTTTCATTACTATTTTCATTAACTATGATATTAATTTTTTAAAATTTGATTTATCACTAATATATATGATTTATTTTCATGTACTTTGTAGGAGTTTAAGCAAAAAAATAGATGTTTTAGATCTCATTAGCCTTAATAACATTGACCTAGCTTTATATTTAAAATATTAGTGTTAAAATATTTTAATTTCATAATATTTTGATATTTTATTAAAGTTGAATTGTTTTAAGTTAAAAATTATTTAATTTAAACTATTTAAAAATATTTTAAATTTTAAAATTATATTTCATCACGTCTCTATGATCCCCGTTGTGTCAAAAACAAATTGCCTAAATTTTAGGCTTTAGCAGTTCCTTTTTTAAAATCCTCATTAGTGAAATTTCACGACTCATTATTTCTATTATTTTTATTCCATTTAAGCATTTCATACTCATCAAAACCACTGGAACACAATCAAGCTTTAGCTTCAAACAACCAGAGGGAGATTTTATAGGGATAAAATTTTAAAAATCACGCTTATGCTACTTTCTAGTTTTAGTATTAAATTTAGTATTTAAAAAATATGTTTATGAATATGGCAGTTTCAGGTTTAGAAACCAAAACTGCCATATTCATTCTCTTAGACATTTTAAAAATGTGTGTAGAAGAATACTTTCAATGTTGATTTATAATATTAGGTTACTTTAATGATAAATCAATATAGTATTTTTTTTTTTTTTTGGATTTTCATCTTGGAGAAATTCAATAGGATGAAAATATAATATTAATCAAACTTCAAATTATAATTGTTTATCTATCGAGTTAAAAAAAATATGACAATTCAATAGTCTTTAAAGAAATAAAAAAAATGAAAAATGTTATTTATGTAATTGTAAGCATACTATATTATATTACTTTACAAAGGGACGAAGAACATCCTTTGCATTAGGATGCTCCCACTCCACTACTGTCTCCCACCATTCTTCTGGACGTGCTTGGATATTTTGAAGAGAAGGGGGAGGAGATGGCTGGCCATTTTCAAGCAATGGAAGACAAATTGGCAACCTCTTCAGCTCCTCACAATATATTACATTAATATCTTCAAGAGAATTGCAAATCAGTTTTGCACTACAAATGCTTTTCAATTTTGGTAAATCAAACAATTCCAGAATTCTTAACTTTGGGAGAATGACTTCCGTGATGGAATTGGAGGTGCTGCTTTCTTCATCTGCTGTTCCTATTATCTCCTCCATTTTCTCACAATCATGAACAATCCTTTCCAGGTTTACGAGGTTTGGTAGCAACACAAGCGGGAACAGCTTCTTCATACTTTCACAATGATAACAAAAAAACTCTTTAAGACCAGAAAACGTACCGTTACATGATGGCAATCGTGGTGGAGCAGAGCAGAACCAAGAAGATGAAACCAAGCTCTCCATGTTATAGCATTCCCGAATGCTGATGCGCTCCAGTTCAGTTGCATTCTCTAATGACAAAACATCACATAAACTTCTTGCATCGATGCATTCACAAATCAGTCCTTGAATGCCATTTAAGAACTTGACCTGAAAATCTCTATCTCCGTTGATACTCAAATTACCCAACCCAACTGTTTTACTTGGAAAATATTCAATGCATTGCTCTAAATATCTACCCACCTCTCCTACTAAAATCTTGCATGTGCTTAATGATTGGATCCCATCCCGAGATCTGAGATACTCCACAAAGTCAGAAAAACCTTTGAAATGGCACTTCAAAGTTTCCAAATTTCTCAAGGATCCTACTTCCTTTCCTTTAACTGATATCGGAGCACTCGTAAACTTTTGTAGTACAAAGACTTGCAGGTGAGAGAGTTTTGGTAATATCCCACTAGGAAACTCCTTTTCACCACATCCATTCATTATAAGATACCTCAGGTTGTTTAGGCATTCCATTCCTTGCGGCATCTTTTCAAGCGCAGTACAAGAGAGGGCCAACCTCTTCAGTTCCCTTAGCTTCTTTAATGATGGAACACGTCTTAATTTCTTACAATAATTGAGCAATAATGCTGTAAGACTCACCAAATCAGAGACAGAGTCTGGCAAGTTTTCAATACCTGTGCAAGACAGATCGAGGACCTTGAGCCTATGCAATTGCTTGAAAAATGAATCCGCAACAAATCTCAACCCTTTATTATCACATAGAAATAGAGTTGATAGATAGGGACACCTTGGTGAATAGCTGGAAGGAATTTCTTCTATCTCGTTTCTCATTAGTGAAACCATCGTCAGATTCTCCGTCCACTCCTCTGCATCTGGCAACTCTTTTAATTGCGCACCTGCTTTAACCATGACTTCATATTTGTCTTGCAGTATTTTGATGGCCATGTCCCTAATCAAGTCATGCATCTTGACACATATAGTATCATGGTACTCCATTTTAGCATTTTCCAATAGGCAGACATTTACAAGTCTATTAAGCATCGTGTGGCCCTCATCAAATGCATCTCCCCTGCTCCTCTTTCCTTTAATTATTCCCTCATCGATCAAATAACCTATCAACTCCTGCCTTGCAATCATATCATCTTCAGCAAATAATGCACAGTACAAGAGACATCGTTGTAGTGCAAAATCACCTAACTGATTATAACTAAACCTCAATAACCTGAATACTTTCTTATCTATGTCCCTAAATTCTGATTCTCTCAATTTGTTCAATGTATTTCTCCACTCATGTGGGTCATCCACTCCCCTCAAGCTTCCTGCCACTGCAATAATTCCCAATGGCAAACCAGCACATTCCCCAGCAATATCTTTGGCAATTCCTTCCACTTCTGGTAAAAGTGCTATGTCACGTCCAAGTTTTTCCATGAACAAAGTCCAAGCTTCTCCCTCCGAAAGTAGCTTCACTTTGATTTTGTGGTGGCAAGCCATCCGAAGACAAACCGTTTCTGATCTAGTTGTCATAATCAGCTTGCATCCTTTCAACAGCACAGGAATTCCCACTTCATCAAGCTCAAAATTGTGCCACAAATCATCTAAAATGAGAATCCATTTTTGTTTCGTCCTTAATTCTTCTGACAATTTGACAGCTCTATGCACATCATCATCTTCGTTTGCAAGGTTTAGATCAAGACATTTAGCAATAAGATTCTGCAATCTATTAATGCTGAAATCTTGAGATACAATCACCCACCAAACATGATTACAAATATCTTTTCTTTGTAGAAGCTCATTATGGACATGTTTTAGTATTGTTGTTTTACCAACTCCTTCCCATTCCATAAATGCCAATGGTTGAGACTTCATCATCCATTAACAAAGACCATATCACCTTCTTATTCTCTTCAAATGCTCGACCCACTGGCTTTATAGAGCTAGTAGGTAATGGAACTCCTCTAGTCTCACTTGTGTTGTATTTAAGGCTTATAGAAGATCTAGCTCCAGCGTCAGGCCGCACTGATCTTCCACTATTCTCCATATCCTCCTCCACTGGTTCTGTCCTCACTCTAACCATGTTCTGCACATCATACATAACGACATCATTGTTTACTGATGGAGCAAATAGTTGGTCATAATATCTTCCATGATCAAGACACAATGGATCTGTTGGTTGGGATGAATCTCCTCGAGGCTCATCAGCTTGATTAATTGATGGCCTCTCACAAGAGCTACCTCTCTCCAGATGCTGCACTTGTTCTGTTCTCGCTACAGTTTCAAATCCATCATGCATTAAATATTGATCCACTACATCCTCATCTTCCTGCATTAAATAGGTAGAGATTTCATTCAGCTGCTGCTCCTTTGAAAGGGCAGAGTGTATCTGAACCCAAGTACCATCAGCAAATTGATCCACTAAATCTGTTCCTGGTGTTGCTTCTCCTCTATTCTCATGAGCATCAACTCTGAGTCTCCAAGGAGAGAGACTTCTGTCAACATGCTGAAACGATCCTTCACCAGTGTATTCCATGCCACTTGCCGCTTCTAAACGCCAATGAATTCTCTCAGGCCCAACACCTTGTGCCAAATTAATAAGTACTGCATTGTCTTGTTCTTGTGGACAGGTGGAAATGTCAACATTGCTTGAACTTGCTATGCTTTTATGTCTTTTGTTGCCAACATGCATAGCTAGAAAGGCTGCTTCTTGAACTTCTTGAGGCACCTGACCACAAATGCCAACACCACGCCCTCTCTCTCCTGATAAATGCCATTTGATCCTCGAAATGGAAGTACCATTGGCAAATAAATGACCACAAAACTTACACTTCATGCTTCCATCATTCATATCTTCAACTTCCTTCCAAAACGGATCATCTGATCTAACCATTTTGTCCTATAGATAAAAAGGGTCAAAATATTGAATAAAAATTAATGGAAGTACATTAATTGGAAAAGGAAGGTTGAAACTAAAATAATAAGTTACAAACAGCAAAGAAACTAAGAAGAAAAAACAATGAATTCAAGGTTAACTTGGGGTCAATTTATTATGAACTCCTTAAGGCATGGATTGTTACAACTGAGAAAGATCAAATTATTTATTTTTGGAAACTGTTGATGATCCTAACTCCAAAGTTTCTCATTAGAATTTCTACAACTTGTGTTTTCCTTGAAAGATTCAAACCAGAGTTACATGTGAAAAACAAAATGAAGAAGATGGATTATAAATAATTTACCTGGATTCAAGTTGTCTTCAAGTGCTGGTTTGCTTAAGTAGTATTCAGGAAAAAAACAAGAACAGAGAAGAATATATGGTTAAAAATAACAAGGAAGTTGCAAGATGTTTAGCTCCGGATGATTCGATTCAATCGGAAAAGGAAGCACTGATCATCAGAAAGGTTTAAGAAATTTGATGAGGGAAATTGGGAAATCAATGGTATAATGAGATGAGATTTGGAAGAGAATGTTACAGTAGCAAAGATTATTGTATTGTTTGAGAAGAAGGAAGTTGCTAGAAAGAAAGCCACAAACTTTATCTAATTTGCTTTTCTTTTGTCTAGCGCTGCATATAATAAAAATCTTCAACATAAGAATTAGAAGCTAATTGCTGACTGAGTTAACGTGTGGCCCACCCCATTGTTGAAACTTTGAAAAAGCTATGCCTCTCACTTCATTATCTGATCCACTCCAACTTCCATTCCCTACAGATTCAATATTTTTTTAAGGTCAGTATTTAAAAATAAATGAACAAATAAATAAAAGCTACGCACCAATATTTAATTTAAGTAACCTCAAAGACTACTAATTTATATTTTTATATTTTGATATTAAAAGGGTCTCTATCTCCACTCGCTGGCAACTCTTCTTTAAAACAAAAGGCGGATGACATGGATATGGCTTAGAAATTATAGAGAATCTGTGAGTTCCAGTTTTGTATATATCTTGGTGTGCTTCTCATTAGTGAAAAAGGCTAAATGCTGTTTATTGCTTTTCTTTTGTCTAGCGCTGCATATAATTAAAAACTTCAACAAAAGAATCAGAAGCTAATTGCTGGCTGAGTCAACGTGTCGACCCACCCCATTGTTGAAACTTAGCTTCAAGAGCTGTAAGTACTATGCTATGAATGATGCCTCTCATCAATTTTATCTAAATGTTGTTTATTGCATTAGTGAAAAAGCTAAATGCTGTTTATTGCACGCTGCTAATTGAGAAATACAGAACTCAGTTCAACCCAGCAAGTTGCTGCATCAGAGTTAAAACTCCATAGCAGTCAGCACAATCTATGAAGATAAAATTGAAAACAAAACAATCAATGACTAAAATTAAAAAAATGCATCTAAGGCTTAGAAAAAACTGAGATAAAACACTATTTTTCTCTCTTGATACATGGTAGAAGCCTGAGCATATTTATTTATTTTTAATTTTAATTTTAATAATATTTGTGTTCTTTCTACCCCGAGAAATCAAGAACGCTAATTTCATTAAACAAGATTCTAAAGCCCGTATTTAGATAAATTAGAAGAAAGGACTCCAACCCTAGCGCAAAAGACCTATAAACTAGCCTAACAAATCATACCCAGAGAAGCAATATGTTTATTGACATAAATAATTCTAAATTTAATAAGTCTATTTAATAAAAAAAAAAATTTGAGCTAGCTTGTTTCTGGCTTTTGCTTCTCTGGGTATGATTTGTTAGGCTAGTTTATACTTTATAGGTCTTTTGCGCTAGGGTACGTGGTTAAAATCAAGGTTGTCAATTTCGTTCCGTTTTGTTCTACTCGGAAAGGCCGAAACATTCCATACCAATTCAAAAAACAGAACAAAACGGAACAAATTTCACATCATTTTAAATCTCGATCCATTCCGGATTTTTTGGCTAAATTCCACCCGAAACGTTCCGGTTTCATTCCACATGTTCCGTTCCGCTCTTGAAAAGTCATTGAATGAAATTGAACCTTACTCAATTTTATTAATTAAACCACCCAATTATAAAAAGCTCTTTTTCATTATTATTTTCAATAGCAATGATATTAATAATAATATTGAAATTTATTATTACTATTTTCATTAACAATGATATTAATTTTTTAAAATTAGATTTATCACTAATATATATGGTTTATATTCATGTTTTTTTTTTTTTTTATGTTTATACTTTGTAGGAATTTGAGTAAAACAATGGATGTTTTAGATTCCATTAGCTACTTGATAACATTGACCTAACTTTACATTTAAAATATTTTTGTTAAAACATTTTACTTTCATAATATTTTGATATTTTGTTTAAGTTGAATTACTTTAAGTTAAAGATCTATTTAATCTTGACTATTTAGAAATATTTTAAATTTTAAAATTATATTTGTTTGGCATTGTATTTGTATTGCATAATTTATAATTAATTTATCTTGAATTTGAATTATGTTTGTTGAATATATATATATATATATATATGAACAGTACAACCCCGAAACGGCACGCCGAAACACTCTGAAACTGAAACATTTCATTCCAATTGAAAAAACAAGATACCTACCGAAACAGAATTGACAACCTTGGTTAAAATAACTAAACACATTGACTTTTAGCTACCCAACTAGCTTTTGTGAGATTTATTTATTTTTTTAAAAAAATATAAAATATAAAATATAAAATTTTTTTATTTAAAATTAATATTTTTTTTATATTTTCAGATCATTTTAATGTACTGATATCAAAAATAATTTTTAAAAATTCAAAAAATATTTTTTTAATATTTTTTCAAATAAAAAATACTTTAAAAAACAATCATAACTACACTTCCAAACAACTCTTTTTAACCCAAAAGGTCAAGTACATGTCCCAAATGCCAACAACCGAGCATAGAAAGGTTTCAAACCCATGGTGCCTTTTCCTTATTATAAATATAGAATAAAAATTAAGTCAAGGAGGTCTAGTCTTAAATGCTCCAAACATTATCCATGTCTCAAGCTTATGTATGATCCAAGAATTCATATTTATTACAAAATTATAATTTTATATGAGTTTTTATCTTTATGATCCAAGAAGTTTATATTGTAAATTCAAGAGTTTTAAGTTAGTAGTCAATTTTATAATTCATAAAAATATTTGATCCCTGAATTAGTTTTCTAATTGTGTTCTTAATCCCTGAATTAATTAGTTTTCTAATTGTTTTGCATAAATTCTTAAGAATAAAAATATTTTAACAATAGTTTTAGTGCTAAAAATGCTACTCTATTCGACTTTTAATTCAAATTGTATTTATATAGTTAAATGTTTTTCTCTTTAATAAATCCATTATTGGATATGAAATTTATAACTTATTTTATAATTCAAAATGGAGATTTGGTTTGTGTTTTAAGTTTTTTATTTTTGTAAAACTGATTGAAAAAATAAAAATTTACATCAAGCCATGTTGGCTTAACTCGAATAGGCAAGATCAAAGACACAAGTGAATAATAAATTTTAATATTCATAGTTGATGACTGGTGGAGCAAAATCCAACTCGGAGCTATAGCGTTGCACTGCATTCTTTTAAAATTTGATATTGTTTTTGCTAAAATTAATTTTTTTATATATTTTTAAATAATTTGATGTTTTAATATCAAAAATAATTTTAAAAAAATAAAAAAAATATTATTTTAATATATTTTTAAACAAAAATTATTTTAAACTATAACTGTTATTATATTACCAAAGACACCCTCATCCCGTTACTTTGTATAGACCTCGTAATTTCCAAGAGAACCTTAGCCATTCCTTTATGCATGTGCACGCTTTGCCAAACAATCCTTTAGGACTAATTTCGACTCTTCGTTGGCGATAGCAGTGATGGGAATGATGACACTTCTCTCCATCCTTGACCATTTCAATTCCGAGAAACTCCCCCACCATCCCATAAAAAAGTAGTCCTCTTTCTTTGAAGAATTTTCCTAATTAGTCCTTATATTTTAGATATGGTCTTCAACATATTACTCTTAAATTGCCCTTAAGACATTTTCTAATCTATCCTTTTAATAAGTATCTTTCTTTAAGCTAATAAAGATAAAATTATTAATTACTTTAAAAAACTCAATCCTACCTAATTTATTAAAATTAATAATAATTAAAATTTGTTTTTATGTTAATTTTTTCTCATGGTTTTCTGTAAAGAAGAAACTGTATCTAACTATTAACATTTTATTTAATAATTAATTAAATTTCAAATCTTTTGTTTTATTAATTTTGACTTAAACTAATAAAATCAACCCATGACACTATCAATTTTATTATTAATTAATTTTTCCTAAATAATATTATTTTAATTTTAAAAAAATTAATTCAAAATTCTTGAAAGGAAACTATATTGAATTGATTTATATCAACTTGGATTAATTCAAACTCAAACTCATAATGTCAGTCATTATTTTTATAAATTTAATCCATGTAAATAAAGTTTAATAAATCTAGAGACACTATTGAGTAATTTGGGACCAAAGTCTAGGACTTCGATAATACTTAAATAATAGTAATGTTCCTACAATAACAATGACGTTACATAACTTAAAGAATTGTTTTTTTTTTTGGGATGTACAAAGCACAAATAATAATAATTCTGGATGCAAAACACAGGCTGCAACGCAGATGGAGCAAGAAATTTCGCCCCAAGAAAAATCCAAATCAATGAGAGGCGAAGAGTTCTTGGTGTTTCTGCCATTATCAATTTTATTTTTATTTTTTACTCTCTTCATGTGAGTATATAAACTATCTTAACATTTACAATTCAAGCCAAAATTGATAATGGCAGAAACACCAAGAACTCTCTTCGCCTCTCATTGAAGACCAGGTTCCTCCTCGCCGCCCACTCCTTTGGGATTCGCGCCGCCAGCCGTTCCGACCACACCGTAAACCGCAGCGTATTGAACATCTTCGACCCCAAGGCCGCTGCTTCCGCCAAACCAATCAATGGGGTCTCCTCTTTCGACAACACTATTGACCCTACCCGCAACCTGTGGTTCCGCTCTACGCCCCCACATCCACCGCCACTACCGATGCTCTGCCTGTGATCATATTCTTTCATGGTGGGGGCTTCGCATTCATGGCGGCTAACTCAAAATCTTTTGACGTACTCTGCCGGCGACTTGCCCGTGAAATTAATGCAGTTGTTATCTCTATAAACTATCGGCTTGCTCCTGAGTACAAGTACCCATGCCAGTACGAAGATGGCTTTGATGCATTGAATTACATCGATGAAATGACCTTTGAGAATTTCCCAGCAAATTTGGATCTTGGAAGGTGTTTTATTGCCGGTGATAGTGCAGGAGGTAACGTGGCTCATCATGTCGTGCTCAAAGCTTGTGAACACACATTTTCTAACATAAAGATCAAGGGACTCATAGCAATGCAGCCATTTTTCGGAGGGGAAGAAAGAACAGAATCAGAAATCAAGCTTGTTGGGGTTCCTTTAATATCAGTGGAAGGTACAGACTGGATGTGGAAGGCGTTTCTGCCTGAGGGATCGGACCGAAACCACTCGGTGGTTAATGTTTTCGGACCAAATGCGGTGGATATTTCAGGCGTGAAGTTCCCTGCGACGTTACTCTTTGTCGGAGGGTTCGATCCCTTGCAAGATTGGCAGAAGAGGTACCATGAGGGGCTGAAGAAATCTGGGAAAGAAGTACATTTGGTAGAGTATCCAAATGCTTTTCATGGGTTTTATTGCCTGCCTGAATCGCCTGAATGTTCTTTGTTGATCGGTGAGGTGAAGAGTTTTGTGCAAAAGCAGTCATCTCTTACATAGGGTGAGGAGACGACGATCTCTATTTTATTATTATATCTTATTTTATTCACATTCAATAATTAAATCGTATTTAAATTGCAATGATTTTATTTACTATTGAAGATAGATTATTATATGTGTATTGAATTGTTCAATTATTTGATGTATTAGATTTAACATTAAAAAAAATATTTTGCTTTCTATTACCAATCACACTAAAATAATGCTGCGTCCTTTGAGCCATTTGGTGAGGAATGGTGATGGTGGTTTTTTTTTTTTTTTATACTAATTCATAAGTTGTGGGGTTGGCATGTTAAATTTTTATTTTTAATTGAATAATATTATTTTAAAGAAAAAACTTACACAACATTCTTTTAAATAAATAAAAACTCTTTGGACTTCATACTAGTAGATTTCACAATAGTTTACTTGGATTAATCGAGTCATAAATTAATCTGTTAAGTTTTTTGAGTGCTAATTGATTTGTTAAGTTATTTAAATTAAATTAAATTAATTTTTTATTTAGATAAAAAGCAAACTCAGTTTGAATCAGATTTCAAATCAGTAACTGGGTTGATCCTTCTAAATAATGTATAATGAAATGTGCATGACAACTGGGTTGATGGTTGATAGTTTGACACAGTTCATTTTTCATTGTATGTGGGAGAAAGCAATGAAGAAGAGAAGAGGAAAAGATGCCAAGAAATAAAACGAAGACTTATTGGATGTTTGGTCTTATTAGCATAGCCAGTTGGAAGTGTACTGTTTCATGGGGCTTATTTTCACCTATCAAAACTTTGGGTTTGTTTGGAATTATAGTAATTATAGTAGTTTAAAGTGTTTTTTTAGAAA
Organism: Populus tremula; assembly: GCA_964019445.1. Classification (NCBI taxonomy): domain Eukaryota; kingdom Viridiplantae; phylum Streptophyta; class Magnoliopsida; order Malpighiales; family Salicaceae; genus Populus; species Populus tremula. The sequence continues at coordinate 13,455,216 of CAXHTJ010000011.1, forward strand.
TACATCAAAATGATATATTTTTTATTTTTTTAAATTGTTTTTTAAATCAACACATCAAAACAATTTAAAATATAAAAAAATAATTTTTAACAAAAATAAAATTAAAATTTAAAAAATACGATTTCAACCACGTTTTCAAAAACTATTTTTCTCTCTTGATTTCTACCCCAAGAAATCAAGAACGCTGATTTCATTAAACCAGATTCCAAAGGCCATATTTAGATAAATTAGAAGAAAGGCCTATAAACTAGCCTAACAGATCATACCCAGAGAAGCAAAAGCCAGAAACAATCTAGCTCAATTTTTTTTATTAAATAGACTTGTTAACATTTTTTTATTTATTAGCATAAATAATTTTAAATTTATTTAATTAAATATATATAAGACAAGTTTAAAAAAACTAAACACACTGATTTTTGGCTACCAAACTAGGTTTTGATATTAGAGCGTGTTTGAAAATGTAGTAATAATTATTTTTAAAAATACTTTTCATTCCAAGACACATTAATTTAATATTTTATTATGTTTTAAAAATTATTTTTGATATCAATACATCAAAATAATAAAAAAAACATCTTCATTTAAAACAAAAAAAAAATAATTTTAAATTTTTTAAAAAATACTTTCCAAAACATAAATGACTAACACACCTTAAGTGGCTTGACCCATAACCTAGTCGCAAATGCCATCATTTGAGCATAAAAAGGTTTCAATCCCATGGTGCCTTTTCCTTATTATAAATATAAAATAAAATAAAATTTAAGTCAAGGAGGTCCAGTCTTAAATGCTCCAAACATTATCCATGTCTCAAGCTTATGTGATCCAAGAATTCATATTTATTATAAAATTATAATTTTATATGAGTTTTTATCTTATGATTCAAGAAGTTTATATTGTATATTCAAGAATTTTAAGTTTATAGTCAATTTTATAATTCATAAAAATATTTGATCCCTGAATTAGTTTTCTAATTGTTTTGCATAAATTCTTAGAAAAAAAAAATATTTTAACAATAGTTTTCGTGCTAAAAATGCTATTCTATTCGACTTTTAATTCAAATTGTATTTATATAGTTAATTTTTTTTCTCTTTAATAAATCCATTATTGGATTTGAAATTTATAACTTATTTTATAATTCAAATTAGAGATTTGGTTTATTTATTAAGTTTTTTTATTTTTGTAAGATTGATTGAAAAACAATAGATCGGGTCACGTCGGTTTAACTCGAATCAGCAAAATAAAAGACATAAGTGAATAATAAATTTCAATATTCAAAGTTCAAGACCGGTGGAGCAAAATCCAACTCTGACCTAGACTTGTTTGGGATTGTGGTAGTGGTTGCGGTTCAAAGTGTTTTTCGCTTAGAAATGCATCAAAATAATATTTTTTTTAATTTTTTAAAAATTATCTTTGATATCAGCATATCAAAACAATCTAAAATTATATAAAAAATAATAAAAATAAAATAAAATTTTAAAAAAATATAATTTACACGGAGTTACCGCACACTTGTCCAATCAACACACATCCAATCTCGTTACTTTTTATACACCTCTTAATTTTCAATAGAGCCTTAACCATTCCTTTATGCAAGTGCACGCATTGCCAAACAATCCTTTAGGAAAATGAGTTGCCCTCCGACGACTTTCCATAACTGGCCAGGATTAATTTGGACTCTTCGCTGGCGATAACAGCGATGGGAATGAAGACACTTCTCTGCATCCTTGACCATTTCAATTCCGAGAACTCCCCCACCATCCCATAAAAAAGTAGTCCTTCTTCTTTGAAGACTTTTCCCAATTAGTCCTTATATTGTTTTTAGGTTTTTTTAATATATTAATATAAAAATATAAAAAATATATTATTTTAATTAAATAAAAACATTAAAAATATATATTTTGCTTTCCATTACCAATCACACTAAAATAATGTTGTGTCCTTTGAGCCATTTGGTGAGGAATGGTGATGGTGGTTTTTTGTTTTTTTTGTTTATCCTATTTGTCTGTCTAAAGATAAGTTGCCATGGTGATGGGTTGCCATGTTAAATTTCTATTTTTAATTGAATAATGTTGTTTGAAAGAAAAACTTAGATAAAAAATAAATAAAAAATCCTTCGAGTTGGTATTATATTTTATAATAATTTATTTTTTAAAGTGTTTTTTATTTGAAAATATATCAAAATAATATATTTTTTATTTTTTAAAAATTATTTTTGACATTTACACGTCAAAATAATCTAAAAATATCAAAAAACAATTAATTTAAAATAAAAAATTAAATCTTTTTAAAAATACTTTTAAAACCCAAAAACAAATATATCTTAACAAATCACTAATTAATTTGTTAAATTACTTGAGTACCGATTAATCTATCGGATTATTTAAATTTGAACGGATCAATCTTTTACTTGGATGAAAAGCAAACTCGGTTTGAATCACATTTCAAATCAGTAACGTCACCAGGTGACCCAGCTAGCTGGTTTTTGCTGGCTGTGTTTTTGTACATGTCTAGGGGCAGGGAAATGTATAATGAAATGTCCATTTTTCATTGTATGTGGGAGAGAAGCAATGAAGAAGAGAAAGAGGACAAGATGCCAAGAAATAAAACGAAGACTTATTGGATGTTTGGGGGCATATCAAAATTTCAGGCCTATTTGGATTTATATTACTATAGTTTGAAGTATTTTTTATTTAAAAATGTATTAAAATGATATTGTATTATTTTTTAAAAATTATTTTTTAGATCAAAATATTAAAACCATCTGAAAACATTAAAAAAAAATTAGCAAAAAAAATTGAAATTTGAGGGAACGCTATTTCAACCGCGTTCCCAAACGCTTTCTTCATGTTTTTTCAATCATAAAGTTACTATAAAAACACATGTGTGTTTGGTATTATCGTATAAGATATTTTTCGTTTAAAAATATATTATTTTTTTTAACATCAACGTATCAAAATCATTGAAAAATATGAAAAACCCATCAATTTAATGTTATTTCGAATCAAACACATTTTTAAAACATACTTAAATGCATTTTCAAACCCAAAAATAAATGATATCTTTATAATTATAGTTCAGAAAACAATCTCCTACATCTAAGCACAAAAAGGTTTCGAAGTTAAAAATAATCTTATAGAAGCATGTGTATCGTCTTAACTCTAGATGTAGGGATCAAGATTTTATAAATCACGTCTATGCTACTCTCTAGTTTTAAATATTCAAAACAAGGCTCCATTATCATATATTCATAGAGACATACCAATGTAGCTTTTGATGTTTACCGGTTTGGGTATGTCCATATGCTTTTAAATATATTTTAAAATTTATATTTTTCTTAAAAAAATATTAAATTAATAATTTTTTAGTTGTTTTTAATAATTTTGATGTTTTGATATTAAAAACAAAATCTAAAAAACTTATTTTTAAAAAATTCTCTATATAACAGTATCAAACACATGATAACCTGGTCCAAAAGCTTTCCACCGAGCATAAAATGGTTTTCAACCCAATCATACTTTTTCCTCATTATAAATATAAAATAAAGTTCATGTGAAGTAGGGTCCAATCTTAAATGGTTCAAACATTTTTTTTTTTTTATTAACGTGGGTGTCCGGGCCAGCTTGCACGCACCTCGACTAATCCCACGGGCCCTAAAGTTAACGACCATATAAGCCTCCAGTTGCCATCATATGAGCAATCTAAGGATTGAACCTGAGATCATAGAGGAAGCAAAGCTTTTGGTCCCAAGCTTTTACCGTTGGGCCACCACCTAGATAGTTAATGGTTCAAACATTATTGTTAGAACGTGACAGTGTCCCAGCATTAGTAGTGTAGCACGTGCCATCTCTTAAGCTTATGTGATCCGAAAACAAGGCAATTGGTGTTTGATGAAATTAGTTGTCACTAAAAATAAAATAAAATAAAATCCTCTTTGAACTAATTAATTACTCAATTAATTCCTAAATTAGTTTTTTATTGTTTCTCACAAAATTTATAAGAATAAAAATATTTTATTAGATGTTTTAGATACTCTACTATTATAATATTTTATTTAAGTTTAGATTTTTATTTCAAAATTGAATTTTATTTAATATAACAAATATTACATGTTTTATTTTATCTGATAAATTTTGAAGTATTATTGGATTTTATTAATTTTTTAAAAATAATATTTTAAAAGAGTACGAAATGTTGGATACGATGTTTTTACAATAACGCAAAACACAACAAACATTGATGCTATGCTGAATCCTTGAAACCGTAATATACACTTCATAAGAAACTGTAATATAACAAACAGAGGATCTGTAAGTTTCAGAGAACGACATCAATTTAATTACGCGAAGTTCAATCCTTTTTCCTCTACAAATTAAATCATGTACGTAAACCTGTTACCTACATTTTGTAATATTTCTGGATCTGCTCTTTGATTCATCAAGGACAGAGTTGATTGCAGCTTCGTCATAGAAAAGTTCGTCTTCTTCATCTTCTTGGTTGGCGAGGAAATATAAGTGGAAGTATTTGATAGCTAAGAACTCAGAATCCATGAGATGAAGTATTTGGCAAAGCCTTCCCCGTGATTGGAGCAATCTCACTAAGTTATCGACGTAATGGCTAGAATTGTCTTCCTCTTAACTAATCTTTAGCAAATTATCTTAATATGGTTTTACCAAAAAGAAAATAATAAATTTCAGGAACGTCATCCTCGTGGATGCTATAATCTGTAATTATTGGCAAGGCTTTAATATATTGTACAAATAGATTGAAGAAACAGGAGGCCTACGCATTTAATTTGGACTTCCTCGTGGATGCTATTCCTTCAAATATGGACTAAAATTGTTTTATATCACAGAAAGCCTTAATTAGAAAATAACTTCATATTCTGGCGGTAGAAACCCCACGAACGCAATCAAGTATTTGCTTCAAACAATAAGAGGGAGCTTCAGTGCAGCAGGAAACTTCAACATCTATTATTAAAATTGTGTTTGGTAAACGCTAGGTAAATTATGTGTTTATAAATTTTAATTTTTTTTATAAAAAATTATTATTATTATTATGTTTTCAGATCATTTTGATGTGTTATATCAATAAAAAAAATAAAAAAATATTAAAAAAATTATTTTGATGTATTATTAAATAAAAAACACTAGTTTATCTTTTGATGTTTTTCGGTTTATAAAATGAACAGTGAACAGTTTACATTGATATACTATTCTTGTGAGCAAGAGAATTGTACTGTTCACTTAAAAAATAATGAACAGTGCAATTCACTTGTACTATTCACGGATGAATTGCACTGCGAGTACTTTTTTTTTTTAGTGTTAATTTTTTCAATATATTTTTCTAAAAAAACACTAGTTTAGAGTGAATTAAATTCACTTGCAATGTGATGTGAATAATATTTGTTTTCCCTGAAAAAGTAGTCTAGATTGAATTAAATTCACCCGCATTGTAATATCAATTTTATACCCGATAATATTTTATTTAATTTGATTATATGCTCAAAACATTATAGAAATTGTAGTTCTTGTCGGATGTATTTTGTACATAATGGAATTGTAGATGGTTTCATGGAATAATAAAAAATATTTTATATAAAGTATGATTTATTTCATGATGTAATAGCAATAGTTAAATCTACAATATTTAAATTAAAAATCATCAATATTAATATATATTTTTTAAAATTATTTTATAACCTCAATTTCAAAAGCATTCTTACCCAAACATATTAAATTACTTTTTTTTTCAACTTCAATTTCAACTATATTTTTAACCAAACACCTATTTTTTCAAACCAATCTCAACTAAAAATATTTTTTATAAAAATAATTTTTTTCAAATCACAACCACAACATCTATCGCAATACTAAACACACTGAAAGACCTATATACCAGCCCAACAAATCATACCCAGGGAAGCAAAAGCCAGAAACAAGCTACCTCGATTCTTGCTCCACCTGGGTAAGAAATGCAGCATGCCCACTTGGAATTATACAGCGTCCAAATTCCATGGCAAATAATTGGTTGGAATTGTTTTCTGAGGGGTCATTTCAAAATCTGAAAATAAAAACAGAAAATAGATCCAGCAAATGATTCCAAATATCTTCTAAAAAAACGATGAAATATGTTTTTTTATTTACCGTAAGGAAAGATATTAACGAAATTTTTTTTAAAAAAAATCAATTTAAAAAATATATAACAAGTCAAAATCTATACTTAAAATCTTTCTCGTTTTAAATTTATAATTGAATCAAATAAAATATTAATTTAATAAAACATAGTTAAGTTTTTGATAGTTGAATATTTAGTATAACGGTGACGTACTAAACTATTAAATCTTAACATAAAAAGGAATTTTTATTATATACCCACGAATCGGTACAAAATCTATAGGTTTTTATAAAATGAATTCCTGAACCTAGTCGAAGAACTGTGGCAAAAACAGTTTCAGGATTCCAACCTAACACATGAATGGGGTGGTTATATTTTGTGTTGTACACTTGAGATTATTTTTTCTCGGTATCATTTTTACAAAAAACTATTATTATTATATGAAATCAACAAAAATTCACTCACCAATCATTCATGGAAAATTCAACTTTTTTATATATAAAAAGGATTTTTATCAAAGAGGTTGAATTTTTAAGTTGGTGGTGGATTGACTTCTAATAATTCCAGGGTAAATAATAATTCCAGCATTAGATTGATTAATTAATTACACTTTATTAGTTATTTTTTAGATCTTATTAGCTTTGATAACATTGAACTAGTTTTATATTTAAAATATTAGTGTTAAAATATTTTAATTTTATAATATTTTGATATTTTATTGAAATTGAATTGTTTTAAGTTAAAAAATTATTTAATCTTAACTATTTAAAAATATTTTAAATTTTAAAATTATATTTCATCACGTCTCCATGATCCCCGTTGTGTCAAAAACAAATTGCCTAGATTTTAGGCTTTAGCAGTTCCTTTTTTGAAATCCTTATTAGTAATATTTCACGACTCATTATTTCTATTATTTTTATTCCATTTTAGCATTTCATACTCATCAAAACCACTAGAACACAATCAAGCTCTATCTTCAAACAACCAGGGAGATTTTATAGGGATAAAATTTTAAAAATCACGCCTATACTACTTTCTAGTTTTAGTATTAAATTTAGTATTTAAAAAATATGTTTATGAATATGGCAGTTTCAGGTTTAGAAACCAAAACTGCCATATTCATACTCTCTTAGACATTTTAAAAATGTGTGTAGAAGAATATTTTCACTGATGATTTATAATATTAGGTTACTTTAATGATAAATCAATATAGTATTTTTTTTATTTTTTGGATTTTCATCTTGGAGAAATTCAATAGGATGAAAATATAATATTAATCAAACTTCAAATTATAATTGTTTATCTATCGAGTTAAAAAAATATATGACAATTCAGTAGTCTTTAATGAAATAAAAAAAATGAAAAATGTTATTTATGTAATTGTAAGCATACTATATTATATTACTTTACAAAGGAACGAAGGACATCCTTTGCGTTAGGATGCTAGGATTTCTTTAAGAGAAGGGGGAGGAGATGGCTGGCCATTTTCAAGCAACGGAAGACAAATTGGCATCCTCTTCAGCTTCTCACAAAACTCTACATAAATATCTTCAAGAGAATTGCAAATCAGTTTTGCACTGCAAATGCTTTTCAGTTCTGGTAATTTATACAATCGCAGAGTTGTTAACTTTGGGAGAATGACTTCCGTGATGGAATTGGAGGTGCTGCTTTCTTCATCTGTTGTTCCTATTATCTCCTCCATTTTCTCACAATCATTAACTTCAATCCTTTCCAGGTTTACGAGGTTTGGCAGCAACACAAGTGGGAACAGCTTCTTCATATTGTTACATCCATAACAAAAAAACCTTTTAAGACTAGAAAAGATACCATTATATGGTGGCAATGGTGGTGGAGCAGAGCAGAACCAAGAAGATGAAACCAAGCTCTCCATGTTATTGCAATACCGAATGCTGATGCGCTCCAGTTCAGTTGCATTCTCTAATGACAAAACATCACATAAACTTCTTGCATCGATAAATTGACAAATCAGTCCTTGAATGCAATTTAAGAACTTGACCTGAAAATCTCTATCTCCGTTGATACTCAAATTACCCAACCCAACTGTTTTACTTGGAAAATCTTCAAGGTATTGCTGTAAATATCTACCCACCTCTCCTACTAAAATCTTGCATGTGCTTAATGATAGGATCCCATCCCGAGATCTGAGATACTCCACGAAGTCAGAAAAACCTTCGAAATGGCATTCCAAAGTTTCCAAATTTCTCAAGGATCCTACTTCCTTTCCTTTAACTGTTATAGGAGCATCATCTTGCATCATAAACTTTTCTAGTACAAAGACTTGCAGGTGGGAGAGTTTTGGTAATATACCACTAGGAAACTCCTTTTCACCACATTCATTCATTATAAGATACCTCAGGTTGGTTAGGCATTCCATTCCTTGCGGTATCTTTTCAAGTGCAGTATGAGAGAGTCTTAATTTCTCACAATTATTGAGCAATAATGTTGTGAGGCTCACCAAATCAGAGACAGAGTCTGGCAATTGCTTGAAAAATGAATCCGCAATAAATCCCAACAACCGATTTTCACATAGCAATAGAGTTGATAGATAGGGACACCTAGGTGAATGGTTGGAAGGAATTTCTTCGATCATGTTTTCCATTAGTGAAACTCTCGTCAGATTCTCCGTCCACTCCTCTGCATCTGGCAACTCTTTTAATTGTGCACCTGCTTTGACCATGCCTTGAGAGTTCTCTAGCAGTATTCGGATGGCCATGTCCCTAATCAAGTCATGCATCTTGACACGTCTAATATCATCATACTTTATTTTAGCACTTTCCAATAGGCAGACATTTTCAAGTCGATTAAGCATCGTGTGGCCCTCATCAAATGCATCTCCCCTGCTCCTCTTTCCTTTAATTATTCCCTCATCGATCAAATAACCTATCAACTCCTCCCTTTCAATCTCATCATCTTCAGGAAATAATGCACAGTACAAGAGACATTGTTGTAGTGCTAAATCACCTAACCGATCATAACTAAACCTCAATAACTTGAATACTTAATTGTCCCTAAATTCTGATTCTCTCAATTTGTTCAATGCATTTCTCCACTCATATAGGTCATCCACTCCCCTCAAGCTTCCTGCCACTGTAATAATTCCTAATGGCAAACCAGCACATTCCCTTGCAACAGCTTTCGCAATTCCTTCCACTTCTGGTGAAAGTGCTACATCACGTTGAAGCTTCTCCATAAACAAAGTCCAAGCTTCTCCATTAGAAAGTGGCTTCACTTTGATTTTGTGTTGGCAAGCCATCCGATGACAAACCGTTTCTGATCGAGTTGTCATAATCAGCTTGCATCCTTCCAACTTTTCAGGAATTCCCACTTTGTGTAGCTCAAAATTGTTCCACAAATCATCTAAAATGAGAATCCATTTTTGTTTCTTCCTTAGTTCTTCTGACAATTTGGCAGCTCTATGCAGTTCATCATTTTTTCTTGAAAGATCTAGATCAAGATGTTCAGCAATAAGATTCTGCAATCTATTAATGCTGAAATCTTGAGACACAGTCACCCACCAAACATTATCACAAATATCTGGTCTTTGTAGAAGCTCATTATGGATATGTTGCAGTATTGTGGATTTACCAACTCCCCCCATCCCATAAATGCCAATGGTTGAGACATCCCCATCCATTAACAAATACCATATCATCTCCGTATTCTCTTCGAATGCTTGACCCACTGGCTTTGTAGAGCTAGTAGGTAATGGAACTCCTCTAGTCTTGTTGTATTTCAGACTTTCAGAAGATCTAGCTCCAGCACCAACTGATCTTCGACTATTCTCCACATCCTCCTCCACTGGTTCTGTCCTCACTCTAACCCGATTAATTCTCTCTTCCCCGACACCTTGTTCCAGCACCCCCTGCCTGATGCGAACCTCGTGATCACGTGTTCACGCAACCCACAATCAAGATTGAGACCTGATCCCGGAAAGCCAAAATAGGTCTGATATGAGTGCGGCACAATGGAAACCTGCCCTAAGGCACCAACACTATTGGAATAAGTAGAATGACGCCACGAAGCCAGTTAATCTTCGATAAGTCAGATTCAGTTCGTTCAAGAACTGAAGAATGCAAGAATCACTCTCACACGTTAAAACTGAAAAATTCAGAATAATAATCATCAAAGCTGCCGAAACATGAGTTTAAATAGTTCTTAGAAAAGTTAACCCTAATGGACCCTTTATGTGGACTTATATGAGGTCCACTCAAAACTGGCTCAAAACCCTAAAATGAAAAGCCCATAACTTAATCCAAACAAGCCTTGGATCCTAGCTTAAAACAAAGTATGAATTAAGCCCAAACAAGCCTTGGGCTGTAGCTAACAAAATAAAATAAAGCCCTTATCTCATGGCCCAAATAAGGTTGTATTGGACCCCTCTTGCACATGGATAAGATGTACTAGGATCTCCTCTTGATACTCCAATGGACCTTCCAATTCTGACTTGGTGGAAACCTTCAAAACCAATGCATTCAATGTGTCTTTCAATGTCTTTGTCTTGGACCGAGTCATTGGTCCATTTGGAACATGTAATGGGTCCTTGCTGGTGTTTCTGGGCTGGTCCGCATCATCCCCTCTCCCTTCGAAAGGATTCGACCTCGAATCAAAATCTGTGTCAAACAAAGTAAGATCAGCAACATTAAAGGTAGCACTAACACTATACTCACCTGGAAGGTCAATTTTGTACGCGTTGTCATTGATTCTCTCTAAAACCTGAAAAGGACCATCACCACGAGGCTGTAATTTTGATTTCCTTCGGTTAGGAAATCGTTCCTTACGCATGTGCACCCATACCCAATCACCGGGTTGGAAAACAACCAGTTTACGTCCCTTATTTGCTTTAGAAGCGTAAAGTCTGTTCTTTTTCTCTATTTGTAGTCGAACTCCCTCATGGAGTTCTCTCACCATCTTTGCCTTCTTTTCACCATCTAAACTTACCCTTTCTTCAAAAGGTAAAGGAATTAAGTCCATAGGAGTTAGTGGATTAAAACCATAAACAATTTCAAAAGGAGAAAAAGTAGTAGTTGAATGCACAGTTCTATTATAAGCAAACTCAACAAAAGGCAAACATTCTTCCCAACTTTTCAAATTCTTTTGAATTACAGCACGTAAAAGTTGGGATAATGTTCTATTCACTACCTCAGTTTGTCCATCTGTTTGAGGATGGCATGTTGTCGAAAATAAGAGTTTAGTTCCCAACTTTCCCCATAAGGTCTTCCAAAAGTAACTAAGGAACTTAACATCACGATCTGACACTATACTCTTAGGAATGCCATGCAAACGTACAATTCTCTAAAGAACAAGTCTGCGATATGAGATGCATCATCTGTTTTATGGCATGCAATGAAATGCGCCATTTTAGAAAACCTATCAACCACAACAAAGATAGAGTCTCTACCTTTCTTTGACCTAGGTAAACCTAAAACAAAGTCCATAGAGATATCTACCCAAGGTTCAGTAGGCACAGGTAGTGGTGTATATAGTCCATGCGGTTGTACTCTAGATTTTGCCTTTCTACAAGCAATGCACTGTTCACAAATTCGTTGCACATCTCTTTTCATCTTTGGCCAATAGAAATGCTCATGCAATACATCCAAGGTTTTCGCAACCCCAAAGTGACCCATTAAACCACCCCCATGTGCTTCACGAACAAGCAATTCACGCAAAGAACTAGCAGGAACACACAATCTATTCTCTTTGAACAAATAACCATCCATCAAATAAAACTTACCGAAAGCCGAATGTCCACATGCATTATAAATCTCAGCAAAGTCAGAATCATTATCATACAATTCCTTCACATATTCAAAACCTAACAATCTAGTATTCATGGTGTGTAAAAGAACATACCTGCGCGAGAGTGCATCAGCTACGATGTTCTCTTTCCCTTGCTTATACTTGATTACGTAAGGAAAGTTTCAATGAATTCAACCCATTTTGCATGCCTCCTATTCAACTTACCTTGTCCTTTCAGATGTTTCAAGGACTCATGATCCGAATGGATTACGAACTCTTTTGGCCACAAGTAATGCTGCCATGTCTCAAGTGCTCTTACCAATGCATAGAGTTCTTTGTCGTAAGTTGGATAGTTCAAGGTCGCTCCACTTAACTTCTCACTGAAATACGCAATAGGTCTCCGATCCTGCATCAAAACAGCACCTATTCCTATTCCAGACGCATCACATTCTATTTCAAATGCTTTCGTAAAGTCAGGTAAACCCAAAACAGGTGCAGAACATAATTTCTCTTTCAAAAGAACAAATGCCAATTCTTGTTCCTCCCCCCATTTAAACCCAACTGATTTTTAACAACTTCATTTAAAGGGCAGCTATTGTACTGAAATCTTTCACAAAACGCCTGTAAAAACTAGCTAACCCATGAAAACTCCTTACCTCACTTACCGATTTGGGTGTAGGCCAATCCCGGATGGCCTTAACTTTCTCCTCATCCATCTCGATACCCTGTGCAGTTACAACATAGCCAAGAAACACAATTTTTCCATGCAAAAGGCACACTTTTAAAATTAGCATACAATTTCTCACTACGCAACACACTAAGTACATTACGCAAATGATCAAGATGCTCAGTTAAGTTCTTGCTATATATCAAAATGTCATCAAAATACACAACCACAAACTTACCTATGAATGCACGCAACACATGATTCATTAAACGCATAAACGTACTAGGTGCATTTGTAAGTCCAAACGGCATTACTAACCATTCATACAAACCATGCTTAGTCTTAAATGTTTTTCCACTCATCACCTTCTTTCATCCTAATTTGATGGTACCCACTTTTCAAGTCAATTTTAGAGAAAATACAGGATCCATGTAACTCATCTAACATGTCATCAAGCCTAGGAATGGGATGTCTATACTTTACCGTTATGTTGTTGATGGCCCGACAATCAACACACATCCTCCATGTTCCATCCTTCTTTGGCACAAGTAGCACGGGTACAGCACACGGGCTCATACTCTCACGAATGTAGCCCTTTTCCATCAGCTCATCAACTTGCCTTTGAAGCTCCTTCGTCTCCTCGGGATTGCTTCTATAAGCTGGTCGGTTAGGAATTGAAGCTCCGGGTACGAAATCAATCTGATGCTCTATCCCCCTCAATGGTGGTAATCCGCTAGGAGTATCGTCGGGGAACACATCATCAAATCCCTGCAACAAAGAAATAGCAACACTAGGCACAATATGATCAAGATCATTAGTATTAAAGTAAGCCTCTTTGTACACAAGTAAGATCATTGGCTTGTTAGTGAAAAATGCAGATCTGACCTCACCCTCTCTAGCATAAAAATTGGGTTGTTTCTTTAGTTTTTCCACACAATTCTCATCACACTTGCTGACTTTCTTCACTCCTCTTGTCTTACCTCCACTCTCGGCCAGATTTGGGTGTTTTTGAGTTGTGGTCGAATGGTTTGATTTGTTTGGAGTGTTGGCCGAATATTTGCTTGTGTTTGGATGGGTGGCCGAATGGGTTGTAGTGGTTTGGGTTCTAGCCGAATCTGATGGTCTTCTCTCCCCTTGTTCCTCACCTTGATTTTCTCTCCCCATCGCCTCATGCTCACTTTTTAGCTTTATTTGATCATCATACACCTGTTTGGGTGTAAGAGGTACAAGAGTGATGGTTTTACCATCTTTTACAATGGTATACCTATTTTTAACCCCATCATGAATTGCCTTCCTATCATATTGCCATGGTCTCCCCAACAAGATGTGACTTGCTTGCATTGGTACCACGTCGCACAGAACTTCATCAACATATTTCCCAATCGAAAATGGAACCACAACCTGTTTAGTCACTTTCACTTCACCACTATTCAGCCATTGCAATCTATATGGTTTAGCATGCTTAGCAGTACACAAATTCAGTTTACTAACAAGGGTGGCACTACAAACATTAACACAGCTTCCACTATCTATAATTAAACCACACACCTTTCTTTGTACGTAACAACGCGTATGGAAGATGTTCTCCCTTTGTTCATTAGTATCATCTTCTTTGACCTGAACCTGAAGTGTTCGCCTTATAACCAAGGACTCCTCAACCGGTAATGCTAACTCATCCCCATCACTATCCTCCAATGGTGGCATGCCTTCACAATCAGAACTGTCACTTTCAGATTCCACATCACCATTATCTCTAATCATCATGATTCTCTTGTTTGGACACTCTGAAGCATAATGTCCATGTCCCTGACACCTGAAACATTTAACATCACGAGTACGTTTAGGTTGAGTTTCAGATTTACCTTTGGCATCAGTAGGGACATCAACTTTAGCCTTTGGTGGTTCAGTTCTAGAAGACCAAAGGATCTTGGCGGACAACCCTCTCTCTTTAGATTCGGCTTCCAAGATGATGACGAACCCGAATTAAACGCTGGCCGAGCATGCCCTTCCTAAGTTGTCTCTCCACCTTCGTCGCCATGTGAACCATGTCCTCTAGCTCCACATAGTGTTGTAGCTCAACCACATTAGCAATGTCCCGATTCAACCCATTAAGAATCTAGCCATGGTGGCTTCTCTATCCTCAACAACATTAGCCCGAATCATTGCTATCTCCATCTCTTTGTGATATTCATCTACTGTCTTATAACCTTGATTCAGATATAAGTCTCTGTAATAGTGGTTTGGCACAAATCGTCTCCTCATTAAGACTTTCATCTCCCCCCAAGTCTGAACGGGTCGCTCGCCATTCCTCCTCCTACTGATCACAATCTGATCCCACCAAATCAATGCATACTCCGTAAACTCAATTATCACCAATTTCACCTTTTTTTGTTCAGAATAGCTATGGCAATCAAAAATCCAATCCACCTTTTTCTCCCACTCCAAATAAGCCTCGGATCGTTTTTACCTTGAAAGCTAGGAATTTTCAGTTTAATGGTGTCCAAGTCCCCATCCATATCTTCATAAGTGCTCATGCCACGAAAATTCACATTCCTCCTAGCCCTGTTCGGTCCAGACCTGATTCCTTGGCCAGCTGATGCAAAATCATAGTCATCTTCACCCCATCTGCGTTTTCATCAACAAACTCTTCAAAATCAGATCTACATTCCGTGCGCCATACGGACCGTATTTCCCCGGCGATCAGCCCCACTATTCTGTTGCTTTATCGAATTCACCTCATCTTTCAGATCCTTGTATGTCCTAGACAACAGCTCAAGTTGCTGGCCTATGGATCGCAATTGGAAAGCTACGTCAACGTTTTGTGTCGCTGATTCGTTGTTTTCAGACATTCTTTGAATCTGCAAAATTTGGTCAGTAGCACAAATATATCCTCACACCTCTCGTGTATCACACAAAATAAAATCAAGGCTTTTCACTCTATTAAGCTCTCTACGCCTTTTACCTCACAACTTGCTTTCTTTTGGTTCTTTAGGAACTGAAATCAACAAATCAAAGTCAGTAGCTTTCGCGCGCACTCTAATTATAATTTTCAGACTCAAGAAGAAAAAAATATACTGAAAACAAAGCAAAACAAACTAGATTACGATTTTGCGAGTAGCAATGCAAATTCGTGCGAATTGTGGACGAAACGAAGACACGAAATAAAACAAAAGCGAATATTAGCGAAAACAATTACTTGACTCCTAGATAACCCAAATATAATAGAAATAAAAAGATTAACAAAACTAAACAGTATAGATCATGTTCTCAAACTTGACGCAAATCTATCCTATTACGCAATTTTACGTAACAGAATTGAAACCCAGACCAAACGATCTCGAAATGACCTCAAATTCAATATTTGTAATACAATACTATGAAAACACTAATACTCAATTTATAGGTCGTTCTCTTATGTCTAGGTACCCAAACCCCTTGTATGATCAGTTTGCGGCAGAATTGAACCTCCAATTAAAACCTCCAGAAACCGATATCAAAATAATCCCAAATTTAATATGTGGTGCAATCGCATACCCAATACTCAGAATATGAAGTTTCAATAGATTCCAAGGTGTTTTACCTAGGGTTCACTAAGAGTAGTGTTTTGCGGCAGAATTGAAACTCGAATTAAAACCTCAAGCAAATAATATCAGAATAAGCCCAACTTTGATATATCATGCGATCCCACCCCCAATAGACTGAATATGAAGTTTAAATTGATTCCGAGGTGGTTTGCTTATGGTTCACCAAGATTTGTGTTTCTGCGGCAAAAATTGAATGATCCTTCAAATTTCAACTAATCACTCTTTTCTCTATTTCTTTCTGATTTTTTTTTCTTTTTAACAAACTGATATGATTAGAGACAGTAACAAGATGAAATATAAACTTTTTTTTTTTTTTGCTTAGATGACACAGACACGAAGAACAAGAAGATGGATGCAAACACTGAAAAACTTAAGGGACACTAAAAAAAAAACGAAAATAACAATGATATGACCTTGTTTCGGAGCCTAGCTCTGATACCAACTGATGCGAACCTCGTGATCACGTGGTCACGCAACCCACAATCAAGATTGAGATCTGATCCCGGAAAGCCGAAATAGGTCTGATAGAGTGCGACACAATGGAAACCTGCCCCAAGGCACCAACACTATTGGAATGAGTAGAATGACGCCACGAAGCCAGTTAATCTTCGATAAGTCAGATTAAGTTCGTTCAAGAACTAAAGAATGCAAGAATCACTCTCGCACGTTAAAACTGAAAAATTCAGAATAATAATCATCAAAGCTGCCGAAACATGAGTTTAAATAGATCTTAGAAAAGTTAACCCTAATGGACCCTTTATGTGGACTTATATGAGGTCCACTCAAAACTGGCCCAAAATCCTAAAATGAAAAGCCCATAACTTAATCCAAACAAGCCTTGGATCCTAGCTTAAAACAAAGTATGAATTAAGCCCAAACAAGCCTTGGGTTGTAGCTAACAAAATAAAATAAAGCCCTTATCTCATGGCCCAAATAAGATTGTATTGGACCCCTCTTGCACATGGATAAGATGTACTAGGATCTCCTCTTGATACTCCAATGGACCTTCCAATTCTGACTTGGTGAAAACCTTCAAAACCAATGCATTCAATGCGTCTTTCAATGTCTTTGTCTTGGACCGAGTCATTGGTCCATTTGGAACATGTAATGGGTCCTTGCTGGTGTTTCTGGGCTGATCTGCATCATCCAATTGTCAAGCACTGCATTGCTTTGTTCCAACGATCGATCCACTGGTTCTGTTCTCGGTCTGCAATGCCCCTTCAGAAACTCCATCTTCTTGTGCTCTCATTCTGGTCATGCTTACTACGTCGTTTCCTGCTATTGCATGTGAAGTAATCCTCTCTTCCCCTACTCCGGGTTCTACAACCTGAACTTCTCTTTGTACCCTTCCAATTCCTCCTCCCATATTTTCAATCTCAATGTTTTGTTCTTGTGGACAACTTGAAATTCCAGAATCATTAACATTGATTGAACTTTCCGTGCTTTTAAGTCTTTTGTTGCCACGACACATAGCTTTCCAGGCTGCTTCTTGAACTTCTTTAGCCACCCCACGACAAATGGAAACACCATGCCCTTCTTCTCTTGATAAATGCCATTTGATCCTTGAAATGGAAGTTTTGGTGGCATATGTATGTGGACAAAACTTACACTTCATGCTACCATCAGCCCTTTCTTCAACATAATTCCGAAATGAATCATTTGATCCACCCATTTCAACCTATAGAAAAAAAACGGGGGGAGGGGGGGGTCAAAATATAGAATAAAAATCAATCAAAATAAAGAATAAAAATCCTATATGGATGGATGAGAAACTACTTCTTTAGTGTTGTTACCCTTATTTTTCTATTAAAATTGATAGTTAGTTTATTTTGCTCTTAATTTAATATTTTTTTCAAAATAAACAGATTTTTAAATGCAATCAAACATAATTTTGAATACAAAAACAAATTATGTTTTGATTGCGGATTGCGAGCATAACAATCTTGGCAGTAAGTACTAAAGAAAATCTGAAGACGTGAGTAGAACAATTTGTTCTAATGGTTTGTTTACTGAAACGTGAACATACAATCTTGATTGATTCATTACACTGCCATTAGCAGAGTATTTAAAGTTTACTGAAGATGACATATACAAGGATTCAAATAGCTAACCAACTAAGGATTATCTTGAGTGTTTATCTTGATAAGCATGAACAAGGACATGAGGCAGCTTCCATGCATTGTCAATTCTGACTTGGAATCACAGAGTCCCTTTTACTTTCGGATGAATCACAGCAGTCTCCTTATCTTGTTAGACTACCATTCTAACTTGAATTTGTTACCCTTGAAGACATCTTTATCTCCTGACTTTTCTCCATTAAACTCGGAAGTTTTGTAGAACAATGTGGGCAGCATCGTAGGGAGCTTTGTGAGAGAATTCTGCCTTATTACTCCAGTAGCATAAACACCCTTATCTCTCCACTGAACTCTCACAAAGCTTGTTGTCAGATTGTGTTGTGCTAACACCCTCCCGCAAACTTGGCCGGGGCTGGAGGCAAAGTTTGGTTTGGAAGTAAATGAGGGCAGCTTTTGACACTGGTTTGGTAAATATGTCAGCAATCTGATTACTGGAGTTTATATGTCGGGTGATAAGATGTCCAAGTGCAACTCGTTCTCGTACAAAATGATAGTCCAACTCAATATGTTTACTGCGGGCATGGAATACTGGATTAATTGTCAAGTGAAGTGCACTGAGATTGTCACAGTAGAGTACTGGAGTAGATTTGAGTGGGATGTTCAGATCTTTGAGAAGAAAGGTCAGCCAAGTAATTTCGGCTGTAGTGTTAGCCATGGACCGATACTCAGCTTCAGTGCTGGAGCGGGAGATTGTATGTTGTTTCTTCGAACACCAAGAGATTATATTTTTCCCGAGAAAGATGCAGTAGCTAGTAGTAGAGCGTCTTGTAATAGGACATCCTGCCCAATCTGCATCTGAAAAAGCAGAGAGATCAAGTGTAGTTTGTGAAGTGAAAAATAACCTGGTATGGAGAGTTCCTTTCACAAAACGTAGGATACGATTGACCATTTTTAAATGTGTAGTATTTGGGGCATGCATGAATTGGGACACAAAATTAACACTATACGAAAGGTCAGGACGTGTGAGAGTAAGGTATTGTAAAGAGCCAACAAGACCCCGAAAATAACTCAGGTCATCCAAAGGGGTGTCAGCGGAGGAGGTCTTTGTCTTTGCTTCAAGTGGTGTACTCATGGGTTTGCAATCTATCATGTTCGCACGTTCAAGGATGGTGAGGGCATAATGAGATTGAGAGAGGTGTAGACCATCTGATGTGTGAGATATTTCAATCCCAAGAAAGTGATGAACATGGCCGAGGTCTTTCATTGCAAATTCACCACTGAGCAGTTGTATAAATTCTGTAACAAGGGTTGCATTTGAACCTGTGAGTAGTATGTCATCAACATAGAGAAGAAGAATTAATGTGCCATGATCTGTATGAGAAATAAATAATGAAGGATCTGCTAAACTACAAAAGAAACCATATTTAAGTAAAAAGGTGCTGAACCGATCAAACCATGCACGGGGTGCTTGTTTAAGGCCATATAGAGCTCGTTGGAGCTTGCAGACATGCATTGGATACTGGGAATCTGACATTCCAGGCGGTTGTTCCATAAATATATCTTCGGAGAGGAAGCCATATAGGAATGCATTTTTGACATCGAGTTGTCGAATGGACCACTGTTGAACAAGTGCAACTGTTATAACCATGCGAATGGTGCTTGGTTTTACCACAGGGGAGAAGGTTTCGGTGAAGTCAATGCCATCAATTTGATGAAATCCTTTGGCAACAACCCTGGCTTTTAAACGATCTAGGGAACCATCAGGTTTAAGCTTTGTCTTAAGTACCCATTTGGACCCGATAACATGCATATCAGAGGTGCGGGGAACCAGTATCCAGGTTTGGTTTTGATGCAGGGCAGTTAATTCTTCATTCATTGCTGCTCGCCAACCTGGATGAGCTAGTGCTGCTTGAACACTCCTTGGCTCTCGTGGGACAGAAGAGGAGTATGTTGTTGATAAAGCATACTTAGGATTTGGCTTAACAATCCCATGGTGTGACCGTGTAGTCATAGAATGAGGGAAAATTACCTGGGGAGACTGATTCGAACTAGGTGGATCAGCTGGTAGAGCTGATTGGGGAGAAAGTAAACTATCAGCGTCATTTGGTTGAACCATATGCAGAGTTGGTGTTGATTCATCTGATTCAGGCATAATAAGTTGGTTTTCCTCATGAAACGCAGCAGCAGGGGCTAAAGGAGCAGAGGATGTGGGGCCAGTTCTAGGAGAAGAACTATCATCTTCCCGCACACAGTGATGGGTGATACTATCAGTAGGAAGCATCATCGAAGCAAGTGACTCTGAGTCCTTAAACATTTGGGGGAGTGGGGCAGGAGACAAGGATACTTCACCAAGCGGGATTGATGAAGGAGTGTCGGATGTAGGCAATGATGAGGTTGCTGCTATCTTAGAGGACTCTGCAAGAATATTAGTACAAGGTAACCAAGCATCATAAATGCTAAGGGCAAGTTGTGGAGAAGGAGTAAAAGCAAGATCGTTGACAGGTTTATATGGAAAGAGCAATTCATCAAAGACCACATGCCGTGAAATGAAAATTTTTTTGCTTTTTGGATGGAAACATTTATATCCTTTATGAGTACTGCTATATCCTACAAAGATGCAGGGGACAGTTTTGGGATCAAATTTGTTAATTCGTGTGTCCCAAGTGTAAGGAAAGCATTTTGAGCCAAAAATATGCAATGAAGAGTAATCCGGATGAGTATGATGTAGCTTAAAGTATGGAGTTTCAAAATTAATGGATGATGAGGGCAAGCGATTGATGAGATAGACAGCAGTAGTGAATGCTTCTGCCCATAGAAATAATGGTGCACAACTATGAAATAACATGGTCATACCTAGCTCTCGTATGACACGATGGCGTCGTTCAACCATACCTGTTTGTTCTGGAGTATATGGACATGATATCTGATGAATAATTCCTGTGGAAAGAAAATGACTGGAGAGTTTTGAGTTGACGAACTCACCACCTCCATCAGAATGGAAAATTTTGATTTGTTTGTTGAATTGTCTTTTGGCATATTGTTCAAAGGCAAAATATGTATTCGTAAAATCAGATTTATATTTGAGTGGGATTATCCAAGTATATTTAGATAAGTCATCAACAAAACAAGCATAGTATCTGAATTTTCCAATAGATAAAGTTGGGGCAGGTCCCCACAAATCACAATGAATTTTTTCAAAAATATCAGTACTTGAGTGTTCAGAGCTAGAGAAAGGAAGTCTACTGAGTTTTCCTAACTGACAGCTATCACATATATGTTCAGTTTTTATTGCTCCTATGACATCAATCAATCCTTTATTTTTTAATAATTGCAAAGCTGAAACTTGAGGGTGTCCTAAACGTTGATGCCAAATATCTGCTGATCCGGATTTAAAACGATGAGAAAAATAAAGTTCTGGTGAGTTGTGAAGAACATAAAGATCACCCTTGCGTCGTCCTGTGATCACTGGTTGTCCAGTTGCTCGTTCCTTAACACAAAAATCAACATCAGAAAATTCACAATTAACTGGAAATTGAGTAGTTAGTTGACTTACTGAGAGTAGATTCTTTTTCAATTCAGGGACAAACAGAACATTCTTGAGGGGTAAAGCAGTATTCTTTTGTTTAACAAGAGTATCACCAATACCAAGAATTGGTAGGGAAGATCCGTTGCCTATAATAACACAATCTGTACCATAATATTCACGAATATTCACAAAGCTTGTTGTCAGATTGTGTTGTGCTAACAAGTACCATGATCCTTTCCAATTGAGTTAATTTTAGGATTTTTTTTGGCAGCCACGTACATCCTTTAGGAGTTCTTTTTATTAAATCAATATTAAAGTAAAAAAAATTAAATCAATACAGATAAATACATGAACTAAATATAATCAAACAATTAATCCATTTAAAAACATTACTAAATCCATAAACTACATTAATCCCTTTTCTTTTCTTGTTTTTTTTTTCTCTCTGGTGGAATTCCCTCACGTTTTCTTTATGGGTAGCCCCACTTTTAAACCCTCTTTTTCATCACGTCCCCATGGTCCCCGTGTCCCACACGTTTTCATCAAAAACCTAAATTTTAGGACTTCTTTGGCAGCCATCTAAAAATATATAAAAATAATATTTTTATTTTTAAAATTTTATTTTTAACATCAATATATTAAAATAATCTAAAAATATAAAAAAATTATTTAAAAAAAATTAAAATTTTTAAAAACACAAGCATTCACAAACAAGGTAACGCGTCAAGAATCACAACAATATGACATGTGACTGGAAAGTTGTGATTAAAAAACATTACTACTTTTAGAGTGATTTTGACAGCGTAGCAGGAAAGGTCATTATTGTTATTTTTAAAATATTTTTTTTATTTATAAATATATTAAAATCAAAGTTGTTAATTTCGTTTCGTTTTATTTGTAATGATTTCATACCAATTCAAAAAATGAAATAAAACAAAATAATTTTCATCTCATTTCAAATCTCGGTCCCTTCTAAATTTTTCGGTTAAATTCCGTTCAGAATGTTCTGGTTTCATTCCACATGTTTTGGTCTGGTCTTAAAAAGTCATTGAATCAAATTGAACCTGATTCAATTAATTAATTAAACCATCAAAGTATAAAAATCTCTTTTTCATTACTATTTTCATTAACTATGATATTAATTTTTTAAAATTTGATTTATCACTAATATATATGGTTTATATTCATGTTGTTTTTTTTCAAGTTTATACTTTGTAGGAATTTAAACAAAAAAATAGATGTTTTAGATCTTATTAGCCTTGATAACATTGACCTCGTTTTATATTTAAAATATTAATGTTAAAATATTTTAATTTTATAATGTTTTGATATTTTATTGAAGTTGAATTATTTTAAATTAAAAAATTATTTAATCTTAATTATTTAAAAATATTTTAAATTTTAAAGTTATATTTTATCACGTCTCTTTGATCCCCGTTGTGTCAAAAACAAATGGCCTAAATTTTAGGCTCTAGCAGTTCCTTTTTTGAAATCCTCATTAGTGAAATTTCACGACTCCAACTGGGCCTTGACTTGTCTGTTTAATTTCTATTATTTTTATTCCATTTTAGCATTTTAGCATTTCATACTCATCAAAACCACTGGAACGCAATCAAGCTTTAGCTTCAAACAACCAGAGGGAGATTTTCTAGGGAAAAAATTTTAAAAATCACGCCTATGCTACTTTCTAATTTTAGTATTAATTTAGTATTTAAAAAATGTGTTTAGAAACCAAAACTGCCACATTCATACTCTCTCTTAGACATTTTAAAAATGGTGTAGAAGAATATTTTCACTGATGATTTATAATAGTGAATAGATTTATTATTTTATTAGGTTACTTTAATTTATTTTATTAGGTTACTTTAATGATAAATCAATATAGTATTTTTTTTATTTTTTGGATTTTCATCTTGGGGAAACTCAATAGGATGAAAATAAAATATTAATCAAACTTAAAATTATAATTGTTTATCTATAGAATTAAAAAAAAATATGACAATTCAGTGGCCTTTAATGAAATAAAAAAAAATGAAAAATGTTAGTTATGTAATTGTAAGCACACTATATTATATTACTTTACAAAGGGACGAAGGAGGATGCTCCCACTGCACTACTGTCTCCCACCATTCATCTGGATATACCTTGATTTCTTTAAGAGAAGGGGAGATGGCTGGCGATTTTCAAGCAACGGAAGACAAATTGGCATCCTCTTCAGCTTCTCACAATACATTACACTAATATCTTCAAGAGAATTGCAAATCTGTTTTGCACTGCAAATGCTTTTCAGTTCTGGTAAGCAATCCAATTCCAGAGTTATTAACTTTGGGAGAATGACTTCCATGATGGAATTGGAGGTGCTGCTTTCTTCATCTGTTGTTCCTATTATCTCCTCCATTTTGTAACAGAAACTCACTCTAATCAATTCCAGGTTTACGAGGTTTGGCAGCAACACAAGCGGGAACAGCTTCTTCATACTTTTACAGTGATCACAAAAAAACTCTTTTAAGACCAGAAAACGTACCGTTAAGTGGCAATCGTGGTGGAGCAGAGCAGAACCAAGAAGATGAAACCAAGCTCTCCATGTTACGGCATCCCTGAATGCTGATGCGCTCCAGTTCAGTTGCATTCTCTAACGATAAAACATCACATAAACTTCTTGCATCGATGCATTGACAAATCAGTCCTTGAATGCCATTTAAGAACTTGACCTGAAAATCTCTGTCTCCGTTGATACTCAATTTACCCAACCCAACTGTTTTACTTGGAAAATCTTCAATGCATTGCTCTGAATATCTAACCACCTCTCCTACTAAAATCTTGCATGTGCTTAATGATAGGATCCCATCCCGAGATCTGAGATACTCCACGAAGTCAGAGAAACCTTCAAAATGGCATTCCAAAGTTTCCAAATTTCTCAAGGATCCTACTTCCTTTCCTTTAACTGTTTTGAAAGCCATTTGATAGCTAAGAACTCAGAATCCATGAGATTAAGTATTTGGCAAAGCCTTCCCCGTGATTGGAGCAATCTCACTAATTTATCGACGGAATGGCTAGAATTGTCTTCCTCTTAACTAATCTCTAGCAAATTATCTTAATATGGTTTTACCAAAAAGAAAATAATAAATTTGTTCTATTACTATCAACTGCCAGAACTCCTGACAAGTAATTACGACCAGTTTTTTAACATCCAAGCTCTTGTAATCTCACAAACGCTTGAGACCCAAACCCAATCAACAGATCAGAGAACCTTTATTTGTCAAGGCTCCATACACTTTCTCGACAAGAACCGGAGGAGGAGGCTGTGGGGTATTCGATGGTTGAAAAAGGAACGTGAATTATGCTGGAGAGCATGCAGGTGGCCATGTGTTTGGAGCTTAGCCTGGTGTTCTCCAAATCCTTACTAAATTATTAGAAAGTAACATTATAACATTTTTAAATCTGTTTAAATTTTTTGGTTTAAGATAATTTTTTAATATTATAAAGTCATTTATTATGTTTATTCAAATTAATTATTTTTATTAAAATAATATCATTTCATTATTTAATTAATCTGGTCAGATATAAACTAGGTTTGATTGAATCGGTCAAATTTTACCAATTCAATATCTTATATGGAAAAAGATTGACTGTAGAGAAAAATTTAATGAACGTCATCCTCGTGGGTGCTATAATCTGTAATTATTGGCAAGGCTTTAATAATCACAGCAGCAGAAGATGATATATTGTACAAATAGATTGAAGAAACAGGAGGCCTACGCATTTAATATGGACTTCCTCGTGGATGCTATTCCTTCAAATATGGACTAAGATATTGTATTTTTGTTACCGGAAAATTATAAACCAATAACTTTTTATCTTTTTCCAAGCTTTTTGGTGATTTTTTTAATCTCAAATTCATGAACTAAAAAGGTAGCAGCGTGAAGCCTCGCCAAAAGCCCAAGATTAAAAATAACCATGCTCCTAGCCCAAGCCCACCAACATCACCCCCAGCAGATTGGAAAAATGCTCATAACCATTCCGGAAAAAACACACCTAGGCTACTATGGTATACTAGATAGTGGAAATAAATCGATATTAATCATCAAATAAATCGTTAGCAGAAACCAAAAATAAATAAATAAATTGTTCATGCTACTCCATCTTATTGATGGGAATGGCTTTTGACCAGTATACATACGACTCTGCTAAAATTATCTGATAAATTATCAGGCTTATAAAAGGCTTAATAAAATAAAATAAAAAATCATTTTTATTCAATAAAATAGAGAAAAAAACTCAAGTAATAAATGTTCAATTCACTTTCCAGCCGACAATAAAAAATGAAAGTATTTTTATTCAATAATAAGCTACCAATAATTATACAAGAATCAAATCTCTCCGATCACATGGTCGTTTAAAATGCTCAACACTCATAAAGCAAATTTACAGAATAATAAGTTTAGTAAACTTCTTGATTTATATATATATATTATTCAACCAAATAATTGCTTGTGACATATATGTGGCGAGCTTCCTAGTATTAAAAATTTAAGATTATCAAATAATTAAACTTTTTATCCAAACCAATAAATTTTATGTGTCTATTTTAAAATTTGGTTTTAGAAAGAAAATCAAAATGACATATCAAACAATACCTATAAATCTTTTATATTACAAATTAACTATAACACCCATTTATCATTTTTAAGGTCAATATTTAGGAATAAATGAATAAAAGCTACGTACCAATATTTAAATTAAGTAACCTCAAAGACTACTAATTTAGCTTTTGATATTAAAAGGGTGTATGTCGTTAGTTTCTGCCTAGTTGATGAGGCAAATATCAGGTCTTCTATAACCACTCCCTGCTAACTCTTTGCCTCATATCTTACGTTATATCTATCAAGTTTGCTTAATTAAGATGGAATATTTATGATTTTTATATGTATTAAATCAATATAATTGTTTTGACATAAACATGAAGTCATCATATTATAAAACTAAAAATCAATGGTGTATCTAATTATCAAAAAGGTATAAATATTGCTAGGAAGTTAACGTGTGGACCACCCCAATTATGAAGCTCGGAAGAAGATGCCTAGAAAATGTAAACACATGAATATTGAAAACAATAACATACTTTCCTTTTTAAAATGTTTTTTATTTTAAATAATAATTTTTTATTTTGAAATTTTTTTTTAATAAAAAAATAATAATTTAAAAAGTAAAAAAAATTCAATTTTGTTGAAAAACGTGTGCTTTAACAATGACATATTAAATATGTGATTAATTAAGAGCATGTGATTGCTTTTGTTTTTAGTTGTTTTTTCAAAAAAAGATATATAGATTTTTTTAATGTTTTTTTATATAATTTTAATGTATTAATATTAAAAATAAAATAAACAAATAAATAAATCATGTAGTCTATTTCCAAACCAATCTAATATTGGAGGTCGAAATTGAAAAAAAACTAATTAAAAAAATTAAAAGATAAAATTAAAAAAAAACATATTCGATCAGTGAGTAAATCTATCAAACCTGTGAATCAGGTAACTTGAGCTAACACATCAAATTCATTAACAAGGTTATGGACTCTAGTAGGATTATATATTTTTTAAATTTTTTTATTTAACAATATGATAATAAAAATGGATAATTATAAAATTAAACACTAGCCCAATACTAATATATATTTTTTTATACCGTGATAACATCATCCAAAGAAAAATAAACTAATTATGAAACTAAATTTTAAACCAACTCAAATATGAAATAGAAAAAAAATTAAAAAAAATTGATAACCAAAAAAAGGAAAGGGAAAGAAAAAAAAGAAGCAAAACACTATAGATTATTATTGTAATTCATAATGAAATGGGTGTGACGTGTGAGTGAATATTGGTTCTCCCACACCGTTTAGCTTTTTGTTTTTTAAATAATAAAAAAAAAATACTTCATTAAACCAGTAAACTAATATAAATCACGTTAACTTTATAAAAATATAGAATACAAATATAAATTATAAAATTGAATTTTAAACCACCCAATATGAAATATACAAAAACAAATTTTAAAAAATAATAATAATAATAAACACATTGGATTGCTTATTATAATTTATAATGAAATAGGTGTGAATACGTCTCTTAACTATTCGTGAGCTTCTTATTCGTTCTTAGTTTTTCTTGAAGTTATTCTATTGAGGAAAAAGAGAAGAAAAAACCCTACTTTTTTTTTCCTCTTCATAATGCATGGATTTAAGTTGGGTGGCGATTCAGTAATCAAAATATTTTTTTTAGTTTTAATATTAATATATAAAAGAATATTAAAAATATTAATTTAATTTTTTAAAAAAAAATAATTAAAAAAACAGATTTTTAAATGCAATCAAACATAATTCTGAGTATAAAAACAAATTACGTTTTGATTGCGAGCATAATAATCTTGGCAGTAAGTACCATCATCCTTTCCAATTGAGTTAATTTTTAGGATTTTTTTTTTTTGTAGCCACGTACATGCTTTAGGAGTTCTTTTTATTAAATCAATATTAAAGTAAAAAAATTAAATCAATACAAATAAATAAATGAACTAAATATAATCAAACAATTAATCTATTTAACGGAAAAAAAACATTACGGAATCCATAACCTACATTAATCCCTTTTCTTTTCTTTTCTTGTTTTTTTTTCTTTGGTGGAATTTCCACGCGTCTTCTTTATGGGCAGCCCCACTTTTAAAGTCTCTTTTTCATCACGTCCCCATGGTCCCCATGTCCCACACGTTTTCATCAAAAACTTAAATTTTAGGACTTCTTTGGCAGCCATCTAAAAATATATAAAAATAATATTTTTATTTTTAAAAAATTATTTTTAATATCAATACATTAAAATATCTAAAAATATAAAAAATTTATTTAAAAAAAATCAAAAATTTTACAAACACAAGCATTCCCAAATAAGGTAACGCGTCAAGAATCACAACAATTTGATATGTGAGTGGAAAGTTGTGATTAGAAAACATTATAACTTTTAGAGTGATTTTGATAGCGTAGCAGGAAATGTCATTATTTTTATTTTTAAAATATTTTATTTATTTATAAATATATTAAAATGAAATTTGTTGTTAATTTTGTTTCATTTTATTTGTAATGATTTCATACCAATTTAAAAAATAAAATAAAACAAAATAATTTTCATCTCATTTCAAATCTCGGTCCGTACCAAATTTTTCGGCTAAATTCCGTTCAGAGTGTTCTGGTTTCATTCCACATGTTTTGTTCCGGTCTTAAAAAGCTATTGAATCAAATTGAACCTGGTTCAATTAATTAATTAAATCATCAAAGTATAAAAAGCTTTTTTTCATTACTATTTTCATTAACTATGATATTAATTTTTTAAATTTTAATTTATCACTAATATATGGTTTATATTCATGTTGTTTTTTTTTTCAAGTTTATACTTTGTAGGAATTTAAGCAAAAAAATAGATGGTTTAGATCTCATTAGCCTTGATAACATTGACCTAGCTTTATATTTAAAATATTAGTGTTAAAATATTTTAATTTCATAATATTTTGATATTTTATTGAAGTTGAATTGTTTTAAATAAAAAAATTATTTAATCTTATCTATTTAAAAATATTTTAAATTTTAAAATTATATTTCATCACGTCTCCATGATCCCCGTTGTGTCAAAAACAAATTGCCTAAATTTTAGGCTTTAGCAGTTCCTTTTTTGAAATCCTCATTAGTGAGATTTCACGACTCATTATTTCTATTATTTTTATTTCATTTTAGCATTTTAGCATTTCATACTCATCAAAACCACTGGAACACAATTAAGCTTTAGCTTCAAACAACCAGAGGGAGATTTTATAGGGCTAAAATTTTAAAAATCACGCCTATGCTACTTTCTAGTTTTAGTATTAAATTTAGTATTTAAAAAATGTGTTTATAAATATGTCAGTTTCAGGTTTAGAAACCAAAACTGCCATATTCATACTCTCTCTTAGACATTTTAAAAATATGTGTAGAAGAATACTTTCACTGATGATTTATAATATTAGGTTACTTTAATGATAAATCAATATAGTATTTTTTTATTTTTTGGATTTTCATCTTGGAGAAATTCAATAGGATGAAAATATAATATTAATCAAACTTCAAATTATAATTGTTTATCTATCGAGTTAAAAAACAAATATGACAATTCAGTAGTCTTTAATGAAATAAAAAAATGAAAAATGTTATTTATGTAATTGTAAGCATACTATATTATATTAATTTACAAAGGGACGAAGGACATCCTTTGCATTAGGATGCTCCCACTTCACTACTGTCTCCCACCATTCTTTTGGCCATGCTCGGATTTGTTTAAGAGAAGGGGGAGGAGATGGCTGGCCATTTTCAAGCAACGGAAGACAAATTGGCATCCTCTTCAGCTTCTCACAATACATTACACTAATATCTTCAAGAGAATTGCAAATCTGTTTTGCACTGCAAATGCTTTTCAGTTCTGGTAAGCAACCCAATTCCAGAGTTATTAACTTTGGGAGAATGACTTCCATGATGGAATTGGAGGTGCTGCTTTCTTCATCTGTTGTTCCTATTATCTCCTCCATTTTCTCACAGAATATCACTCTAATCCTTTCCAGGTTTACGAGGTTTGGCAGCAACACAAGCGGGAACAGCTTCTTCATACTTTTACAGTATTAACAAAAAAACTCTTTAAGACCAGAAAACGTACCGTTACATGATGGCAATCGTGGTGGAGCAGAGCAGAACCAAGAAGATGAAACCAAGCTCTCCATGTTATGGCATTCCCAAATGTTGATGCGCTCCAGTTCAGTTGCATTCTCTAATGACAAAACATCACATAAACTTCTTGCATCGATGCATTCACAAATCAGTCCTTGAATGCCATTTAAGAACTTGACCTGAAAATCTCTATCTCCGTTGATACTCAAATTACCCAACCCAACTGTTTTACTTGGAAAATCTTCAATGCGTTGCTCTAAATGTCTACACCTCTCCTACTAAAATCTTGCATGTGCTTAATGATAGGATCCCATCCCGAGATCTGAGATACTCCACGAAGTCAGAGAAACCTTCAAAATGGCATTCCAAAGTTTCCAAATTTCTCAAGGATCCTACTTCCTTTCCTTTAACTGTTATGGGAGCATATCTTCCATAAATTAACCTTTCCTCTAGTACAAAGATTTGCAGGTGAGAGAGTTTTTGTAATATCCCACTAGGAAACTCCTTTTCACCACATCCATTCATTATAAGATACCTCAGGTTGGTTAGGCATTCCATTCCTTGCAGCATCTTTTCAAGCCTAGTATAAGAGAGATCCAACCTCTTCAGTGCCGTGAGCTTTTTTAATGATGGAACATGTTTTAATTGACCACACTTACTGAGCAATAAGGCAGTCAGATTCACCAAATCAGAAACAGAATCTGGCAAATTTTTAATACCTGTGCGAGACAGATCAAGGACCATGAGCCTATGCAATTGCTTGAAAAATGAATCTGCAACAAATATCCCAACCCTTTATTATCACATAGAAATAGAGTTGACAGATTTGGACACACTGGTGAATGGTCGAAAGGAACTTCTTCATCTCGTTTTGCATTAGTGAAACTATTGTCAGATTCTCGTCCACTCCTCTGCATTGGCAACTCTTTTAACTGCGCACCTGCTTTAACCATGCCTTGAGAGTTCTCTAGCAGTATTTGGATGGCCATGTCCCTAATCAAGTCATGCATCTTGACACATCTAATATCATCATAATCCATTTGAGCACTTTCCAATAGGCAGACATATTCAAGTCTATTAAGCATCGTGTGGCCCTCGTCAAATGCATCTTTCCTGCTCCTCATTCCTTTAATTATTCCCTCATCGATCAAATAACCTATCAGCTGCCTCCCTCTTAATCCATGATCTTCAGGAAATAATGCACAGTACAAGAGACATTTTGGAGTGCTGAATCACCTAGCCGTTCATAACTAAACTCAATAACTTGAATAATTTCTTGTCCCTAAATTCTGATGCACTCAATTTCTTCAATGTATTCTCCACTCATGTAGATCATCCACTCCCATCAAGCTTCCTGCCATGTAATAATTCCCAATGGCAAACCAGCACATTCCCTTGCAATATCTTTCGCAATTCCTTCCACTTCTGATGAAAGTGCTATGTCACGTCCAAGTTTCTCATGAACAAAGTCCAAGCTCTCCCTCAAAAGTGGCTTCACCTTGATTTTGTGGTGGCAAGCCATCCGATGACAAACCGTTTCTGATCGAGTTGTCATAATCAGCTTGCATCCTTTCAACGGGACAGGAATTCCCACTTCGTCAAGCTCAAAATTGTTCCACAAATCATCTAAAATGAGAATCCATTTTTGTTTCTTTATTAGTTCTTCTGACAATTTGGCAGCTCTATGCAGATCATCATCTTCGCTTGAAAGGTCTAGATGAAGACGTTTAGCAATAATATTCTGCAATCTATTAATGCTGAAATCTTGAGACACAGTCACCCACCAAACATGATCACAAATCTGGTCTTTGTAGAAGCTCATTATGGATATGTTTAGTATTGTTGTTTTACCAACTCCCCCCATCCCATAAATGCCAATGGTTGGGACTTCATCATCCATTAACAAAGACCATATCACCTTCTATTCTCTTCAAATGCTTGACCCACTGGCTTTGTAGAGCTAGTAGGTAATGGAACTCCTCTAGTCTCACTTGTGTTGTATTTAAGGCTTATAGAAGATCTAGCTCCAGCGTCAGGCTGCACTGAATCTTCCACTATTCTCCACACCCTCCTCCACTGGTTCTGTCCTCACTCTAACCATGTTCTGCACATCATACATAACGACATCATTGTTTACTGATGGAGCAAATAGTTGATCATAATATCTTCCATGATCAAGACACAATGGATCTGTTGGTTGGGATGAATCTCCTCGAGGCTCATCAGCTTGATTAATTGATGGCCTCTCACAAGAGCTACCTCTCTCCAGATGCTGCACTTGTTCTGTTCTCGCTACAGTTTCAAATCCATCATGCAGACGCTCCACATCCTCATCTTCCTGCATTAAATAGTAGAGATTTCATTCAGCTTCTGCTCCTTTGAAAGGGCAGAGTGTATCTGAACCCAAGTGCCATCAAAAAATTGATCCACTAAATCTGTTCCTGGTGTTGCTTCTCCTCTATTCTCATGAGCATCAACTCTGAGTCTCCAAGGAGAGACACTTCTGTCAACATGCTGAAAAGATCCTTCACCAGTGTACTCCATGCCTTGAACTCCCGCTTGCATCCTTCCAGCATCCCCTGCCAAATTAACAAGTACTGCATTGTCTTGTTCTTGTGGACAGGTGGAAATGGCATAATCATTAACATTGCTTGAACTTGCTATGCTTTTATGTCTTTTGTTGCCACCATTCATAGCTAGGAAGGCTGCTTCTTGAACTTCTTTAGGCACCTGACCACAAATGCCAACACCATGCCCTCTCTCTCCCGAAAAATGCCATTTGATCCTCGAAATGGACGTACCATTGGCAAATAAATGCCCACAAAACTTACACTTCATGCTTCCATTATTCATATCTTCAACTTCCTTCCAAAACGGATCATCTGATCTACCCATTTTGTCCTATAGATAAAAAGGGTCAAAATATTGAATAAAAATTAATGGAAGTACATTAATTGGAAAAGGAAGGTGAAACTAAAATAAGTTACAAACAGCAAAGAAATTAAGAAGAAAAAACAATGAATTCAAGGTTAACTTGGGGTCAATTTAATTAGTATGAACTCCATAAGGCATGGATTGTTAAAACTGAGAAAGATCAAATTATTTTTATTTTTGGAAACTGTTGATGATCCTAACTCCAAAGTTTCTCATTAGAATTTCTACAACTTGTGGTTTCCTTGAAAGATTCAAATCAGAGTTACATGTGAAAAACAAAATGAAGAAGATGGAGTATAAATAATGTACCTGGATTCAAGTTGTTCTTCAAGTGCTGGTTTGCTTAAGCAGTATTCAGCAAAAAAGACAAGAACAGAGTAGAATATATAGTTTAAAAATAACAAGGAAGTTCCAAGATGTTGAACTCCAGATGATTTGATTCAATCAGAAAAGGAAGCACTGATCATCAGAAAGTTTAAGAAATTGGGAATTTGATGAGGGAAATTGGGAAGTCAATGGTATATGAGATGAGATGCGGAAGATAATGTTACAGTAGCAAAGATATTATTCTAATAAATCTATAAATCATGTTAATTTTATAAAAAAATAAATAAAAATAAATATATTATCAAACCAGCCAAATATTAAAATAAATAAAAATAAATTTTAAAAAAACCAAAAAAAAAAAGTTGAATTATTTTGTAATTTACAATGAAATAGGTGTGGATAGATAATGATTCTTCCACGTCTTTTAACTTTTCTTTTAATAGAAATTAATAACCCTATAATATTTTCCTCGATGATGTTGAATGATGCCAAATTAAAACATCTTTTTTATTGCAATAAAGTGAAACTTTTTAAAAAATATAATATTAAAATAAACATTGTTATTTTAGTTTTTTTTAATTAAATATCATCGTTGTATGTTCTTGGTTGACCTAGCAGTACCGTTTGTTTGGACTTTGAGCAGCAGTAGATATCTCCAGCGTACTGTTACCTGCAGGCTAGAAAATGTATGTTGCCGTTTTTTAGTTCACTAGAGAGAGGGCAGAAAGCCTTAAGAAAATAATTTCACATTCTGTGTGGCAGAAACCTGATTCCACCCAAAAACAATAACACAGTAATTGAAGCAAATTAAAAGAATAAAAGAAAATATAAAATGATTTAATAGAGAACAAATATTAATTTTCAATGCAGATTAAAATAAAGCAAAGTGAATATTGAAAAAAGTACTTCAATTCTACGAACAGCAGATATATAGTTCAATTCGAAGTTGAATTCCCAAAATTCCCACTTAAAGGGTATAGATAATTAAATCAACACTAAACCAAATATAACCCTTTTGAAAAACCATTCATTCAATAGAAAATAATTATCCCTATTAAGAAAATCCAATGACGACAATATACTTAAGGAGCAATATTACAGCAAAGAAATTAAATCAATACAGGTAAATAAATGATCCAAAGATTAATTCATTCAATAGAAAAAACATGACTGACTCCATAAACGGCATAAATCTGAACAAAAGAGTTAGAATAATTGGAAATCTGAACAATTTGTGTACCCATCACTGTATTGGACATTAAAATTTCCCGAGAAGATTTTTGCACCAAGCATTCATAGCCATTCCTTTCCTTGCATGTTCTCCTTCTTTCTTTTTCTTTCTCTGGTGTAATTCCCACACGTCTTCTTTATGCCAAATACCCCTCTTTTCAAAGGAGGCAGCCCCACTTTTCAACCTCCTTTTTCATCACGTCTCCGTGCTATATTTTAGGACTTCTTTGGCAGCCACGTACATGCCCTAGGAGATCTTTTTTCTTTTTTTTTTTAGAAGTTTAGGAGATCTTTTTTCTGAAATCCTCATTAGAGGCTAATTTGTAGTCTTTAAGAAACCTCGTCAACGCAAGAATCACAACAATCTGATACGTGGGTAGAAAGTTATGATTGAAATAGTATCACTTGGGTAAATTTGAAAGTATAATTGTGGTTGTTTTTTAAAATATTTTTTATTTAGAAATATAATAAGATAATACTTTTTTATTTTTAAAAAAATATTTTTAACATCAATGCATTAAAATAATTTTAAAACACTAAAAACATATTAATTTAAAGCAAAAATAAAATTAATTTTAATTTTTTAAAAAAATGTTTTTGAAACACAAAAACAAACAGGGTTTTATCTTTTGATGCTTACTGGTTTTCAAAATGCGCTTAAGCTTTTAAATGTATTTTTACATTTGTCTTTAGAAATTATCAATTTGATAATTATTTTTAGTGTTTTTTAATAATTTTAATATATTAATATTAAAAATTAATAAAATTTACAAAAATTATTTTTTTAAAAAAAATTTTAATATACATTTTATACCACAATATCAAGTGAAAACATAATCCCAATACCTTCACCAATCATAAAAAGGTTTTCAACCCAATCATGTTTTTTCCTCATTTTAAATACAAAATAAAGTTCGAGTGAAGTAGGGTACAATCTTAAATGGTCCAAACATTATTGTTATTTTTTTTTTTGGATTTAAGTGGGTGTCCGGACCAGCTTGCGCGCACCACGACTAATCTCACGGCCCACTGAACATCCTGCAAACTCAGTGAGCATGTAAGGCATCGCGGGGGTGACAGACGTGCACGATGAGGTTTGAACCCTGATGGGGTGGAAAGGAACAAGCCTCTTCCACTACTAGGCCAAAACCTCAATTGCAAACATTATTGTTATTGTTAGAATGTGACAGTGGTCCCAACATTAGTAGTGTAGCATGTGCCATGTATATATCAATCTCTTGTGGTCCAAAAATCAGGTTATTGGTGTTTGATGAAATTAGTTGTCCCTAAAAATAAAATAAAATCCTTTGTGAATTAATTAATTACTCAATTAATCCCTAAATTAGTTTTCTTGTTTTCCACAAATTTTTTAAAAATAAAAATATTTTATTTGATGTTTAGACCATAGTTATTAAAACCGGACAGGCCCGGTGGGTCGACCCGGGACCTGGTCGACCAGGTGGCTAGATTGGTCCGAGTTTGTCAAAAGACAGGCCTGTGCAACGACCCAGTCAAACCTGGATGAGACTCGGTTTTTTTTTTCAAATGTGGGATTTAAAACCCATTAGTATATATATTTTATGTTTCTAAAAAAAAGTTATGTTTTTTTAATGTGGAATAAAAAACTTTTTGGATTAAATACTTTAACTTAAAAAGATAACATAATATCTTTTCAATGTGGGATTTGAAGTTCTTTGAATATATACTTCATGTTCCCAAGAAAAAATTTATGTTTTTTCAATATGAAATTTGAAACCCATTAATATATAATATATTCTTTGTTTCCAAGAAAAAAATTATTTTTTTAATGTGGAATAAAATTTTTTTTTGATTTAAATACTTCAGCTTAAAAGCTTAACATAATATTTTTTTTAATGAGGGATAAAAAACTTTTTAAAATATTCATTTAAACTTTCATTATTTACAATATATATAGCCTATATTTACATGGATTTTTTTCTTACTTTTTTTCATATGAAATATTAAAACTTTAAATATATTTTTTTAAATTTTCTGGATTGATCCGGGTTGACCCATAAAACCCAGGACAAACTTGTTGCAATGCTGAATCAAGTGCGTATAACAGAAAATATTAAGTTAAATAATTGGTTGGAATTGTTTTTTTGAGGAGTCATCTCAAAATTGAAAAATAAAAACAGGAAATAGATCTTCAACACAATCATGCTTTTTATTTATTATAAATATAAAATAAAGTTAAAGTGAAGTTGGGTCCAATCTTAAATGATCCAAACATTATTGTTAGAATGCGACAGTCCAATCTTAAAGGTTTTCAACACAATCATGCTTTTTTCCTTGTAGCATGTGCCCTGTCTCAAGCTTCTGTGATCCAAGAATCAGGCTATTGGGGTTTGATGAAATTAGCTGTTACTAGAAATAAAATAAAAGAAAATCCTCTGTAAGGTAATTAATTACTCAATTAATCCCTAATTAATTAAATTAGTTTTCTGATTGTTCTTCACAAAATTTCTAAGAATAAAAATATTTTATTAGATGTCTTAGCTGAATTCCAAACCAGCCTATAATAAAATAAACAAAAATAATTTTTTTTTTTTTAAAAAGAGGCAAAACATCTTTTATACAGTGATTCTCTCCCAAGTCTCTTAGCTTTTCTTTTAATGAAAATTAATAACCTTATAATATGTTCATTGTGGATGCTCTATCATTGCTAAATTAAAGCATGTTTTTTTTATCTACAACTATGTGAAACTTTTTTAAAATAAAAATATTAAAAAAGATAATGTTAAAAAAATTATTATTTTGGTTTTTATAAATAAATGATATAAAATAATTAATCAGTTAATCTGTGAGTTGTGAGTCAACCAGTAAACTAAACTTTGAAATACGTGTCTTAACTATTCGTAAGCTACCTATGATTTGATGTCATGAGTATTTTTCTTGAAGTTATTCTATTTTATGTCATGAATGTTCTATTGAGGAAAAAAATAAAAAAAAATCTACTTTTTTTTTCCTCTTCATAAAACATGGATTTAAGGTAGGAATCAAAATATATTTTTTTATTTTTAATATTAATATATTAAATTAATATTTTTAAAAAAATAAACAGATTTTTAAATACACTCAAACGTAATTCTAAGTACAAAAACAAATTATATTTTGATTGCGGGCATAACAATCATGGCAGTAAGTACCATGATCCTTTCCAATTGAGTAAATTATAGGACTTTTTTGGCAGCCACGTACATGCTATAGGAGTTCTTTTTATTAAATCAATATCATAGTAAAACAATTAAATCAATACAGATAAATAAATGATCTAAATATAATCAAACAATTAATCCATTTAATAGAAAAAACATTACTGAATCCATAAACTACATTAATCCCTTTTCTTTTCTTGTTTTTTCTTCTTCTTATCTGGTGTAATTCCCACACGTCTTCTTACTTGTTGAGTATTTAAACCCCTATTTTGACTTTGCAGGATTTGAGGCATTTGGCCTAGCAGTTTGATTTTGCAATCCTCGGACTTGGAGGTTATCCATCTGTGACCTATATATATACGAATGAAGTGATCATATTATAAAACCTTTCTATAATTGGTAGTCTCTCTTAAGCAGTAAATGTTAATGGTATTAAAACACAACAGCTGGAAGTCAATCAGTACCTAGGCACGAAATTCTCTTGTTGCACATTGTCTATGTTAGGAATTACAGCAGCTTGATCGACTTGCCCTTGATTAGAAAGAAATTGAATCCTGAATCCAAAATCAGCAAATACTAAATAAGAAAAATTGGATATCGGGGAGCAGGAAAAGAAGG
The DNA here is from genome assembly GCA_964019445.1 of Populus tremula. Taxonomy (NCBI): domain Eukaryota; kingdom Viridiplantae; phylum Streptophyta; class Magnoliopsida; order Malpighiales; family Salicaceae; genus Populus; species Populus tremula. Next base: position 13,493,961 of record CAXHTJ010000011.1, read on the forward strand.
TCCAGATTGATTGAAACCACCATGTTGTGAAGTGGTTGCATTCGGTGTCATATAGCCAGGTCCCGGCTGAGGTTGATGAATAAAGGAGTTCTGATGCCTGAATAATATTCAAATAGTTAAACATAGAACTGTTATTCTCACAAAAAAGAGAGATAGAGAGCTCAAAAAGACTTGAAAGATCCTCGACCTCGCCAATTTTGGTCAAGTTTATTGTTTTCATGATTAAAAAAGTGTATATTCGAGGTTAATACCATTGATTCATTGGAGGTTGAGGTCCAGGTAGCATCGCAGGTACTTGATTGCTCATAATTGGTAACTGATAATTAGTCCATTGTTGGTCCCTAAATTAGCAACATTTGTTAATAATATCTTTATACATATGCATAATCGTTAGCTATTAATCCACTAAGCATTTGATATCATTTTAGCTTACCTATATTCAAACATGATGAATTTCAATATATTTTTAAAATAATGATGTTAAATAATGAACATTTGAACAAGAAGAAGTTAAATAATGATGAATATTATGTACCTTGATGGAGTTTGAGGCCAATTTGGTTCATTTTGGTTGATCCATGATGATGATGTTCCATGTAAATCTCCCATTGTTGTCTGTTTGTTTAACAATAAACATTTTGAAGATGCTCGAGATAAATTGATACACGAAAACATATAACTTTTTGATCCAATGGGTGATACAAACACTTGCTAATTCAGGGGACATTGCAGCAAATTGGAGTAGGCATGAGCACTCACCATGGTTTGAGGAAATGATGGTGGAAACAGAGTTGTTTGTTGAATACTATCGTTGATCACATTGTTATCCACCACCATGTTCTGTCCATCTTGATCATTGCATAATATGGAGCTTTGGTTGCCTGAAAACTCCGGTGGCGACCTGCTTAATTTGTTATTAGGAACATTATTCTTTTTTGGGAATAATAAGAAAAACTGTAGAATAACTGAATTGCAAGTAATCATCTTCTGACAAAATATGCTTAAGAATGACGCACAAGAGAAGCTCAGATATATTGAATGAATCTTCTTGTGATTGAAAATCGAACTGATTCGATGTCAAGTTGACATCATCCTCATTACAAGACGGTGGGACTCCTTCCATCTGAGGTTTAAAAAAGAACAGAAAGCACAGATTAGATGTGTGTGTGTCTATATATATATATATATATATATGACTTATTTATTTGTTAAAGAGATTCAGATGAAAAATAGGAAATATAAACGTTGCTGTTAATGATTTAATTCTTTGTTTTAATGCTAAATTATTTGTCACTTGTTGTAAACAAGTTTAATGAAAGGTAATTAATTAATACTGATCAAGTTAATTCATGAATCAGTAAAAAAACAATTTCATTGAATCATTATGTCAGAAAAATATTGGATAAAAATTAATGGCAGTCCCACTAATTGGAAAAGAAAAGGGTGAAACTAAAATAAAAAGTTTGTCGCACGTGTGCAGCGTTGCGGCAAAAACATCCACTCTCAAATCGTTATTTAATGTGGCAAATGTGAGGAGACAAGGAATTCTTGTTTTTTATTAGTGAAAAAATAAAATGGGAGTCACCACCTAGTATTTTTGTAATTAGGAACTCTAACTGGTCTCAGAGATCAAGTATGGGGACTGTTTGCGTAAATGGAAGGTTTTAGCACCCAAAATACGCCCTACCTAAAGTAAGCTGCATTGTTTAATTGTTTGATAAAATCTAAGGTCTTGTCGTGTTTTTTAGTTGTTGGTTCGTCTATAGATTTTAAAAAAAAATCATCTTCAGTAAAGAGATCCTTATCTTATTGGGTATGACCTAACTGTTTTAACGTCAACAAAAGAATTTTAATATCCGGAATACATCTTACATATAAGATCATAACCCTAGATATTAAAGGAAAACAAAATAAGTTTTTTTGAAATTTTTGAAATATTGGCCTAGTTCTCGTGACTTTAATAAACTGGTTATTAAAGCCAAAATGCATGTTAATATAAATTTTTGAATCTTTGTTGTATGAAAATATGATATGATTTTTTTTTTTTTTGAAAGAGTAGACCATATGCATGAAAACAAAAAATATATTTTTTATGTTTTTATCAAAAACCGGGTATTTTAATATCAAATTTATATCTTTACAGTATAAAAATACAAACCAATATTTATTAAAATACAATAGAAAAATTTGCAAAAATCACTAATTTTTGAAAATATTTATTCTATTTTATTATAATTATTTTTTTTAAACTGGGCCCATCTCAGCACATGTGGCTGGGCTGAACCCAACTGATTTCTACCCGCAAGCGTGCGTTAACAATTCACGCACGCCTGCTATGGTGTAATTAATCTTCAAGTGCACAGTGTTTGTGCATTGTCTGAAAAATTGGAGAAGCTTACCTGGAAGCAACGAAGGCAACAACAAGCGACCTCTATCTTCTTCTTTTCGTTTGTAAATTCTGGTTCAACTGGTTTCCCTGTTTTCCTTTCCTATTCTTCTTTCTCCTCTCTCGTTCTCCCCACTGTCTCGTTCTTTTTTCTTCTTTTTTTTTGCTGTGTTTCTGCCTTGTTCTTTTTTCTTTCCCTCTCTATGTCGTCTTTGTCTCCCTCCTTCAACGTTCTCCCCTCTCTGCACTGACTTCGTGGTGGTGCTGCTGCGCTCGTTGGTTCACAGTGGCGGCTTCGCGGTTGCAGATGAAGATGACAGTGTGGAAGGGCTGATCCACCAACACCTCTCCTCTCTCCTTTCTTCCTCTTCTGTCCGTTCTCCCCCCTGTCTTTCCCCTCTCTCGCTGTCTTTTTTTCTCTGTCATTCTTTGCTGTCTAGTTCCCTCTGTCCCCCCTCTGGTTTTTCTTCTCTCCCTCTCTGGTTCTCTCAAACGTCCCCTGGAGCTGCTGCCTGAAGATGAAGACGAAGTTGAGGGTGATCAGTGCTGTGATCGAGCGACGTTTTTTTCTTTCCTTCTGCTACTGTTTTCATTCCTGCACTCTTCTTCTTTGTTTCTGATTTTCTGAAATGACGAAGACAATGGAAACGCTGGTTCTGATCTCAATGATTTCCTCTGTTTACATTATTTCCTTCTGCTTTTCTGATCCTCTTTCTTCCCGGCTCCTCCCTCCTTTTCCTTCTCTCGTTCTCCCCTTTTATAGCCAAAACTGCATACGTTCAGGACCATTATTGCAGTGGTAACGGTAGATAAATAATAGCTGTGAAACGTTACCATAATCTGTGGCATTTGTTGCTGAAAACGGTTCCTGTTTGCTGAAACGGCTGCTTTGAAGAGGGTGATGAACAGTGTCTAAGGAAACGGCGCCGTTTCACAATTCAAATGAATATTTTGGATTCGGTCCCTGGTTGTTTTGACAATTTTGTAGTCAAGCCCCCCGGATGAATTGTAATTGGATCCCTTTATTTTAGCCCCTTTTTCCGGTTTGGTCCTTGGTTTCTGATTGTTTTAATTAAATCCCTAATTGACCATCAAACTTCAATAATTATGCAATTAAACCCCTGATTTGACCAAATCAACTCTTTAAAATTATAATTGGACCCTATAACTTTAATTACTTTCAATAAAAATCTAAATTGACTTAAAAAATCAATTTTCTTGCAATTAAACCCTTCATAAATTCAATTAAACCTTGAATAAAATTTAATTGAGTACATAAACATTTTATTTTGGACTTTTCTTTTTCAACTTAAATTTTCTTTGTCAAGAGACTCTTATCAGTAGAAAATATAAAATATAACATCAAATTTCAATTCTTATATTTCTGAACCTCCTCAACTAATTTTTAGGTATTTTGTGAGCGTTCAGCGTCATTTTCTTACTCTTGTTATTATTATTATTTTTTATTTTTTATGAATTTTTTTTTTATTATTATTTTTTATATGGAACCCAAAAATGAGGAACAATAAAGTTAAAAACAACAAAGAATTTTGAAAAGATTAAAACAATGAGTTCAAGGGTTTAGGGTTATATAATTTAGTACGAACACCACAGGGCATGGATTTTAAAATCCGAGAAAAAGATCGATTTATTTATCATGGATTTCTTTAAAGATTTAGATATAGAAAAATAAAAACACCAACAAGATGAAGTACAAATAATTTACCTGGATTCAAGATGTTCTTCAAGTGCTAGCTGGTTTGCTTCAGCAGTGATCAGCCAAAAGAAAAGGAAGAGAAATCACAGATCAGAGAAGAATATATGGCTTAGAAAAATAATAAAGTTGCAGTTAACATAAATCTAGTTCGTACTGATCATGGGATGTGGAAAGGAAAAAAGGGAACTCTATTATGAAATGAGATGTGACGTGGAAGAGAATGTTAGGTCAGCTAAATAATAATTAATTAACGTATTGTTTGACAGGAAGGAAATTGCCAGGAAGCAACCCCCGCCTACCTACCAAACATTATATTATAAGATATAGAGAGTTAACGTGTGGACCCACCCCAATGTTCAAACTTTAAATGAGCTGCCATGAATATGTAAACACACGAATATGAGAAAGAACAGCATATTTCTGCATGTGTGAAGTTGTTTCTGATAATATGTTTTATTTAAAAATATATTAAAATATTATTTTAATTTTTTTTAATATCAACATATTCAAATAATTCAAAAAAAATAAAAATTTTAAAAAAAGATCACTGCGACTGTAAAGACAAACCAGCTGTGACTATACTAGCAAGTGTTAGATTGATAGCAAAGACGAAAGCATACCAATGCAACAATCACATTCTCAAATATTCAGATTTTAAAAAAGCATATCCAAATATAGTTTTAAAGTTGTGTCAAATGCAGAATGCTTTAATTAATACGAGGAAACTCTTGTTTATAATATAGTTTTACACAGGGACCCGTTATAAATAATTTGGTGTTATAATAACAATTATTTTTTTAAGTATTTTTTATTTAAAAATATATTAAAATAATAATTTTTTATATTTTAAAATTTATTTCTGATATTAACATATTAAAATAATATAAAAATATCTAAACACTAATTTAAAAAATAATAATTTATTTGCCTGGTACTGGGCTTCCTCGGGACACAACGCTGCACTTCCTTAAATGAAAATATTAAAGTCGGTGTGTGCATCAGACCTCATCCTCAATTGACTCCGATTGTTGAAATAACTTAATCTTCTAATAAAGTTTGTTTTTGAATATATATTCTATCCTTACTAAATTATTAGGAAGTAACATTATAACATTTTTAAGTCTGCTTAATTTATTTGGTTTAAGATACTATTTTAATATAGTATTAGATATTTAATAACTTACGAGTTAATTACTTATTAAGATAATTCAAGATTAATTATTTTTATTAAAATAATATTATTTCATTTATTTCTATTAACATTGCTAAATATGAAGTAGTTTGGTTTGATTAGATGATTCAATTACAAATCCAATCTAAATTAAGGTTAAAATTTTGAGTTTTTTAAAATAAATCATCAAACTAGACAGGTTTAACAACTAATATATATATATAGATATATATATATATATATATATATATATTATTCAACCAAATAATTGCTTGTGACATATATGTGGCGAGCTTCCTAGCACTACAAGATTTCACAGTTTTACCGACGGTCATATTCCGTCGGTGTATGATTGAGAGTTCGTCTGTAAATTATTTATCGACTCAATTACCGACGGAATACGCCCGTCGGATTACCTTTTGTCGGTGATTCCACATTCCATCGCTATATCAGTCGGAAAAAAAAAATGTACATGTCGCACGTGTGCGGCGGCGCGGCGATCGTCCACCCCCAACCCTTCATGAGGGTGTGGTATGTTGTCTATTTGGCATGGAAAATATGGTGAGACAAGGAGTTCTTTGTCTCTAAGCTAAAAATGGACAGCGAGTCGCCACCTAGTATTCTGGTTACTAGGAACCTTAACTGGTCTTTAGAGATCGGGTACGGAGACTGGTTGCGTAAAGGGAAGGTATTCACCCAACTACGCCCTACCTAAGGTAAGCTGCATTGTTTTAATGTCTGATAAAATCCAAGGTCGCGTTGTGGTTTTTTATTGTTCGGAATACGCATTACATGTAATGTCATACCCCAGGTTCTATTGTCCAAAAAAAAAGAGGAATTAAATATCTGGAATATGCATTACATGTAAAGTCATACCCCGGGTACTAAGAGACAAACAAAATAAAATTTTTGTTGTTTTTGAAATATTGGCCAATATTCTCTTGACTTTGATAAACTGGTTATTAAAGTCAAAATGCATGCTAAAATATTTTTTTTTGGTGTATGAAAAAAATACAATATGAATTTTTAGCTTTGAGACACTTGGCCGTATGCACAAAAACATTTTTTTTCTCTTTTTTTAATTTTTTTGTATTTTATGGAAGTTTTTTTTTTTGACGAAAACCGGGTATTTAAAAATCAGATTTTTGTATTTTTAACAACATAAAAAAAAAACAACCAAATATTAATCAAAATGACATAAAAATTACGCGGAAAAATTATAAAATGCTGAAACAAATATTTTTGATTTTTTTCTTTGAAATGGGCCGGATCAGGCCTAAATATATGGGCTGGGCCGAACATGGCCCAAAGAAATGGGTTGGTTACTGTGCACATAGTAACCGGGTTACTGTGTGTACAGTACAGAGAATTAATCTACGGGCAGTAACTCGCTAATTAATCTTCATCTGCTGCACGTAAACGTTCTGCATGCAGATGAAGCCGAACCAAAAAAAAACGACGGGAAAGGCTACCTGGAGCGGTGGTGATGTTGGCAGCAACTGATGTGGCAGGGGTGGCGGCGGCGGAACTGGCTGTTCACGGTGGCCGGCGGTGCTGTTTTCCTCTCTCTCTCTCCTCTGTTTTACAATCTTCTCTTCTTCTTCTTCTTCTTCGCTCTCTCTCCCTTCTCTTCTCCTTTCTTTCTCCCCCCTTCTTTTTTCCTTCTGTTCTTCCTCCATTTATAGCCTGTGAGCATGTGTTTTTTTTTTTCATCGTGGGGTCATGCGGCGGCTGGTCGGGAGTGGCTGTCCAGGCGGTTCTCCTCAGTTTCGGCGGTGCGGTAGGCGGTCGGCCAATGTTCTTCGTCGGTGGGCTAGGGACTGGCGGTCGGTGGGCTGGAGGGACCAACGCCATTAAATATACATCTTTTTCCTTCTTTACTGCTGTATGTTAGGCGGGGAAGAAAGGGGAACAGTGCCGTTCAAAACGGCACCGTTTAGCCCTTTTCTGTTTTTTTTTTTTTTTTTTTTTTTATTATTTTTTTATGGGGACCCAAAAATGGGTTACAACAGTACCGACGGTTTTACAGATGGAAAATGCGCGCTAAAAAAAAAATTTCTTCTTGGAATATACCGACGGAAAATACTCTGTCAGTGAAATTCTAATTACCGACGAAAAAAATCCGTCAGTACATTGGTCGGTGTGTGTTTGAGATACCGACCTAGGTATGCAGACCTTGTAGTCAAGCCCACGCCCTTTAGCGTGGTTTTGCTTTTTAAAATTTTAGACCGATGCATCATTGGTTGTTTGTAGAATCTAGCGATGGAGGGTTCCTGGAAAAACAAGACTATGGTTTTGTTTTTTGCTAAAAATCTGTTTTTCAACCCAAAACATCTAGAAAATATAATAAACACCTTGATGAATCTATTTATGGTCTTAAACAACCTAAAAAAAGCTCAAAAATCTAAAATCAACTCAAACCTGAAAATCTTCTTGTTGAGAGGTCTCCTTCATCAAGTACGGAAAAAAATAAGAAAAAAACACCTAGGTAAAACTTCCTTGATCAAATGAAATCCATTAACACCAAGATTGACCATTTTGGTAGTCGAAATAGAAGTCAATAATAACATTTTCTCTTTACATCGGAATCCAGCAAATCTCTCTCTTCTTTTTATAAACAAAGGACTAAAAAAAAAGTTTGGTACCTAAATTGAATTTCTAACAACTAAAGAGATAAATCACCTCTTAATTAAAACAATTGGGGACCAAACTAAGCTTTTCATATGAAATTTGAAGTTGCCACCTATTTTCCCCATGTTTTTCACTTTGATCATCTTTCTTTTAATTCAACCATTTCTTCATAAAAAAGAAGCAACTTGCTATTAATTTGGGCTCAAAAGGGTGCAATAGTGCATGCTAAAAAAATTGAGGATCAAATTGAGAATTTTAAAAAAATTAATTGTTTTAATCCATAATAATTTGTGAAAGAATGCACAGTAAAGAGAAAAAACATCACACAGCTTTGAAACACTTTAATGTGTTGACTGAAATTGACAAGTGAGTTTACTCACATATTGTTATATTGGTTTTGAGTTCAAATAGACGTTTAAAAAGGGAGTTTTTCATGAATACAACCCTTCATGTATTCAATATGAATGATGGGAGATTTTAATGTCTTGTGAATGCATTCATTTATATATGGATGATTTTGCTAATAATTGATTGGTAAAATACTTAATTTCGTTATATAAAAACCAAAGAGAGAATAATAAATAGCTAAGAATTGAAATGCAAAAACATAATTTGCATATAACACTAAGTTCTGCAACCATTTCTCTACTTTCTATGCTCTTGGCTTGCTAAAAACTAAAAAAAAGACATTGCTCTAGTTGCCTGCCTTCACTCTTCAGATTGCTCAACAAATCCCTTGAGACCTTCTCCATAGTTAACACATCACATAATGGCTATTCTAAAAAAATTAGCCATAAGCATTGAACACCTTGAGCAATCAACGTGCCTTCCTTCACAATATCCATCACCCATAAATCTTTCTTTTGGGATGTCGTCGGGAGTTTAATCTTCGAGTGTAACAATTATGTATAAATTTCCATTCTTTCCTTCCATCCATTACTTGTCCTCTATGAAGATTCTATTTATGAAGTCTCGGAATCTTTTCGAGTATAACTTGGGATCAACAGCTGAGATAGACATGAGATCCACTTGTAAGGACTTGTATGCATGCTCTAGCTGTTTGCTGATATCATAATCCTGGAGGATGTCAATGATACCAAAGTGAAGAACTACATTGAAGATCTCATTACCATTATGTGAAGGTGTTGAATTATTACTTCCACCCCCCCATGCACTTATCCATTTTAGTAGTCCTCATTACACGCTCGGCTCTTGCAGGCACATTTGCCCCCAGCCAGATGAGTGGCCCCCTGGAATAGATTTCATATGAGTACTACAAGCATGCAACGCCAGATAAAATCTTGACATTGCATCACACAATCACCAAAATTCAAAGTAACAAAACGAAGAACAAAATTTGATAACAATGACAATGATCACTCAACCACAACCGAATCTTATGCTTTAAAGACACTTTTCATCATTAATTTTCCTTTTCACATTGATTTTCAATGTTCCAGACAGATAAAATAGCATTAATTTACAACCATGGTTTTAAGGCATCATTATTGGCAAAAACATTGTAGGACAGAGCAAACTTAAAGATCAATACTTCAGTTGTCAATCACATTAATAATTTATATTTGATCGTCTGAAAGGGCCTAGAATAGGACCAGGTAAAAGTTTGTTTCTATCTAAGAAAGCAAGAAAGTCTCCACAAACTACCCCCAATTTCGCCACTACAGCTCAAGTAGCTTTGAGTCATTCCAACAAATTGGAATTGAATTCAAAGGAATAAATCATTAAATGCAGGGCTCCTACGTGGGAAAGGGAAAATGATTCACTATTAAAAAAAGAAAGCTCAAACACAAATTATAGCTTCACTTTTTGTGAATTATATCTCATATTTCTTTGACTATATGTGGATGATTTATTGATATTTTAAGAAAGAAGCAATCTTCATTGCTTTTCAAAACCATACTATGGGTCCATAGGCAACTAAAGTTAAACATGTGGCACATGTGATTAGTACTTAAAAGTGCATATTTATCAAGGTTTTGTATCATCATTTTGCACTTAAAGTATCAATAACTCCTTAACTAAAGCATGTTTTATAATAATAAGTCTAATACTATAAAATGCCCTAATATATGGTAAATGTTTATCTTAAATATAGGCATAACACATAAATTAAAGGATTGATTGATGAATTCAACTACTGAAATTTTGAAGATAAAGAGAAGGTGAAACTTAGAAAAGAGATGTTGGTGCAGTCCAAACTGGAACACTGTTTGGTGTTTGGGTCATATTTCGAGTTCTAGATGTCCAAATGACCTCAAAGTTTTACACAAACTTGGTGAGACATAGGCCTACAACTTTCATGTGAACATAAAAATCCAACAAGGCCATTTTCAAGTCCAAATCATAGCAACAACGGAGAAGTCCGAATCTGTCCTGCAGCCCGAACACTGTTCAGTGTTTGGCCCATATCTGGAGTTCTAGAAGTCCAAATCACCTCTATTTTTTTTTCCTGGAAAGCTGAGTCAATTTCCTACAACTTTCATGTTTTCCAGAGGACCCAGTTCGGATGGTAGCATTTTTGTTTTATTCAGACAAGAAGATAAGGATTTTCACCAAGTCAAAAGTTGGCCACCCACTCAACAATTAGTCATCAAATCAATAATTCCGAATTTTGGCCTATAAAAGGAGGCATTTGCCATGTATTATGGGGCTTGGTTGTTCAGATCAAGCTCATGCTCTTTATTTCTCTCTTTATATTTTTTGTAATTTTTAAGTTTTGCTTTCATTAATATCTTGTTTATGCTTTTCATTTCCTTTCCTTTACTTAGTTAACTTGTATTTTCTTTATGTTCTTGTTTTGTTTATTTATGTTTCTCTTCTTCATTATGTTTAGCTAAGTTTATTATGTTAATGTGAAAAGGTTACACTAATGGTGTAAGAATAAATATAGTGTAAACTCAACATGGATCTTAATGTTTAATATTAACATGTCTTATCTTTTTATCTTACTAATTCTTAATACCTTGCTTGTTAAATGGTTAATCTAGATTTGTGTTGTATAATATTTGGTACAACAAATGCTTGACACTCTCATAGCCTAACAATATGGTATTACATACACCTGGGCTATGAAAGGAACTTGATTTGTTGTTAACATCAATTAACATCATGAATTCATGACAATATTTAAAAGTTTGGTGTTATGTAAATAAGATAATTAATATGATCATGTTAATAATTTATAATGAGTTATTAATGACAAATCATCTGATTGGAACCTCCCTCGTGTGTGGTTTCCAAATTGAATAATAAAAGTTTATACTATACTTGTTAAAATACCATTGGTGAATTGGTGAATCCTCTAACCTTGACATTTATTTTATCATTGTTTAATCCTTACATTAATCTTTTTATCTCAAAGTTCTCATTAATTTCTTTATCTTCTTCTTTTATTATTATTATTATTATTATTTATATTCTATTTATATTATATAATATATCTCTTTGATCTTCTCATAAACTCAGTATATAGGCTGGAAACCTGTGACCTGATCTTTTAGATCATTCTCAAGTGTAACAACGCCACATACTGAGTATTATTATTATTATTACTATTATTGCTATTATTGTTATTATTATTGTTATTGTTGTTATTATTATTGTTGTTGTTATCTTGTTATTTATAATTTATACAATTAACCTCTCTGTGGTTCGACCCCGGTCTTGCCGGGTTATTTATTACTTCGACACTCCTGCACTTGGAAGAAGATATCAATCTTTTGGTCGTGTCAACATGCCTTGTAGAAAAGAAGATGCCACACAACTTCAGGGCCCCAACATTTAGACTTTTGATGGAACCAAAGCTAAATTTAAAAACAGGACCATCTGAGAAGCCGGCAGACAACAACAAGTCAAAGATCCAATTTCCAAAAATAGACTATGTATCATGTAGTTTAACATCTCTAAGCATAATCTTTGCGATAATCATCTATCCTTGACGATTCATATGTTTCATCACAGTTCTCTGTCACCACTTCACATGCACATATTCCCAAAAAAGAGATAGCATGGAAAAATGTCTTTGCTTGTCGTAAAAAATACAAAGGCTAAAACCTAACATAGGGAAAATAGATTTGGAAAAAGGAAAGCAGAAACAAAGCAAGGCACTAACAATTAGGAGGGGCAAAAACATGAATTCAGAAAAGGAAAATACATATTGGCCTTCCATGACCCAATCCATATTGGGCAGCAAATGATAACCCCGCATCGATGTTTCCTCGTGTTGTGAATTTCTTTTTTTATGATACAGAAACACAACCAAATTAGCTCAAGGTCGATTATTGTAAATTTTTAAGGTAGCGGAATTACAGGATAAAACAAACTTACCAAAATGCTTGTCATTTGGCGACATCATCTCCTCACTAGAGTAATCATCACGGATGTGAAGACCAATTAGAAGACTATAATCCATAATTCTCTTTGCTTCTAAGAATTCACAGTCCCTATAAATTTGACTGAGAAAGAAAGAACATAAAACAAACACATGTTTACCTCTCAAGATTAGTGCCTTACCAAAGAACAAGATAAAGGATGCAAAACTTGGAACAAAATGAAAAAAAGTGCAATGATGTGGAATCTATCTAATGAGTTCATTAAACCATGACCATTCCAGGTCCTTAAGTGTGGTTGTTTCATGAATTTCACCCTCAAGCTTGTCAGTTTGGCGTCCATGAGAAGGACCTTTCATTAAGCAGACTTAAAGATTAATGCTTTAGTTTTCAATCACATTAATAATGTATATTTCATTGTCTAAAACGGACTGGAATAGAACAGGAAAAAGTTTGTATCTGATGAGAATTATATAAAGTATATTTTGAATTTTATTTATAAATTGAAGTTTTTGAGTGAAATAATTTTTTTATATATTATCAAAGTTTTATTAATTAAGTGATTATAAATTTAAATTTTACAATTTTTATACTTATACTATGTAATAAAAATTAAACATAAAACATTAAAGTTACGTGAAAACCAAAAGCGGCATGGGTTTTGACTAGTTTCTTTCAAGTACCAGGAATATTATTTATGAGAAAAAACAAAACCTAACGGATCATACCAATAAACAGGCATTCTATCATTGGTGGCGCAACAAAACTGAAAGGAAACCACACACTCAATTTTATCGCCTAACAAATAAATAAGATCAACACCACAATGTTGATGATATAAAGAGACCATCTGACACAAAAGAAAAATCCAAAAACTTACAGAGAATTCAATCATGGATATAATAAGCTTGCTCAAAAGTAGTGTTTTTTGACAAATGAATCCCCCCTCCCAGGGCCCACCCATTCCCAACCCACCAAATGTAATTGAAAATTAAAAAAACTTAATTCAAGGTTGATTTCCGAGATAAAATATTTATTTATTTTCCATGGATCCCTCATTTTGTTTCAGTTTTCAGTTTTCAATTTGTATCCGTATCTAAAACATTTCTTCCCCAACCAACCACACAGACATGCACAGAAAGAGGAACCAAAAAATATATTGAAACAAAATCTACACTCGTTCAACTCTGCCCGGACCCCCTCCCAAACCTGGCATGCTTGTTAAGGTAAGTATGACATCCTAACCACACCCCCTATGCTCTAATTCCACAGCAGCAACCTTCTGCCCTTTCATGCATAAGTGCAATCAAAATAACATGAATGTTCGACACTTTGGCATTTGTATTCATGTAAATGTCTGCATGAATACCATGTGTTCAAACTTCAACACAAAACTTCATATAATAACATAACTTAAAAACTCTTAGATGCGATCTTCGAGAACCCAAACCAAGTTCCTTATGTTCTTCCTTATTTAACTACGAGATCATCAGTATGCTGATGAATTCATGACACAACCTTGAGCATTTGAGATTCAAACCGAGTTGTAAATTTGACAAGACAAACACGGACAACACTTTGACTTGCATGGGTATTTAATTGTATGTCTAGAACTTAGTCATACATCTTTCAGCTTCAAAGAAATTGACCAAAGAGATAAACTGACATGCAGCTGTAAAATGGTGAACTGCCACACAACCTCGCATGTCCTTTTTTCCACAGCCTCGTACAATAGAAAGAATTGCATTCACATAGTATTTAGGCTTTACTTAATTAGCAAAACAGCAGTACACCTGGTAAGGATATGCAGATAGGGATTGTTCTGCCATGGTAGAAAAAAATGAGCCAAGATACTTCCAAGAAATATACAAGGAAATGGGCAACAGTGTGCACTCTGCAGATAGGTATTTTTCCAAGGAAATATATTATCCAGCACATAAAGATTATAACTCATATCATGAAATCCAGATATATGGGAAGAAAGAGCAAAGTATATGGTAAAAGAAAAAAACTTTATAGTTGAGATATGACAGGAACATACCTTCCAGAACTATGATATCTGAGGATCAGTTTCCTTGTAGCCATTGTACTCAGTGTGTGCCTTCCAATCTTCCACACAGATAGCATTTTCACTTCCATATAGCATCCAATCGAGATCCTCAAGCTCTAAACTCTGGAAGAACAGCTTCTGTAGCCCAGAGTTTAAAAGAATATCAGCAAAACCACGTGCAAATCTAGATACTGGTTCAGAGATAGATGTGACAAAGCGATGCTGAATGAGAAGATCAACATATTTCTCCCGATTCTTGCTATTTACAACAATACTCTTCCCACCAGGGCAAAGTTCCACAACTTTCCTGGATCCTAGTTCCTCAACTTCTCTAACGAATGTCAGACTCAAAGCATCTGAATCAATGAACTCAGGATCCATCTGCAGAATCTGTTTGCAATTGCTATACAAGCATGGATCTGCATCCCGTATGTCTTCCAAAGTAATATGCATCCCAGCCAATTGCAAGAAAAATGCCCGATCAAATACAATGCCGACTTGCACTTTATACATCAAAGCTAAAGCCATCACTCGACCAGAGAATGTGAAATACTCAGGGTGCCTGGGATCCACCTTGGATGCTGCACATAAAATGAATACAATGAAGTCCATATATATACTTTTGTTTGTTAGTGGTTATCCATGCCAACAATTGAATCCAAGCAAGATGATGCAACTTAATTCAAGTCCAGAAACAGAAGACAATAACAAACCTCAATTATGATTCTTTGAAGAGGTATTTCAGAAATAACCAATTGCAATTTTAATGCAGTGGAAGAATTAGACATGTTAATCCCCAAAGGAACCAATAACATATTAGTGAAACACGGAATTCAGGTAACAGAGTTGGAGAAACATGGGAAATATTCCTGTATAATAACCCTAGGGACTCAGGTACTTCACAATAAAATATTTGTGACACACAAGGTTCAGGAATTTTCCCTTAACAAACCTTTGCTAGTGAGCCTATTGTACAGGATGTAATGCCCTTATCCCACATCCATCAGGAACTCACATGGTAAACAACTTTTCTACATATAAATGTTAGAGAAAGAACACTAAGAGAATGCAGTGAATGATCTCTCGTACAGTTAAAATCCAAGCAATATTAGTGAAATATCTTTGATTAAGGTCACTGAGAAGGTTCACCGCGTTAAGCCACCCAGTATTACATCAAGTGTAGGAAAACTGTCGAACTTCTAAAAAATGTTAATTCAATCCTGACTATGCCTAAAATTGAATATTAAATGTCACATTCTCCAGATTTAGGTGTAACACTTCCAGATGTCCTCCCACTAACATATATCAAAATAATGAAGAATAATAGTCCAATGGTTGTAAGTGATTGAGACAGCATCGACACATATTAATGTCAACTCATATAAACTGTTGGAGCTCTCCACCACCATTTAGTGAATGTTTACTTTCCAGTGTAAATTAAAACAAATACTCAGCCCACAATCTGAAACATTAGACACACGGCAATGAAAACGTATTGTTTACATAGTCAGTATTACCTGGGAATAAAAATTCAGTTGAGAAAAGAGAAAATCCAACTTACAGAATAAAACATTCACGAACCTAATTGCAACTGTTGTTCAAAAAAAAAAAAATCCTACTCTCAGAAAAACATGAACGGTTAATTACATGAAGTTTCACCCCAACCAAAAATCATTACTTCAATCCTAATTTCGACTTCCAAAATTAATTTGGGTGAAACAATTCCAGATGAGCTCATCTCACCCACTAGCAACATAAACTAAATGACGTACAGGTGCTTCTTGAATGGTTGTAGGTGATGGATACAGCATCATTACACATTAAATGTAAGTTCCTATAGATTACAGGAACTGCACATTTTGTTCATCTGAGTAAATTTTTATTATCCAGTGAGAATATAAGCAACAATGTTCCAAACTCTATGCTAGAGTGACACATTAGACACAAGGCAATCCAATATATTGTTTAACCATTCGTATCATCAAAAACTATATTCAATTGAGAAAAGAGAGAACCCTGTAGCATTGTTCATGTAAGGCATTCATGATTAGGGTTTTCTCGTTTTGTTACCAGGATTGGTAACCCTATATCCAATCAAGAAAAGAGAAAACCCAATAGCATTCAGGCAGCAGAAACTTACCAGGATTAGGATAGAACCTTCTGCGATCACTTGGGCATGCCACAAAAAGAGCTTTTTGAGGATCAAATAGAGCTTGTGTAACCAAGAAAAACCACTCCCGCAATACACCAGGACCAGTAGCTTCCTCATTTTTAAATTCCAGAAATAGACCACCATGCAGTGCATCTGAGTCGGCATGCACTATGTACTCAAATGACTCTGACAACAATTGTGACCGATCAATGAGCATCTCGTGAAGCTCCTCGTAATCTTCTTTCACCTCAGGGAACATCATCATAGCCAAATGCCTCCTAGACTCAAAATCAGTCACATCCTTGTTCCGAAGAAGCCATTGATGATCTTCAGTTCTTTTTGCATATCTAACAATCAGCGCACACAAGGAAGCCTTTCTAAGTCTCAAAACTGTCCAAAACTTTTCCTCAGCACCCTTATAGAGTTTAGCAATGTTATTCAACTCCTTCAAAATAGCCAAATATTGAGACCACCTGTATGATTCAACTCACCCTCTCCATTCATTTTCAAATTTGAAGAATTCTGCATTTTCCAAGACATTTCTCCATAATATTCAGCAAATCCAAAAATATCACGTGAAGATGCTCAATCTCCTTCGCATACAATGGATAATTTAATGCCCTCTTGTTCAACGGCATCGAAAGCAGACCCCTACATGCCCCTTGCTCTGAAATCATACTACACAACGGTGCCAAAAACGCTGAAAAATCCTTCACATCAGCTACTGATGGCCCCACACTCCCCGCCACAATCCCCATGAAATCTTTAAACAACTTACTCCCCAGCTCACTAACAAACGGAAAAATCTCCTGCATAACAACAACTCCCTTCCCCTCCTCCCCTCCTCGATACCTCCACCCACACGCACCCCAAACATTCTCCAACAATGAACCAAGATTAGTCCTACACACAATATACAATGGATCATCACTCCCAACCTTCCTCAACAAATTACAAAACTCATCAATCGGAACACACTGCAAATGCAAATTTTTGGCAACGAAATCCTACATGAATTCAAAAAATGCCTGATCGCACCCTCCGCGCACTCCTTATTCCCTTTAACACTCGAAACATAGAGTGTAACCAACGCAGCTGGCGCACTATTCGATAAAAACACATTCAAATGTCCTAAAGCATCCTCATTATCATCCTTCGGTGTCAAGCTAAAGAACTCATTCATCAACTTTTTATATGCTTTGAAACACATGGATGAAAACCACACGGCAGAATAGACTTACAAATTCGACAAATGTAGGAAACCATATCATTGATCAATTGACAAGTACGGGGATGCCTAGTGCTCCGCATTCGGCCAACTAAATGAAGAATCGAATCCTTCTCGATAGAGTAATCGGAGAGTTTGTTTTCGTATTGCAATTGCTTACCTTTGTAGATTAGTCGTTGCTCGATCACCGGAATCCCGGTCATCACGCGAATCCGTTCATGGAGTGATTTGACGGAATCAGTCAAATTCGCGGTGATCACAATGTGAGTACCGTCGGAGATCATTCTGATGAAGAATTGGAGCCTCGATTGAGACCGACGGGGAGGGGAGGGAGTGGAGGGAAAATCGGTGGTTGATGATGAGGCGGAGGCGGAGGCGTCGGAGACACGTGTGGGGAGCTGATTGGTGGAGGAGATGGAGGGAGGTTGCTGCAGGTTATGGCCGGTGGATGACTCGGTGTCGTCTTCACGCATCCTGAAGGAGATTAAGTCAGAGAAAACGGCGTCGTGGTCATCGACATCGTCTAGTTTGCGTTTGGAGGAGCCGCGGTGATCAACGGTGGAGGAGCGCTGTTGAGGGAGGGAATCAACGGCGGGAGATTGGGGAAGTGACATTTGATGAACGGTGGTGACTGTGTTCTCCCCGACCTGTAAGTTTTTAAGGTAGGGGAGAAGGCATGAGATCGTTGTCTTAGAGGATGAGACGGTGTGGTTTTGATATACGGAGAGAGTAAACGGCGAGGGAAGGATTGAACGGAAATTGTGTCGTCTCAACTCGGTGGGGCTTTTTCTGTGTTTTTTTTTTAACAGCCGTCATCAACGAAGAGACTGGTAATCTTACGCTAGTATTATTATCATCATCTATATTATTGTGTGCGACGTTCTTGTGTGGCTAATTACCACAGTAGCCTCGAGAGCGATGGCTAGCTGTGGTTTAGCTCATGGCGTTTCTGTTAGGTTATAATATCATTACTTGTTAAACCCGATCTAATATAATCTAATTAATAAGCTGATTTAAAATTTAACAAGATAATTTATGAACCGGTCGGGTTAATCTAAAATTAAATGATTCTGGAAAGATGCACACCTAGCTGCCTGTGTTTGGCAAGAAAAATCATCATGTGCCCCTAGAAAAAAAAAAAAAGTATATATATATATATATAAAGAAAGTGAAGCTTTATTTTTCTTGGAGAAATAAAGTAAGTGGAACTTTTTGACCTACGTTTAGGTGCCTCGTCTGCTATATAATTTGTGTTTTACACAAAGCGTCCACCTAAGCAAATATTGCTTTGCATGGGAGTAAAGAGCAATGGCGTCAATCTCTCTTCCACGACATATTTCTCAAGAATTATAAAAGATTAAATAAAACAAAATTATGATTAATAATCCGTGTATATAATTGTTGTCGCACGTGTGCGGCGGCGCGACGATCGTCCACCCTCAAAGAAAAACACGGAATATTTATTCCTGGCAAATAGGGAGAGATAAGGAATTCTTGTCTCTATATGTGAAAATATGGACTGGGAGTCGCCACCTATTATTCTGGTTACTAAGAACCTTAACTGGTCTTTAGAGATCGGGTACGGAGACTGGTTGCGTAAAGGAAAGGTATTAGCACCCCAACTACGCCCTACCTAAGGTAGGTTGCATTGTTTTAATGTCTGATAAAATCTAAAATCATGTTGTGGTTTTTGAATTGTTGGTTCGTTTAGGGTTTAAGAAAAATCCTCCTCCGTAAGGAGATCCTTATCTTTATCGGGTAAAAAAACTAACTATTCAAAGTCATCAAAAGAAAATATCTTTTTAATATCAGGAATACGATTTACGTATAAATTCATAATCCTTGATACTAAAATCAAACAAAATAAAATATTTTGTTGTTTTTGAGATTTTGGCCAATGTTCTCTTGACTTTAATAAACTGGTTATTAAAGCCAAAATGCATGCTAAAATATTGTTTTTTGACATATGAAAAATACGATATGATATTTTAGATTTGAGACACTTGGTCGTATGCACAAAAATATTTTTTTATTTTTTTTCAATTTTTTTTATTTTTGGAAGTTTTTGTCGAAAACCGGGTATTTTAATACCGGATTTATATTTTTACGATGTAAAAATACTGCCCAATATTAATCAAAATGACATAAAAACTACACGGAAAAATTATAAAATGTTGAAGCAAATATTTTTTATTTTTTTCTTTTTGAATGTGTGAACAGTACCGTACGAAAAACCGGGTATTTTAATACCGAATTTATATTTTTACGATGTAAAATACAGACCGATATTAAGCAAAATTGATAATATATATATATATATATATATATATATATATGCTGGGAAGTTGTAAAAATAATTCTGACAAATTTTTTTTTTTTAAAACATTTGAAATGGGCCGGACCCGGCCCATATCATTGGGCTGGGCCAAACCGGCCCATTACCAAATGGGCTGGTTAATGTGCCTAAGCACAGTAACCAGCCTCCTTCAGCTGCAGAACGTGAATTAATTCACGTTCTGCATGCAGACGAAAACAGGAGGATAGCAAGCGGAGAAGGAGATGGGGCGGTGAGAGATTACCTGCGGTGGCGTTGCCGGTGGTGCTGCTGGCGGTGGAGGCACGGTGGCCGGCGTTGCTCTGTTTCTCTCTCTCTCTCTCCTCTGTTATTTTTGCTCTTTTCTGCTTCTTCTTCTTTTTGGTTTTTCTTTCTTTCTTTTCCTTTCCTCTTCTCCTCTTTTCTGCTCTGTCCTCTCTCCTCTTCTCCCTCTCTTTTCTCTCCTTCTGTTCTTGGTTTTTTTCAATCCCCATCCCCTGTTTTTATAGGCAAAAACAGGGGGGGGTGTCGGGTGTCGTGGTGGGGCGGCCACTGTCGGCCGCCCCCTCCACTACCGTTTCAATGGATAACAATGTTAGGCAATGGTGGGCGTCTTTTTGCGCCAAAAACGGGAAAGAAAGTAGGCGAAAAGGGAGAAGAAAAATCTTCTTCTTCCCCTGCCTCGCGCGTCCAGGGGAAGAAGAAGAGCTACAGTGTCGTCAAAACGGCACCGTTTTGGGCTTCTGTTTTTTTTTTTTTTTCAACAGTGAATGAAACGGCGCCGTTTTGGTCAAAACACGTCGTTTCATTTAAAAGAAAAAGGCGCCAAAACGCGTCAGATTTCAAAGAAGGCCCTCCATTTGTGCGCGTTTTACAATTTCGTCCTTGGTCTCGGATTGCTTCAATTTAGTCCCTAATTGGCCATTAAACTTCAATATTTTATGCAATTAAGCCCCTGATTTGACCAAATGAACTTCAAAAATTATAATTTGACCCCAGAAAATTAATTTCTCTTAATTAAAGCCCAAATTAACTCCAAAATCAATTTTTTTGCAATTAAAATCTTCATAAATGCAATTAAACCTTTAATAAAATTTAATTGAGTCCATAAACTTCTGATTTTGCATTTTTCTTCCTCAAATTGAATTTTCTTTATCATCGGGGCTCTCATCAGTCAATGATATACTGTCAAAAATTAATTTTTGATATTTAAACATCCTCAATCAATTTTTGAACATTTTTAGGGCGCTTTGGCATTTTTTCACTGTTTTATTTTTTGATAATATATTTTTTTTGATTTTTTTGAATTTTATTATTTTTATGTGGGGAACCAGAAATGGATTACAACAATTGTTATAAGGGACATGTTCACAAACAAAAATATGACTATGTCATGGGCTGGCGGGTCGAGTTAAAAAAAAATTAAGATGAAAGTTAATTTAGTTAAATTTGAGGCACCCAAATAAATTTATAACTTAAAATCTAGTTTGATTTTTTTAAAAGTTTATCTTTTTAAAATAATATTATCTTAGATTTTTTTTAAATTAAATTAAAACAATATCAGATTAACCCATATATCTTATAACCATCAGAAATAAAACATGTTTAATAACTTTATTTATAGAAACAGTAAATCATTGAATTATGATACACTAACACTTTAAATCTGTAAATTTCATTATATATAGTTGAGAGGTATAAAAAAAACCCATTAAAATTAACAGAATTGGCTTGTTGCAAACCATCTCCAAAGTATAAGAGTTTATCATTGCTTTCTTAAAATATAAATAAATAAATTAACTTATGAATGTGAGTTTATCATTGTGGTACTAAAATTTATAGTAGTAATTAAAAGATAATAAGAATAAGTAAAAAATATTTGTATTTTTAGCCCTTATATTTCAAACTAAACCGGTAACCATCCTATTCTGCAGGCCAATAAAATTTTGAACAAAAAAAAAGAACTCGATATTGAGACCATTAACTTAACTATATCTAATAAGTTAGGTTAATCTAATAATCTGATTTAAATTGAAGGCAACAATAAAAAAGAATGATTAAAAGAAAAGGCAACCCCTACCAAAAGTCTTTAAATTAAGTTAATTTTTCAAACTAGAATATGTGAAATTTCAAACTGAGGTTAAACAATAAGCTTAAATCCAAATCAATTAAATGATGAAGGATGAAATTGAATATTAAAAAAAAACTAAAAACTTTAGCGAAGCGAAAAACACAAGGACAAAATCTAACAAGGAAAAAAAATGATCAAAAGTGAAATCATAAAAAAAGTTAAAAGTTACATTATAAAAATGATCATAGATGACATAAATAACAATTAAGAAATGAGACTAAATAAGATAAATTTAAAAAATTAAATGATGATGAAATTGAAAAAAAAATACTTTTCATGTGTTATTTCAAATAAAAACAAATATCAACCAAAATATCAGGAACTAAATAACAAATAAACAAAAGTAAAAAAAATCAAATGATGATAAAATTGAAACAAATCTTGATTTTCATAAGTTATTTGAAATAAAATAAATATTAATAAAACAATTAGGGATAAAATAAAAAAATAAAGAGAAGCCAAGAGGCTAATTTGAAATTTGCGGGGCATGATGCAATAATAGATGAACGGAGAGGGAAAAAAGAAGAAGAAAAAATAGCCACTGAAGTCAAACCGAAGCTCTATTTTCTACACGCGTCGTTTCTACATAAGAAAGACACCAAGACAAATCTAATGACGCTTAGAATGGTATTTTTGGTTGCTAAAATCATCTGCACGCACCATCCGAAGATAGTGGAGCGTCTGGCGTTTACCCATCACACACCATCTTTTTTAAAAAAAAAATCCTTTTAATTTTTCAAAAGACAAAAATAACCTTCACTTTACCTGATAACAACAAAAAAGCCAATATGATAATAACCAAAATACCCTCAAATACAAGGTATGAAAAATTAAAACCCAAGGGTAAGGAGGTATTCTACAAAAACAAATTTTCTAGTCGGCCAAAATATTTTTATATATAAAGTTAAATTGATTATTTTATTATACACTTTAAAAATAAGAATACAAATTTACCTCTCAATGACACAAAACAAGGAATTAATTTTAAGGATATTTATAATAATTTATTGTGTAATTTTAAAATAAATACCTTTTTTACCCTAATCAATTTACAAATATCAAAATGATCTATTAAAAAGACAACCATTCTCTAGCTAAAAAGATTTTTATAAAGATAAAATAGTAAATTTAATTTTCCTATCCACAATAAAAAAAAAATGAATAGGAAACAATGAATCCACAGTATTTTTATTTTTTTTTGTTTTATAATGTGCGAAAGGAAATGGTTCTTCATGGAATTTGCTAAGCTACTTCCAAGTTGCTTCCTCTTTCCATTAAAATCCATGATATAATATAAAAGATTCTCTTGTCATTCTTTGCTTCCTAACTTTTCCCCCACCAGTAATCACACAAGTCATAAAAAGCTTGAAAAGTACAGGCTAGGGCTACTAATCTATGCAGTTATCTCAACATTTTCCCTCCCTATATTTGATATTCTCAAATCCATGATAGAACATAAAAGATTATGCCAATGCATGCACATGCTAATTACTTAGCTTAATTATGCAAAATGCTCATTAATGTACTTTTTGTCGTAAACATCAAAATAGTATTATAGTCTTCAAACACTAATCTTAACCTCAATCCTCCTGTAAATGCCAATCTTAGACACCATTTGATTCTGCGTTTGGTTAAATTTTTTAAAAAAAAAAATTTAAAATTGAGTACGGTTTGTATTTTTTGGATCGTTTTGATGTGCTGATGTCAAAAATAATTTTTAAAAAATAAAAAAACATCATTGACAGGTATTTTGACATGAAAAACTATTTGAAAAGCAACCAATATCACACTGATAAACACGCTTTTAGTCAAAGTGAACTTTAAGTGTTTTGCTGTAATCGAGGAAGTTTTCGTGAATTGGTCCCTACATCTATCCGTATACACACTTAGCCCTAGCCCATAAAATAGAGATATACACTGGCCCATGAAATAACATAACATGCTTGCGTCCAAACAGTCAAACTCCCTTTTCCTTTCTTCTTTCCTTGTCACACAAGGATTGGGTATATATTGTTACCACGAGGTTCTTTAATCAATCCAAGAAGTAGCCGGCTGGGGGATTTTTAGTCCTTCACGAGTTGCTTTAGGGTTTCTTGATTGTTGAAGCGTTTTGTGGTCAGTGTTGTTGCATTTAGTTAGAGATTTACACAGAAATAGATGGTTGGCTTTGTTTTCAGGGTTTTGTCCAAATGGGGTCTAAACTACCACCACTAAGTTTTTTAATCAATCCAAGAAGTCGCCATTCGAGGAATCTTTAGTTCTTCAAGAGTTCCTTCAGGATTTTTATTATTTTTTAAGCACTTAGTGGTAAGTCTTACAGCATTTTTCTTGTAGTAACAGTTTGGTTCTTATAGTGGGCCATGGAAAGGTACAGGTTAATTAAAGAATTTGGGGGAGGGAACCTAGTGTCCTGAAGGCGATTAATAAGAAGTTGTTGCCATTAAGCAGATATGGCGCCGTTTGGTAACTTAGGTTCACCCGCAGCCACACATAATTCTGTTTGGTAAGTAAAATATTCTGCTTTTTATTGGTAGGGCCCACGAAAAGTTGAATTAAAACCGGAGAAGCAACATTATGCTGCTTCTCCTGATTTTAGAAAGCTGGAACAGTGGAGCCATGCTCCTCTGTACAGTGCGAGTGCATCAGTTTAGGTTTTTTTTTTTTTTTTTTTTTTCCTGAAAAACCAGATAAAATTACATGATTTCACTCGTATTATTCATGTGAACGTGAACAATATTTTTTTTCATTTTTTTTTAAATCATGAAAACTGTAGTTTTTGTCGAATGAATTTTGTACGTAATGAAATTGTAAATTTTTTTTTTAAAAAATGAGTTTTAGTTGAAAAAATAGTATTTAATATTATTTAATAACACTACATAAATTAGAAGGATATAGCATGATGACGTAGCATTTGTGAAATTTGATCACAATTCCAATTATGTTCTTGCCGTGTCCGACCCAATTAAAAAAAATTAATTTTTATTTGTATTTTAATTGTGTTTTATTCAAAAAATTAGAAGGATATCACTTGATGACGTAACAAAAAATTTAGTTTTTGTTGTTGCGTGTTTAAGAAACCATGAAAAATATAGTTATTGTTGGATAGATTTCGTATTCAATGACATTGCATATAGTTTAATAGAATAATAAAAAATATTTAATATCAATATTATTTATTTCATGATGTAATAATAGTAGTTAAATCTACAATATTTAAATTAAAAGTATTTTTTAATTATTTTATAACCTCAATTTGAAAAGCATTTTTTTAACCAAACACATTAAACTACTTTTTGTTCAACCTCAATTTCAACCACAGTTTTAACCAAACATATATTTTTTCAAATTAACCTCAACTAAAAGTACTTTTTATAAAATAACTTTTTTAAAACCACAACCACAACAGCAACCGCAATACCAAACACACCCGAAGAAACGATATGATTCGTGGGAAGAATGTTTGAGTTTGAGAGAATTGAAGTCCTTGCAGAATTTGCATCATCCAAACATTGTGATGCTTAAGGAGCTTGTCGCCAAAACAGCACTACAAGATTTCACAGTTTTACCGACGGCCATATTCCATTGGTGTTTGATTGAGAGTTCGTCGGTAAATTATTTATCGACTAAATTCCCGACGGAATACGCCCGTCGGATTACCTTTTGTTGGTGATTCCACATTCCATCACTATATCGGTCGGAAAAAAAACAAAAACACGTACCGACGGTTTTACAAACGGAAAGTGCGCGCCAAAAAAAAATTTCCCGTTTGAAACATACAGACGGAAAATACTCCGTCGGTGATATTGTTATTACCGACGGAAAAAATCCATCGGTACATTGGTCGGTGTGTGTTTGAGATACCGACTGAATATATCCGTCTGTAAATTCGTCGGTGCGTTTCAAATTCCGACGGATTAAATCCGTCGGTAACTCTGTCGGTGAGTGTATGGAATACCAACCGAATTTATCCGTCTGAATATTCGTCGGTGATGTCCAATGCCGACGGAGTTATTCCGTCAGTAAATCCCTATGTAATTGTTTTTTTTTAAATTATTTAAAATACATAATATAAAATGATATAAATTAATGGTAATACAAACCAATTATGCAAATAAAATTCATATTAAGCATCAAAAATAAAAAATCAAAGTTAAATAATATTCATTACAAAATGAATGTGTTTCAAAAACACATTAAACGAAATTTTAAATGTAAATAATGTTTATTAAAAATTAATATAAAGGTGGTGGAGGAGGAGGAGGAGGCTGGGGGTTAGACGGCCAAAAAGGATTAGGTGCACATGTTCCACCTTGTGCCATGTTCATGACCATTTGACGAAGCTCTTCATAGGCCGCTCTTTGTTGTTCAGACTCTGCTATGTGTTGTTCTTTGAGTTGTTCGTACGCCACTCTTTGCTGTTCTTTGAGTTGTGTGTACGCCTCTGATAGGTGGTCGCACTTTTGCTGCAAGGCCACGAACTCCTTAGATTGGGAGCTCGATACTGATTGGGAGCTCCCGACGGTTGAAGCAGTATCGGCCAACCGCAAGTTGGCGGCCGTAGTGTTGGAGAGCCCGTAAACCCGATTTTTATCGGGTCCACCTGACGATCCAGCCTCCATCCACAAATCCGGATCGAATTCCGGATGGGTCGAAGGATCGTCCCCGTATCTCTCCCTCAACCGATTATTATAGGTCTCCTGAAAAAAAAAAAGTAATCATCATATTCAATTCAATAAACATAATAATAACTTACAAAATAAAATGGTTGAACAAACATACCACAAACTGTTGAGCACGGTTGTCAACGAACTGTTGCGTCCCCTTTTGGCGGTCTTGACTCCGCACGTGCGTCTCCACAAACAGCTCCATAGGGCTCAGCTCACGTCCAAGAGACGTAGCCTATAATGAAAAAAAATTTATTAACAACAAATTAATTGAACGATATATTTCATTTAAATTAATCTTACCATCTGTTTCGCATGTGCAGCAAACGGAACGGAGCCGCCGGTGTGCGTTGTGACCGAGCCATGAATTGGCCGATTCCGGTTGCCAGCACCGGACTGTGAGCATCGTGTGAACCGCTCAGACGTCATGCTGAAGATAGTGCGGCCATATATCTTCCGGGATGTATATCGGTTTGAAATCCCTCCAAACCGCAACATCGTTCCAGCCTTGGAACCCCTTATCCCTCGCTTTTTTTTTGCCTTTTTTTGGGTTTCGTACCAAAAATCACGCAACCTAATTCACACAAGCAAAAATTACATTTCGAAACATAAATTTTTATGTAAAAAAAAAGTTGTATTGTTTTCGATGTTACCTAATTGCCGCGTGATTTTCCCACACCCTCCTCACAACAGTGTTATGTTCATCGTCCCAGCAGAATCGATGCTGTGTATAAAAAATTATTTTTTAAAATGTTAATAATTTATTTACAATTATATGTAGAATTTATTAGAAATAAGCTGAAAATTATATATTAACACGAACCTCAAATCTGCGAAACCATGCATTGATTTGAGGCATCCATTCAGGATGCCTGGATATCTGACTCCATTGAAACAATGGAATCTCCTCGACGCTTTAAACGCCGATGATATTACTCGGGCGGCCTCAATGTTTGTGAACCTGAAAAGAAATGAAATTAATGAAATAGTGATTACTTCATAAATTATGTTTTAAATTTATTTTTTTAAAAAAAAAAAAAAAACTAAAACCTTAACAAACTTACATTGAAAGATCTTCCTTCCACTGTGCCTCGTACTTGCGGGTAAATTGATTCCGCTGCGAAGGCACGCAGCTTCTGCGATGTGAAACATCACTGGAAGAGGCAACATCGGTTGACGACCCAAGTGGTGTAGGTGCCTCTTCTTGAGAGGCACCTAAGGAAATATCAGCATCGCTGCTAGACGAACTTGATTCGACTGGACGTGTAGCTTTGGTTTTCATTATGCGCATCTAAACAATTTTATATAAATAATTATATAATAAATTCAAAAGTTAAAAAAAATCGGCAGCACCTCCCCTATACTGGATACTACCCAAATCCACAAACCTGCAAATATTAACAATAGCCACAACCAATTGACCCAATCTATACTAATTATTCCAACATATTCAATTACTAATCCTAAGATAAATTCAACATTAACAATTACAATTCAACAAATTATTCAATAATTATGTCAATACAACAAAACTATAAATTCAAAATAAATAGAAACAATTAAACACAAATCATCAAGTTAGAGTAAAATTAATAATTCTTCCAACATATTCAATTACTAAATCTAAGATAAATTCAACATTAACAATAT
This sequence comes from Populus tremula, assembly GCA_964019445.1. Classification (NCBI taxonomy): domain Eukaryota; kingdom Viridiplantae; phylum Streptophyta; class Magnoliopsida; order Malpighiales; family Salicaceae; genus Populus; species Populus tremula. Next base: position 13,522,404 of record CAXHTJ010000011.1, read on the forward strand.
TAATTCAACAAATTATTAAATAATTATGGCAATACAACAATAAAATATATTCAATAAATTAAATATAAACTAACAATTAAACATATGCAATTACTAATCAACAAATGCAATTACTAATTTAAGGTAAATTCAACATTAACAATATTAATTCAACAAATTAATCAATAATTATATTGGCAATACAACAAATTAAAAAAATATATAGACTAACAATTAAAATCAATGGAAATAATTAAACACAAATCATGAAATAATAGAGTAAAATTACTAATTATTCTAACATAGTCAATTACTAATTCTAAGTTAAATTCAACTTTAACAAAAAATATTCAACAAATTAACTATTAACAATTATGACAACACATCAATGAAAAAAATTCAAAAAATTCAAAAAAAAAAACCTACATCAAGAAAAGGAACGAAATATACGTACCTTAATAATGTGTCAATTCAAAACTTTATCTACATTATAAAAAAATACACCAAAACAACAAAATAACAAAAATAAAAACAACTAAAAATAAAATAAAATAAAATAGAAAAAACCACATACCTTTATTCAAATCTTGCAAGAGATTCAAGGTGAAAGCCTTGAAGGATTGAGAGCAAAAAACTGAAAATTATAGGGCAACGAAGGAGAAGAAAAACAGAGGAGAAAAAAAAATGAGGCGAAGCGGCGGGCGCTGAAAGTTATAGGTTATATGGCAGATTTACCGACGGATTTACCAACGGATATTAAAAAAATATTATTAATTTTTTAAATCCGTCGGAAACAGGTCAAAAGTCTGTCAGTGATTCCGTCGGTAATATGACACGGTCAGCGGTGCATTCAATTCACACACTTTGGAAATCGCACGGGCCGTCGGTATTTCTATCGGTAATATTTGAGACCGACAAATTACCGACGGACGTATTCTGTCGGTATTGGCGTCGAAAACTCTGTCGGTGTGTCCGTCAGTGATTGTGGTATTTTGTTGTAATTATTTTCGAACTCTCTGTGAGATACCGACGGATGGAGGTCCATCAGTGTTGCTGTCGGTGATTGTGGTATTTTGTTGTAATTATTTTCGAACTCTCTCTGTGAGATACCGACGGATGGAGGTCCGTCGGTGTTGCTGTTGGTGATTGTGGCATTTTGTTGTAATTATTTTCGAACTCTCTGTGAGATGCCGACTTAATATAATCTGTCGGTGTAAGTGTCGGTGAATCCGTCAGTGATGGCGTCGGTGATTGTGGCATTTCGCATAATTAATTTTGAACTCTCTATGAGATGCCGACGGATGTTTATCCGTCGGTATGGACATCGGTAAGTTTGCATTTTGCAGGAAAGGTTGTATTTGTATTGCCTATTTACTTTCCTGCAAAAACTTAACTGATAAACTGTCCATCGCATAAAACAATAACAACATTGCTTAAACAACAAATATTTTGTTTTACAAAATACATCATCCATCATCTAAATTACATGAGAAAAATGGTTTTACATAGGGCTTCATTTTGATAGTTAGTCGGAATTTTCTTCTTCTTCCTCATCAATTGAATTGTCATCATCTTCATCGCAATCTTCAATATGGATATCATCTTCTTCATCGACATTTGCTTGTTCGCTAGAGCTCAGAACAACATTCAACTCCTCTCCGTCATTATCAACAAGACTATCATTGAGAACTCAAAAATTTGAATTTTCTTCCAATTCAATCGAATGAGCAACTCGATATGGTTCAACCAACTCACGAACTTGAAAGACTTCATCTCGCACACTTGTGTCTTCGTTCTCATCCTGAACAACCTCGACACGACCCCGTGGTTTCGTTTTTAAAACGGACAACCAATCAACTCTTGACGATCCTTTCTAAATGAAGGGGTGTATGTGTAATAAACTTGTTGACATTGCTTTGCGAAAACAAAGACATCATTTATGTTGCGGAGTCTAGCTTTTGAGTTGATTTTGACCAGACCATGGTGCGGATCAACTCTGATTCCTCTATCCGTTGTGTCATACCAATAGCATTTGAATAAAAACACTTTATTCTGCTCGCTATGATATTGCAGTTCGACGACCTCTTCTAATCTACCATAGTAGTCAACTTCTAACTGGCTACTTGTGGATCCCTTAACACAAACACCGCAGTTGTATGTCTTTCTTCCTTGCCCGTATTCTTCAGTATGGAAAACATATCCATTGACAAAATACCCGTTGTAGCACTTAACTTTTCTTTCAGGGCCGAGGCTTAGTGAAGACAATGACTTGGGCGCACTCCTTCCCATTTGATAAACCTTGTAAATATATGTAATTAAATGTACAATAAACACGGTAAATGAACGAGAATCTCGTAATGACATGCATACGCATACGTTAGAATGAGTTTGTGATAGTGCTTACATGTGTTCTGAACCATGTGGCAAATTGTTCATCTTGTAATTGAAAGATCTGGGATTCGGTCAGCTGCGAGTTATTGGAGAGCAAATATTGTCGATGTTGCCTGCAAGTGATAATGAGTGTATGATATTACAATATATAATTAACAGTATATTACTGACAAAGTTTAATTAGTATTACACATATATAGACTTACTGAATAAATGGTCTCAGCTCATCACAGTTAAATAGAACATAGTTGTGTGCTTGTTTGAATTCTATTTCCGACAAATATCTTCCTCTTACGGCATTTTTAGGTGTGGGTCGTCCAGTATTGGAGAATATTGACAAGTTCCCACTGGAAGGCACTTCACCGCCATCGTCATGCCGTGGAACGCGATTGATTCTTGTTCTCAGATGAGGTTCGAAATAGTACGAGATAAATGTTGATATCTCTTCAACAATATAGGCCTCAGATATCGAAGCCTCAACATGCGCCTTGTTCTTAACCTTTTTTTTTAGATTAAACAAGTACCTGCATTGAAGTACAATTCAAGTATTTTCAATTAAGAAAAACATAGAAAATACTTTAAGATATGAATTCCATTGCAACTGTAATATCTCACCGTTCGAATGGGTACATCCATCTATACTGGACCGGTCCTCCAGCTTTTGCCTCGAACGGTAGATGTATAGGGAGATGCTCCATTGAGTCAAAAAATGAAGGAGGGAATATCATCTCAAGTTTGCATAGTGTCTCGATGATATTCGTTTGAAGCATCTCAATGTGCTCAACATTCACTTGCTGGAGCATATATCTCTGAAGAAATGACTGATCTCCGTTAGTGCATCCCATATTCCCTTTGGCAACAAATCACGAAAAGCTAATGGGATGAGTGTTTGCATAAACACGTGGCAGTCATGACTCTTCATTCCATACAATCTGCAGTCCTCTATGTTAACAAGCCTTGATATGTTCGATGCATGTCCATCCGGGAAACGCAGACTCTTAAGCCATTTGTAGACTAGCAGTTGTGCGTTTTTCTCTAACACGAAGCTTGCCCTTGGTTTTGCAACCCGTGACTCTCATAAACCAACTCCATATTTTTACGGTTACAGTATAAAGCTATATCCAATCTAGCCTTCATGTTGTCCTTTGTCTTCCCCTTCACATCCATGACGGTGTTGAAAATATTCTCAAACACGTTCTTTTCGATGTGCATGACGTCAAGGTTATGGCGGAGAAGATTAGTCTTCCAATACGGAAGCTCCCAAAAGATACTTCGCTTTACCCAATTATGGGTCAAACCAAAACCAGGAAACTTTTGCTTACCTGATTGAAGGCCAAACACAATGTCACCGTACTCTGATACAACATGATGCAATTCTTCACTAGAAAGACGCGGGGATGCAACATCTTTTTCAACTCTACAAAGAAATCTTTTATGTTCTTTCTGAACCTGTGATTAAGTGGCAAGAAGCGACGGTGACAGTCAAAAAAAGAAGTTTTACCTTCGTTTGCTAGCGTGAATGCCTTGTTGTTTTCCATGCAGTATGGACATGCGAGTTTCTCATGCGTGCTCCAACCAGAAAGCATTCCATAAGCTGGAAAATCACTGATAGTCCACATCAAAGCCGCCCTCATAAGGAAATTTTGTTTCCTCGATATATCATAAGTCAGAGATCCGGAGGACCACAACTGCGCCAGCTCATCTATCAACGGTCGAAGACAAACATCTATATTCCGCCCCGGGCTGCTTGGACCGGGTATGATAGTAGATAGAAACATGAACTCCGGCCTCATACACATTCCCGGTGGCAAGTTATAAACTGTGAGAATGACCGGCCAACAAGAATAGGGAGCAGCAAATGACCCAAATGGGTTGAACCCGTCTGTACACAACCCAAGTCGAACATTCCTTGATTCAGCAGAAAAGTCAGGATGAACACTGTTAAAGCGTTTCCACGCTTCGCCGTCAGAAGGATGCACCATCACACCATCAACGCATCGTGTGTTTGGTGCCATGTCATGTGCTCAGCAGTCCTTGGTGACATAAATAACCTCTGCAGTCTAGGTGTGATCGGGAAATATCTAAGTTTTTTATATGCCACTAGAGTCTTCCCCTGCCAGTTCTGGGTTTGTAACGGGAATGCCCGCATGTCATGCACTCGGTCATCTCAGCATTTTCAAGGTAGTATAACATAGAAGTTAGGGCACATGTCAATTTTCTGGTATCCTAAACCGAGGGGTTTCATCATGGACTTCGCAGCATAGAAGTTCTCTTTGAGCCTGTTCCCTTCAGGTAAAATGCTTCTTGCCCAATCAATAATTTTGTCATACCCGGCCTCACTCAACCCGTGATCTGACTTGATGGTGAACACCTGTGCCACCGATAATTTACTGTGGTTTGTGCAGCCATCCCATAATGGTTCGTCAGAATCTTTCAACAAATCAAAAAACCTAGCTGCATTTGCATTAGGTTCTTCTTCTATGATTGGACATTGATTGACATTACCTTGATTCATTCTCATTGCAACCATAACCATGTTTCTGTAAGGATTAGTGTTGTCATTTACCGCTTCATGCACGTTGCTAGCACTAGAAGTTGACCCAACCACCGTTTCTCCCATTCTCCTATTACTAACAAATACCTCTCCATGTGCATACCAACACTCGTAATCCTCCACAAACCCTTTGTGTAGAAGATGCATCATTACAACATCTGGATGCAGATACTTTTTATTTTGACAATTCTTGCATGGACACCTAATACCGCCTCCAGTAAAATTTCTAGGAATAGATGTTGAGAAATTAATAAAACCCTGAACCCCGTTACAATAATCCATCCTCCGCAATCCTTGGGGTGAATCTAGATACATCCATGAACGATCATCCATGACTTCTATCGAACCTCTATAAAATTATGATGACATCATGTATATATTAATTAACTAAGTTAGGTAAATAAACTTGTAACAACTTCTCATAAATATTAATATTCATTATCATTTATCAACGTTCATACAAAATAATATATATATATATATATAAATTAACAGAAATTACCACTCTGCAATACCATATATAAAACTTTAAAAGGACCCATTAAGCAAGCTATTAATTATTTCAAAACATAATATATAATTCGGTAATTCCACAAAGTTTTAACAATTTACAAACAAATACAATCTTACAAAATCTAAAACAAACCACAACAGGTATAAAATTATACATTCATATACTAGCTACAAGTTTGTTTGAGAAATAACAATAAAACATGTACATCTACTAATAAAAATACATATACTAAAAAAACAATAAAATTGACATTTAAATGTTAAAATTTTAAAAAGATAGAATTACTTACAAAAATTGATAAAATCCGTCGGTAAATTAGAACACGGATGCTGTGACCACAAAACTTCAAGAAATACAACTTGTTGTGCTGAGATGAGGAAGATTTTTGTTTAGGGGCGAGGAAGGGGCTGGTTATTTACAGATGGGGAGACTTAGGATTAGGAATAAGAAGGAGAAATGAGGGAGGAGAGTGTCGGTAGAGTGACCATATATTCACTTTTACCGATGGAATCATCGATGGCATAACATCGTCGGTGACTCCGTCGGTAATTCTAACGGTAAATAGGCACGTCACCGTACGAACCTGCTTTTCAAATCCCTCGGTGATTCCGTCGGTATTTTTTACGGTGCACCAGTCACGTCACCCGTACAGATCTGGCATTTCAAATCCGTCGGTGATTCCATCGGTATTGTTGACGGTGAATCGGTCCGATCACACGTACGGGTCCCCAGTTTTGAATCCGTCGGTGATTCTGTCGGAAAAATCATCCGCGCCAGCTACCCGCCCTTTTTTCATTAATTCTGAACTTTCCGTCCGTCGGTGATTTCGACCGCAAAATATCGACAGAAATATTCCATCGGTGATTCCATTGGTATTTAGCGAATTTCTAGTAATGTAGTATTAAAAATTTAAGATTATCAAATAATTAAACTTTTTATCCAAACCAATAAATTTTATGTGTCTATTTTAAAATTTGGTTTTAAAAAGAAAATCGAAATGACATAACAAACAATACCTATAAATCTTTTATATTACAGATTAACATAACCAGTGCACCCATTTATCATTCTTAAGGTCAATATTTAGAAATAAATAAATAAAAGTTACGTAACAATATTTAATTTAAGTAACCTCAAAGACTACTAATTTAGCTTTTGATATTAAAAGGGCGTATGTCTTTACTCTCTGTCTAATTGATGAGGCAAATATCAGGTCTTCTATCACCGCTACTCCCTGCTAACTCTTTGCCTCATATCTTAAGTTATATCTATCAAGTTTGCTTAACTTAAGATGGAATATTTATGACTTTATATGTATTAAATCCATATAATTGTTTTGACCTATCATGATAAACATGACGTCATCATATTATAAAACCAAAATTCAATGGTGTATCTAATTATCAAAAAGGTATAAATATTGCTAGGAAGTTAAACGTGTGGACCACCCCAATTATGAAGCTTGGAAGAAGATGCCTAGAAAATGTAAACACGTGAATATTGGAAACAATTACATCCTTTCCTTTTTAATTTTTTTTTAATTTTTTTAAATTTTTTTAATAAAAAAATAATAATAAATATGTGATTAATTAAGAGCAGGTGATTGCTTTTGTTTTTAGTTGTTTTTTCAAAAAAGATAAATAGATTTTTTTAATGTTTTTTTTAATTTTAATGTATTAGTATTAAAAATAAAATAAATAAATAAATCATGTAGTCTATTTCTAAATCAATATGATTTTGAAGGTAAAGAAAAAAAATCAATTAAAAAAAAAAACATATTCGATCAGTGGGTAAACCTGTCAAACCTGTGAATCAAGTAACTTGAGCTAACACATCAAACTCATAAACAAGGTTATGGATTCCAATAGGATTATATTTTTTTTTTAAAAAATTTATTATTTAACAATATGATAATAAAAATAGATAATTATAAAATTAAACACCAGCCCAATAATAATATATATATTTTTAGACCGCGATAACATCATACAAAGAAAAATAAAACCAATTATGAAACTAAATTCTAAACCAACCCAAATATGAAATAGAAAAAATTTTAAAAAATTGATAACCAAAAAAAGGAAAGGAAAAGAAAAAAAAAGAGAAGAAAAAGCAAAACACTATAAATTATTACTGTAATCTATAATAAAATGGGTGTGGGTGAATAGCTATTCTCCAACACCGTTTAGCTTTTTTAAAAAAATTAATAAGCAAAAAAAATACTTCATTAAACCAATAAACTAGTATAAAACATGTTAACTTTATAAAAAAATAAAATAAAAATAAATAAATTATAAAGTTAAATTTTAAATCATCCAATGTGAAATAAACAAAAACAAATTTTAAAAAATAAAATAAATAAAATAAAACACATTGGATTACTTATTATAATTTACAATGAAATGGGTGTGAATACGTCTCTTAACTATTTGTGAGCTTCTTATTCGTTCTTAGTTTTTCTTGTTTTTTTTTTCTCTGGTGGAATTCCCACACGTCTTCTTTATGGGCAGCCCCATTTTTAAACCCGCTTTTTCATCACGTTCCCGTGTCCCACACGTTTTCATCAAAAACCTAAATTTTAGGACTTCTTTGGCAGCCATCTAAAAATATATAAAAATAATATTTTTATCTTTTAAAAATTATTTTTACCATCACTACATTAAAATAATTTAAAAATATAAAAAAATTTATTTAAAAAAAATCAAAATTTTTAAAAACACAAGCATTCCCAAACAAGGTAACGCGTCAAGAATCACAACAATATGACATGTTAGTGGAAAGTTGTGATTAGAAAACATGACTACTTTTAGAGTGATTTTGACCGCGTAGCACGAAATGTGCATGCTTTAGTTTTTTTTGTCAAAAAAATCATCATCAGAGACTATTTTATATACCGGGGAGCTTGTTTTGAACGCGATAGTAATGATATTTTAAAGTATGTTTTATCTAAAAATATATAAAATAATATTTTTATTTTTAAAAAATTATTTTTAACATTAACATATTAAAATAATCTACAAATATAAAAAAATTATTTATAAAAATCAAAAATTTTAAAAACACAAGCAGTCCCAAACAAGATAACGCATCAAGAATCACAACAATCTGACATGTGAGTGGAAAGTTGTGATTAAAATACTTAAAGTACATCCAGGCTATTTCCAAGGAAAAAAAAAAACATTACTACTTTTAGAGTGATTTTGACAGGGAAGCAAGAAATGTAATTATTATTATTTTTAAAATATTTTTTTATTTATAAGTATATTAAAATAAAAATTGTTAATTTCGTTTCGTTTTATTTGTAATGGTTTCATATCAATTCAAAAAATAAAATAAAACAAAATAACTTTTATCTTATTTCAAATCTCGGTCTCTTCCAGATTTTTTGGCTAAATTTCGTTCAGAATGTTCCGGTTTCATTCCACAAGTTCTATTCCGGTCTTAAAAAGCCATTGAATCAAATTGAACCTAGTTCAATTAATTAATTAAACCATTAAAGTATAAAAAACTCTTTTTCATTAGTATTTTCATTAACTATGATATTAATTTTTTAAAATTAGATTTATCATTAATATATATGGTTATATTCATGTTATTTTTTTTCAAGTTTATACTTTGTAGGAATTTAGGCCAAAAAATGGATGTTTTAGATCTCATTAGTCTTGATAACATTGATCTATCTTTATATTTAAAATATTAGTGTTAAAATATTTTAATTTCATGATATTTTGATATTTTATTGAAGTTGAATTGTTTTAAATTAAAAATTATTTAATCTTAATTATTTAAAAATATTTGAAATTTTAAAATTATATTTCATCACGTCTCATGAACCCCGTTGTGTCAAAAACAAATTGCCTAAAATTTAGGCTTTAGCAGTTCCTTTTTTGAAATCCTCATTAGTGAAATTTCACGACTGCTTTAGCGGTTCCTTTTTTGTGTGCTTTCATCTTAAATTCATGACCAAAAGGTAAAATATTCTACTTTCTAGTTTAGTATTAAATTTAGTATTTAAAAAATATGTTTATGAATATGGCAGTTTCAGGTTTAGAAACCAAAACTGCCATATTCATACTCTCTCTTGGACATTTTAAAAATGTGTAGAATACTTTTTAGTGATGATTTATAATAGTGAATAGATTTATTATTTTATTAGGTTACTTTAATGATAAATCAATATAGTATTTTTTTTATTTTTTGGATTTTCATCTTAGGGAAACTCAATAGGATGAAAATAAAATATTAATCAAACTTAAAATTATAATTGTTTATCTATCCAATTAAAAAAAATATGACAATTCAGTGGTCTTTAATGAAATAAAAAAAAATGAAAAATGTTATTTATGTAATTGTAAGCACACTATATTATATTACTTTACAAAGGGACGACGGACATCCTTTCCATTAGGATTTCTTTAAGAGATGGGGGACGAGATGGCTGGTCATTTTCAAGCAACGGAAGACAAATTGGCATCCTCTTTAGCTTCTCACAAGATATAATTACCTTAATATCTTTAAGAGAATTACAAATCAGTTTTGCATTGCAAATGCTTTTTAGTTCCGGTAAGCCACAAAATTTCACCTACCAGAGAATTACAAATCACAAGAAGGAAGTTGCTAGGAAGGAAGCCACAAAATTTCACCTACCAGAGATTATATTATAAGATATGGCAAGTTGCTGTACACCTCAAATTTGCTTTTCTTTTGTCTAGCGCTGCATATAATTAAAAACTTCAACAAAAGAATCAGAAGCTAATTGCTGTCTGAGTTAACGTGTGGACCCACCCCATTGTTGAAACTTTGGAAAAAGCTGGCCTGAAAATGTAAGAGCCTGAAGCTTAGCTTCAAGAGCTGTAGCAAAGCATTGACCGTCATTATCTGATCCACTCCAACTTCCATTCCCTACAAATTTAACGAAGAACAGCATTAGCAATAAAAAGAGTTTTATATATAACTTAAAGAAATTCTAGTTATGAATTAGCAAAAAAAAAAAAATCGTGCTTAGGGGTACTGAAACTACCGTTTTATAGATAACTTAAGAAATTTTACTTATGATTACCTACTTAGTTCACATCTTGAGCTTGAGAGCTCAGGCAGAAACACAAGTTTGATCGCTCCCAGAAAGGTTCAAAAACTGCTTTTCCTAGTTAGCATTTCCATGAGCAGTAAGCGTCCTATTCGTTTCGTTGCCCACGCTTAGTTTCGAGGTGTCAGCAACGTTCTTCTGAGCATAAATTCTTCTTTAAAACAAAAGGCGTATATGGTGATTGTAAGGCATAATCCCGCAAAGTGTTCCAGTTTTTTTGCCTCTATGACATGGATATGGCTTCTCATTAGTGAAAAAGCTAAATGCTGTTTATTGCACGCTGCTAGTTGGGATATACAGAACTCAGTTAAACCCAGCAAGTCGCTGCATCAGACTTAAAACTCCATAGCAGTCAGCACAATCTATGAAGATAAAATTGAAAACAAAACAATCAATGTAAACACATGAAAATGAGAAAGAATAGCATATTTCCGCTTTTGAAAAATCATTCATCACTTTTAAATACGCAAATGATTATCCCTATTAAGAAAATTCAACGACAACAATATACTCAAGAGCAGGGGCGGAACTAGGGGAGGTAGGCAGGGGTCCGGGCCAAAATATTTTGAAGGTTTGTATTTTTAATGTTTAAATATAATATAATATAATATAATATATTTTTAATTTAAATAGATAAGATTTTTAATAATAAATTATATTTTGAGTTTTGGCCCTTCCTATTATATCATTTCAGCTCCGCACCTGTCAAAAGCAATATTACAGTAAAGAAATTAAATCAATACAGATAAATATATGATCCAAAAATAATTAAAGAATCAATCCATTTAATCGAAAAAAACATGACTGAATCCATAAACTATATGCCATTCTTTTTCTAAAGGAGGCAGCCCCACTTTTTCATTAGGTCGCCATGGTCCCCGTGTCCCACACGTTTTTAAGTGCGTCCAGGCTGGTTCAAAGGGAATTTCACGACTTGTCTGCGAGAGCTTCAACTCTACATTGAAATGTTTTTTCTTAATCTGTGAGAGCTTCATAATAAGCTTATTGAAATAAATTATTATAATGAAATTAAAAACAAAAATGCTTAAAAAAAAACAGAGAGACGCCGTGTTTTCTCTATTGCTACAAGGTAAAAGTCTGAGCATATTTTTTTATTTATTTTTTTATTTTTTAATAATATTACTGTTGTATCTACCGCCTAGAAATCAAGAACGCTAGTTTCATTTAAAAGATTCTGAAGTTCATATTTAGATAAATTAGCAGAAAGGACGGAAACACAACAAATCATACCCAGAGAATCAAAAGCCAGAAACAAGCTACCTCAATTCCTGCTCCACCTGGCTAAGAAATGCAGCATGCCCACTTGGAATTACACATCATCCAAATTCCATGGCAAATAATTGGTTGGAATTGTTTCCTGTGGAGTCTTTCAAAATTTGAAAATAAAAACAGAAAATAGATCCAGCAAATGATTCCAAATATCTTATAAAAATAACAATGAAATATGTTTTTTATTTACTGTAAGGAAATATATTAATGGAAAAAATAAAAAATAAATCAATTTAAAAAATATATAATAAGTCAAAATCTAGACTTAAAATCTAACTCGTATCAGGTTCCTAGTTGAATTGAATAATTGAATAAGAAGGTGGGAAAGGGAGAGAGCGAAAGGTATCAAACAGGAAAAAAGAAAAAAAAAGAAAAAAAAAAAGGAAAGATCCATATTGTAGTAGTATTCCGGAGGAGAGGGTCAAAGATGGCGGCTGGTTCAAAGGACGAGCTTAATCTCATGAATCATTTTTTAACCTTTATCGTAGGACTTGACACGTGTCCTCTAAACCCTCCTGTCCCTCTTCCGATCCTTGCTAAACCCTTGTTCTGGTCGTAATCATCCATTAGCGTAAACCTACGCTTCTCTTGACTTTGATCCCAATAAACCAACCTATAGAGTTGGTGGTAATGTAATTGATATTATTTTTTAAATTATTTTTATTTTAAAAAATATAAAACTAATTTTAATGTGTTGGCAATAAAAAAAATTAAAAATATTTTATTAATGTATTTTTATTTGAAAAATATTTTTTTAAAAATCGTATGTAGAATTACTAAACACCCTTAAGCCGGTGGACAAACACACAAACGAGAAAATACAAAGGAAAAGGGATAAAAGCATATATTTGGAGATGATAAAAGGGCATTGAGATCAAAGAGGATAAGTTTTCCAGTGATGGGATTGGATGTTGATGAAAGATTGTGTGGATAAGAGCATAGTAATTAATTATTTACTAAAAAGTTCTTCAGTGACCTAATTCCGTGGCCCACAAAATTATCATTATCCAATAAACTATTTGATTAATTCAGTGTTGCTTAATCCCAGTTTGCTATTGCGTTTTAAATGGGTATTGGTTAAATTTTATTTTTTTATATTATTTTGATGGGTTGATATAAAAATAATTTTAAAAAAATAAAAATAATTTTAAAAAATATTATTATAACACCAACTTATGATAATTTTCTTTATTGATTAGTGAATTTGATTAGACTAAGAATCTCCATCACAGCCCAACATCATTAGCTTATCTGCCATCCCTTTCAAGAGAAGAAGATTTCGAATCAGTCCATTCATTCCCATCTGTAGCATCTTTCTCAAGCGTCAATGGAGAATTACTTCTGGATTCTGAGTTGCCAATAAAAAACAAAAAACCCTTATAAACTAGTTCGTCTCCCAGTTCTTAAATTAGTTTCCACATTGTTTTTCACAATTTTTAAAGAAAAAAAAAATAAAAATATGATCATAAGCTATATATCTAACACTCACTTGAAAGAAACTGATAACCATGCAAGCATTTTACATGGCAGTATTTGATATGGGGTAAGATTTTGGAGACAAATTAGAGTACTCAAATTGAATGTACTAGGTGAATTGCCTGCGCGGTGCTGCGGGTTATAACATGAACTGAGCAAAATCTAAAGGCACTGAGATCAAACTGAGCAACCACACAGAGTAAATCTGAAAACATTGTAACCATTGAGATCGAACTGAGCAACCATTTTGGAAAAAATAAAATTTAAATTATTTTTTTAAATGTTTTTTAATCATTTTAATATTATGATATTAAAAATATTATTTTAATATATTTTTAAATAAAAAATATTTTGCAACGCAACTTTTACCTCACTCTTAAATAAATCCTTATTCTATTGCACATAAACATATGTTTTCATGTATAGTGGATTAACCAATCTTTTTAGTTTTCTTATATTGTTCATAAAGACCGGAAACGCTTAAAAATAAAATTTTAATAATCAAGAGAAAAAAAAATAGTTGAATTTTTGTACCTCTCACAAGAAAAATAGATAGATGTATGAAATTTTATTCTAAATATATTCTTATAAAAATTTCAAAATTCCAATTCATGTAACTCGATTATTATTCTTTTTTTAAGTTTCTTCTCTCTCTCCCTCTCTCTTTTTTCTTTTTAATCTGTATTATGCATTTTTAAAATATAATTTATTGCTAGTTAATGATATAAGATGATTTGTACTAGTGAATAGATCTATTATTTTATTAGGTTATTTTAATGATAAATCAATATAGTATTTGTTTTTGGGATTTTCATCTTGGAAATACTCAATAGGATGAAAATATAATATTAATTAAACTTTAAATTATAATTATTTATCTATCCAGTTAAAACAAATATGACAGTTTAATAGTCTTAAAAGATAACGAAATATAAAAAAAAATGAAAAATGTTATTTATGTTAATTGTAAGCACACGATATAAATAAGAAATATTTCATATTAATAAACGCTTTACGAGTCCAATCAATCAGATGTTAATTAACATAAAGAAATTAACATGGTGTTTGCAGAGAATGAATTGTAGAAAGAGAGATTGAGAGTGTGAGCAATAAAAGATGATGCTTACCCTTTATTCTATATTATATTATATTATAATATAGATTGAGAAGATAACCTTACAAAGGGAAAAAAGACATCCTTTGCGTGAGGATGCTCCCCCTCCATTACTGTCTCCCACCATTCTTTTAGACTTACATATATGTTTTTAAGAGAAGGGGGAGGAAATGGTTGGCCATTTTCAAGCAACGGAAGACAAATTGGCATTCTCTTCAGCTTCTCACAATACATTACAATAATATCTGTGAGCCTGACTGCAACACCAGACCCAAGAATAATGGATGTGGGTCTGGCTATAAGATCGTGTCATAAAAGTATGATAATTAATAGATTAATTAAAAAAACAAAGAAAAAAATCAACAGTATTTAGGATGGGTGGAGGCTGTGGTCGGGTTGTTGTTTGGAGTGGCAAAGCGGAGTGTTGTGGGCTGTTTGGGTGGCTAGTGAAAGTGGGTGGCGGTAGGTGGTTTAGCAAATTTGGGAGGGTGACAGTAGTGGGTGGGGTGGGGGTTGTGGTGGAGACCTTTGCAATCTGTTCAGAATTATCAAATGGAAACACATGTTCATGAAAGCGAACATGACGAGAAATATAAATACGGTGAGATGCAATGTCAAAACATCGATAACCAATATGCGAGGAACTATATCCAAAAAACACACATGGAGAGGAACGAAAATCCAATTTATGATTATTATATGGACGCAAAAAAGGAAAACAGAGACAGCCAAAGGTACGCAAAAAATGATAATCAGGAGACCGTTGAAATAAACAATCAAATGGAGAGCGATGGGCAAGAATAGGAGTAGGCATGCGATTTATAAGATAAACAGAGGTTTCAAAAGCATAATTCCATAATCGAAAAGGTGCTTTACATTGCCCTAAAAGAGTAAGATCTGTTTCCACAATATGCCTATGACGATGCTCTACTGTTCCATTTTGTTCATGAGTGTGGGGACAAATTAGACGATGATGAATACCAATGGTCTGAAAAAATGTGGATAGTTTTCGGTATTCACCGCCCCAATCAGTTTGAACAGATTTTATTTTTAATAAAAATTGACATTCGACAAGAGTCTGAAATTGATGAAAAACAGAGTAAACATCAGACTTGGCAACGAAAGGATAATACCATACATATTTAGTATAAGCATCAATAAAGATAACAAAATAACGATAGCCATCTGAAGAAAAAAGAGGAGTAGGGCCCCATACATCACTAAAAATTAATTCAAATGGAGCAGAAGTTTTGTGACCCGTAGGTCCTAAAGACAAACGCGATGATTTTCCTAAAGGACAACTTTGACATTGAAAATTAAGACGTTTGTTGTTACAAATGATCTTATTTTTCGAGATTAACAATTGAAAAATACGTGAAGTAGGATGACCTAGTCGATGATGCCATAAATCGACAAAGGCAGAAGTGTAGGGAGACCAATAGGCTTGAGGAACTGACGTGATGAAAGACTTGGTCAGGGCATAGAGACCATCTTTACTCTGACCTGAGAGAAGGACTTCATGGGTGTTGAAATCCTTGACATAAAACACACGAGGGTGAAATTTAAAATAAACATTATTATCAAGACAAAATTTCTGAACAGAGAGCAGAGGTTTCGTGATTGCAGGAACAGGAAGAACATTAGATAAGGTGAAAGAACGATGTGGTGTATATATTTTTGTATGACCTAGATGAGATATAGGAAGGCCCTTACCATCACCAACATGCAAATTATCATTACCAAGATACGGTTCTGAAGCGGTCAAGGTGGCAAGATCAGGTGTGACATGTTGATTGGCACCGGTATCCGGAAACCAATCAACAGAACCAGTTGAGGAGAGATTGCGTTGCACCAGGTTGGCAGTAGGTTGTTGGCCATAACCTCACTGCTGGAATTGAGGGCAATGGGGAGCTGTATGGCTAAAATTCTAACACAGTTGGCAGCGTGGATTATGCCCCATATTGCGCTGCCAAGAGCCCTGCCTATTGTCACCAAAGGAGGAGTTTTGGAAGCTACGGTGATCAGGTCTGGAGCCAGCAAATCGGTTGCCTCTGCTGCTGGACTGGTTGGGAAGCCAGCCACCGTTGAAGCGACCCCTACTGCGGCCAGAATTGCCAAAAGTCTGGTGCTGCGCAACAAGAGCAGAAGATGGAATGCTGGGTGTGGGCAGAAGAGGAGCATGTATGGCAGCAGAAGATTTGTGAAGAAATTCATGTGTGAGGAGATGGCTGTGAAGATCTGCGTATGATAAAGGTTCAGCCTTGGTAATAAGAATGGTAACTAAGTTTTTAAACTCTCCCCGAAGACCACGAAACACATATAAATTGAAATCTTCAAGCGAAACTGGCCGACCAGCAGCGACCAATTCATCAAATAAGGCCTTCGCTTTTTGCATAAATTGAGTTACTGATTCATCAC
This sequence comes from Populus tremula, assembly GCA_964019445.1. Lineage (NCBI taxonomy): Eukaryota > Viridiplantae > Streptophyta > Magnoliopsida > Malpighiales > Salicaceae > Populus > Populus tremula. Next base: position 13,539,226 of record CAXHTJ010000011.1, read on the forward strand.
CCTGTCGAAGATCCTGAAGAGAGCCGTGAAGTTGCATAATACGAGAGTTAGAGGTGGAAGCGAGAGCTCGCTCAAGAGTGCCCCAAGATGAACAAGAACTTTGACAGCCAACAACAAGATGCAAAACTTCCATAGATAGGGAGGAAAGAAGAGCACTTAGAATGAATTGGTCTTGTTGTTTCCAGGTTTGAAAAAGCAGATTTACCTGAAGAGAGATAGCATCATGGGCAAGAACATGTGTTGATGGAGATGTGTTGGAGCCATAAAAAAAAACCAAAAACTTCTTGGCCTAGGAGATAAGGCAGCATCTGCATACGCCAATATAAATAACTGGTGTTTGTTAATTTGAGGGAGATGACTTGATGAGTGTGAGAAAGGGAGATAATGCTTGCGGCAGCAGAGGCAGCAGACGTGGGCTGCAAGAGGAGGCGTTCACCAGCCATGGAAGAGGAGAATCCAGGCGGTGATGCAGCAGAGGAAAGCAGAGGAGGCGTTATAAGAGAAGAGGGTTGCACTGTCGGAGAAGAAGAAAGCTGGACTGCTGGTGCTGTAGAATTTGAAGATGTATGTGGCGACTGTTCCATTGAAGAAGGAAGGCTGTGAGAAAAGTAGGTTTAATTTATTTTAAAGTTTTGTGGCTCTGATACCAAGTTGAGAATAATGGAATGTGTTGGGTTGTGCCTTAACCAACCTTCCTATTTATATAAAGGCAGCAGAACACTACAATAACTATAATGATTACAACATCCTATATTAGAATCCTATTCTGATAGATACATGAGTAACTGTAATGATTACAACATCCTATATTAGAATCCTATTCTATAATAAACATGAAGAAAAAAACTAATGAAGAAAAAGAAAAAAAATTGAATTAATTGGGTTAACTCTTTAAACCAGGTTATCCCATAAAATATGGGATTCACATCATAAAAGATTGATAACTAAATAGAAAAAAAAATAACGGGTTTACCCATAATTAACTGGGTTAACCCATCAAACGAAGTTAATCTGTCAAGCCCAAGATACGTGTCATGAAAGTCTAATAATTAAATAGAAAGAAAATTAACTTTAACAAACTAAACTAAATGAAAAAAATAATTAAAAAAAATCTAGGTTAACTCGTCAAATCAGGTTAACCCATCAAACCTGGGATTCGTATCATAAAAATCTGATAACTAAATAAAAAAAATTAACATTAAAAAAAAACAAAAAAAAATTAAAAAAAAAGAAGAAAAAAAAACAGTTATATAATATAATATAATATAATATAACATAATATAATTATAATTATAATTATAATATAATATATTAATATATTAATATATTAATAAGTAAATATATTAATAAAAGTTGTGGGAAAGCTACAGTAGTTTTCCACACCTTTTAGAGTATTAGATTTATCAAGTTTGCTTAATTAAGATGGAATATTTATGACTTTTTTAATCTATAGTGTTTTTCTCCTGGTACATGGTAAAAGCCTGGGCAGTTTTTTTTTTTTTTAATTTTAATAATAATTCTATTCTTTCTATCCCAAGAAATCGAGAATGCTAGTTTCATTCATCAAGATTCTAAATCCTATATACAGATAAACTCAAGAATGTGTCTTCTCTCTCTTTTTTTATTTTTAATCTGTATTATATATATATTTTTTAAATAATTTACTGCTACTTAATGATATAAGATGATTTATAATAGTGAATAGATTTATTATTTTATTAGGTTACTTTAATGATAAATCAATATAATATTTTTTTTATTTTTTGGATTTTCATCTTGAAAACTCAATAGGATAAAAATATAATATTAATCAAACTTCAAATTATAATTATTTATCTATCGAGTTAAAAAAAAAAGGTACAAAGGGATGAAGGATTATTTCAATATTAATTAATAAGAATATCCTTGTTGATTTAAAGGACTATTTTCATCATTCATATCGAAAATAATTATGTTTTGCACCTGATTTTTAACAAAAATGATTGAAAAAATGATATATTATTGAATGTGAGCAAATTTAAGATTACAAAAATGATTAAACTTTTTACAGATGGATAGAATTGATAAATGATGCAACAAAGAAGGATACGTATTATTACATTTAACAGAGTAATTAACCATTATACATATTAATTATTTTAAGAAAAAAAATGTCCTTTGGACAATATTCTTTGCATTAGGATAGAATTGATAAATGATGCAACAAAGAAGTATTCTTACGTGTTAGGATAGACGACGAAAGGATTAACAATACGAAAGGTACAATTTGATTGAGAGAGATGATGCTTACCCACTCCACTACTGTCTCCCACTATTTTTTTGGATATATTCTGATTTTTTTAAGAGAAGAGGGAGGAGATGGCTGGCTATTTTCAAGCAACGGAAGACAAATTGGCATCCTCTTCAGCTTATCACAATACATTACACTAATATCTTCAAGAGAATTGCAAATCTGTTTTGCACTGCAAATGCTTTTCAGTTCTGGTAAATCATACAATTCCAGAGTTCTTAACTTTGGGAGAATGACTTCCGTGATGGAATTGGAGGTGCTGCTTTCTTTATCTGTTGTTTCTATTATCTCCTCTATTTTCTCACATCCACTAACATCAATCAGTTCCAGGTTTACAAGGATTGGAAGTAGCACAAGCGGGAACAACTTCTTCATACTGTTACAGTTCTCACAATAAAACCTTTTAAGACTAGAAAACATACCATTACATGATGGCAATGGAGTCCCATCTCCGTTGATACTCAAGAAGATGAAACCAAGCTCTCCATGCTATTGCAATCCCAAATGTCGATGAGCTCAAGTTCAGTTGCATTCTCTAATGACAAAACATCACATAAACTTCTTGCATTTATACATTCACAAACCAATCCTTGAATGCCATTTAAGAACTTAACATGAAAATCTCATCTCCGTTGATACTCAAATTACCTAACCTAACTGTTTTACTTGGAAAATCACCTCTGTTTGCCCAATAATCTTCACCCACCATTCCTACTAAAATTTTATATGTGCTTAATGATTGAATCCCCTCTCGAGAACTGAGATACTCCACGAAGTCAGGGAGACCTATGAAATGGCATTGCAAAGTTTCTAAATTTCTCAAGAATCCTACTTCCTTTCCTTTAACTGTTATCGGAGCATAACATTCATCAATTAACGTTTCCTCTAGTACAAAGACTTGCAGGTGAGAGAGTTTTGGTAATATACCACTAGGAAACTCCTTTTCACCACATCCATTCATTCTAAGATACCTCAGGTTGGTTAGGCATTCCATTCCTTGCGGTATCTTTTCAAGCACTGTAAAAGAGAGATCCAACCTCTTCAGTGCTCTGAGCTTTTCTAATGATGGAACATGTCTTAAGTACTCACAATTATTGAGCAATAAGGCAGTGAGACTCACCAAATCAAAGACAGAGTCTGACAATTTTTCAATACCTGTCCAAGACAGATCGAGGACCTTGAGCCCATGCAATTGCTTGAAAAATGAATCCGCAATCAATCCCAGCCCTTCATTATCACATAGAAATAAAGTTGACAGATTTAGACACATTGGTGAATGGCTGGAAGGAATTTCTTGAATCTCGTTTTGCATTAGTGAAACAATCGTCAAGTTCTCCATCCACTCCTTTGTATCTGGCAGCTCTTTTAATTAGTGACTTGCATTAGTATTTGGATGGTCATGTCCCTAATCAAGTCATGCATCTTGACACATCTTTTACCATCATAATACATTTTAGCACTTTCCAATAAGCAGACATTTTCAAGTCTATTAAGCATCGTGTGACCCTCATCAAATGCATCTCCCCTACTCCTCTTTACTTTAATTATCCCCTCATCGATCAAATAACTTATCAACCTCTCCCTCCAAATCCAATCATCTTCGGGAAATAATGCACAGTACAAGAGACATTGTTGTAGTGCTAAATCACCTAACCGATCATAACTAAACCTCAACAACTTTAATACTTCCTTGTCCTTAAATTCTGATTCTCTCAATTTCTTCAATGTATTTCTCCACTCATGTAGGTTATCCACTCCCCTCAAGCTTCTTGGTACTGTAATAATTCCCAACGGCAAACCAGCACATTCCTTTGCAACAGCTTTTGCAATCCCTTCCACTTCTCGCGAAAGTGCTATGTCACGTCCAAGTTTCTCCATGAACAAAGTCCAAGCTTCTCCATCAGAAAGTGGCTTCACTTTGATTTTACAGTGGCAAGCCATCTGATGACAAACCATTTCTAATCGAGTTGTCATAATCAGCTTGCATTCTTTCAACTTCTCAGGAATTCCCACTCTGTCAAGTTCAAAATTGTTCCACAAATCATCTAAAATGAGAATCCATTTTTGTTTCCTCCTTAGTTCTATTGACAATTTGGCAGCTCTGTGCAGATCATCATCTTCACTTGAAAGATCTACATAAAGACATTTAGCAATACGATTTTGCAATCTGTTAATGCTGAAATCTTGAGACACAGTCACCCACCAAACATGATCACAAATATCTGGTTTTTGTAGAAGCTCATTATGGATATGCTGTAGTATTGTGGATTTACCAACTCCCCCCATCCCATAAATGCCAATGGTTGAGACTTCCCCATCCATTAACAAAGACCATATCACCTTCGTATTCTCTTTGAATGCTCGACCCACTAGCTTTGTTGAGCTAGTAGGTAATGGAACTCCTCTAGTCTTGTTGTATTTCAGACTTTCAGAAGATCTAGCTCCAGCACCAACCTGCACTGATCTTCGACTATTCTCCACATCCTCCTCCACTGGTCTGCTCTCGAGTGCCCCTTCAGAAACTCCATCTTCTTGTGCTCTCATTCCGGTCTTGCTTACTACGTCGTTTCCTGCTATTGCATGTGAAGAAATCCTTTGTTCCCCTGCTCTGAGTTCTACAACCTGAACTTCTCTTTGTAACCTTCCAGTACCTCCTACCGTTGTTGAAATTCCACAATCATTAACATTGATTGAACTTGCTGTGATTTTATGTCTTTTGTTGCCACCAAACATAGCTTTCCAAGCTGCTTCTTGAACTTCTTTAGGCACCCCACGACAAATGGCAACACCACGCCCTTCTTCTCCTGATAAATGACATTTGATCCTTGAAATGGAAGTTTTAATGGCATATGTATGTCGACAAAACTTACACTTCATGCTACCATCAGCCTTTTCTTCAACATAATTCCGAAATGAATCATTTGATCCACCCATTTCAACCTATAGAAAAAAAAAGGGGGGGGGGGTTCAAAATACAGAATAAAAATCAGTCAAAATATAGAATAAAAATTGATGCAAGTTACACCATATCCGGATGGATGAGAAACTACTTCAGTGTTGTTACCCTTATTTTGCTATTAAAATTGATAGTTAGTTTATTGCACAATCATCGGAGGGAAAAAGACGACGATAATTCAGTTAGACTTCTTACTTGTTGAGCATTTAAACCCCTATTTTGACTTTGGAGGGAAGTGCCAAGGCCAGGATTTGAGGCATTTGGCATAGCAGTTTGATTTTGCAATCCTCGGACTTGGAGGTTATCCATCTGTGACCTATATATATACAAATGAATTGATCATATTATAAAACCTTTCCATAATTGGTAGTCTCTCTTAAGCAGTAAAAGTTAATGGTGTTAAAACACAACAGCTAGAAGTCAATCAGTACCTAGTTACGAATAAGTTCTCTTGTTGGACATTGTCTATGTTAGGAATTACAACAGCTCGATCGACTTGTCCTTGATTAGAAAAATATTGACTCCTGAATCCAAAATCATTTGCAAACAATATGTTTAGCTTGTTGGGTTCATGTTCAAGCTATGATGTTTCTTTCCCGATTGAAAAACTAATTTTTTTTATATAGAAAATACAAAACATGAAAAATTGGATACCGGGGAGCAGGAAAAGAAGGTCCAGGTTGAATGAAGCCACCATGTTCTGAAGTGGTTGCGTTCGGTGTCATATAGCCATGTCCCGGCTGTGGTTGATGAATATTGGAGTACTGATGCCTGAATAATATTCAAATAGTTAAACTTAGAACTGTTATTCTAACTTGGTTGATTTTCTAGTTCCATTATGTGCACAAAAAAAGAGAGATAGAGAGCTCAAAAAGACTCGAAAGATCCTCGTCAATTCTGGTCAAGTTTATTGTTTTCATGATTAAAAAAGTGTATATTCGAAGTTAATACCATTGATTCAATGGAGGTTGAGGTCCAGGTAGCATCGCAGGCACTTGATTCCTCATTGGTAACTGATAATTAGTCCATTGTTGGTCCCTAAATTAGCAACATTTTGTTAGTAATTTCTTTATACATATACGCATAATTCTTTACTATTAATCCACTAAGCATTTATTATCATTTTAGCTTACCTCAAAGGCATTGATGGTCCAGGTAGCATGGGATTGGCACATCGAGGATCAGATAAATTAGGATGAGGCAGATACCTATATTCAAATATAATGAATTCATTTAGTGTAATAAATTGGCATCACTGATAAGAATATTAGGCAGATAAGTAGAACAACAACAAGAAGTTAAATAATTATGAATATTATGTACAAGAAGAATTTAAATAATGATTATTCTCACTTAGTTGATTTTCTAGTTTCATTATGTGATGCAAATCAGGAGACAGGGGAAACATGGGGAAGGCAAGGACTCTTGAAAGTTGATTAAAGCTTATTAGCTGTAGTTATTATTTCCTATTTAGCTGATAGTTTCCTAGTCAGATTAGTATTAGATTTCAATTACGTATTAGATCGTAATTCCTTAGCTGTAGGGTATTTAAGAGGGGAACAGAACAAAAGATGGGACATTATTTGTATTCTTGGCAATTACTTTCTTTAAATACAAATTGGAGTGATTCCTCTACATAGATATTCTGTATTAAATTATTTATTGTTCTTACTGGGAGCAACGAGAGGTTGTACCGGAGGGCATTTACATTAATATGTGCACAAAGAGAGAGAGAGAGAGAGAGAGAGAGAGAGATAGAGAGCTCAAAAGAAGTAAAATAATGATGAATACCTTGATGGAGTTTGAGGCCAATTTGGTTCATTTTGGTTGATCCGTGATGATATGGAGCTTTGGTTGTCTGGAACCTCCGGTGGCAGCCTGCTTCCATTGACAGTGACATTATTAGGATAAACGGAAGAACAACTAAATTGCAAGCAATCATCTTCTGATAAAATATGCTTAAGAATGACGTACGAGAGAAACTCAGAAATATTGAATGTATCTTCAATGGTGTATCTAATTATAAAAATGAAGTGATCATATTATAAAACTTTTCAATATTTGGTAGCCTCTCTTAAGCAGTAAATATCAATGGTGTATCTAATTATCAAAAAGGTGTTAATACCGTGTTAAAACACAACGGCTAGAAGTCAATAAGTACCTTGTAGAGTTGCTAGAGTTTCGAGGCACGAAGTTCTCTTGTTGCATATTGTCTATGTCTGGAATTACAGTAGCTTGATCGTCTTGTCCTTGATTAGAAAGAAATTGAATCCTGAATCCAAAATCATTCGCAAGCATTATGAAGCATTACAAACTTATGATTATCTAGCTGGGTTCATGTTCAAGCTATGATGTTACTTTCCTCTTTGAAAAACTATTTCTTTTTTTTTTTACAGCAAATACTAAATATGAAAAATTGGATACCGGGGAGCAGGAAAAGAAGGTCCAGATTGATTGAAGCCACCATGTTGTGAAGTGGTTGCATTCGGTGTCATATAGCCTTGTCCCGGATGAGGTTCAGGAATATTGGAGTTCTGATGCCTGAATAATATTCAAATAGTTAAACTTAGAACTGTTATGCTCACTTGGTTGATTTTCTAGTTCCATTATGTGCACAAAAAAGAAGAGAGATAGAGAGCTCAAAAATACTTGAAAGATCCTCGTCAATTTTGGTCAAGTTTATTGTTTTCATGATTAAAAAAGTGTATATATATTCGAGGTTAATACCATTGATTTATTGGAGGTTGAGGTCCAAGTAACATCGCAGGCACTTGATTGCTCATTGGTAACGGATAATTAGTCCATTGCTGGTCCCTAAATTAGCAACATTTGTTAGTGATTTCTTTATACATATGCATAATTGTTAGCTATTAATCCACTAAGCATTTGATATCATTTTAGCTTACCTCAAAGGCATTGATGGTCCAGGTAGCATGGGATTGACACATTGAGCATCAAATAAATTAGGATTAAGCTCATACAGTGATACCTATATTCAAACATAATGAATTCACTGATAAGTACAACAACAAGAGGAAGAAAAGAAGAAGGTCCAGGTTGATTGAAACCACCATGTTGTGAAGTGGTTGCGTTCGGTGTCATATAGCCATTTCCCGGCTGAGGTTGATGAATAAAGGAATTATGATGCCTTGATGGAGTTTGAGGCCAATTTTATATAAAACTTAACGATAAAAAAATATCATAAAAAAAGTCTAAATCTCCCAATTGTTGTCTGTTTGTTTAACAATAAACATTTTGAAGATGCTCGAGATAAATTGATACACGAAAACATAAAACTTTTTGATCCAATGGGTGATACAAACACTTGCTAATTCAATGGACATTGTAGCAAATTGGAGTAGGCATGAGCACTCACCATGGTTTGAGGAAATGAAGCTGGAAACTGAGTTGTTTGTTGAATACTGTCGTTGATCACATTGTTATCCACCACCATGTTCTGTCCATCTTGATCATTGCATAATATGGAGCTTTGGTTGCCTGAAACCTCCGGTGGCGACCTGCTTAATTTGTTATTAGGAACATTATTCTTTTTTGGGAATAATAAGAAAAACTGTAGAATAACTAAATTGCAAGTAATCATCTTCTGATAAAATATGCTTAAGAATGACGTACATGAGAAGCTCAGATATATTGAATGAATCTTCTTGTGATTGAAAATCGAACTGATTCGATGTCAAGTTGACATCATCCCCATTACAAGACGGTGGGACTCCTTCCATCTGAGGTTTAAAAAAGAACAGAAAGCACAGATTAGATGTGTGTGTGTGTCTATATATATATATATATGACTTATTTATTTGTTAAAGAGATTCAGATGAAAAATAGGAAATATAAATGTTGCTGTTAATGATTTAATTCTTTGTTTTAATGCTAAATTATTTGTCACTTGTTGTAAACAAGTTTAATGAAAGGTAATTAACTAATACTGATCAAGTTAATTCATGAATCAGTAAAAAACAATTTCATTGAATCATTATGTCAGAAAAATATTGGATAAAAATTAATGGCAGTCCCACTAATTGGAAAAGAAAAGGGTGAAACTAAAATAAGAAGTTTGTCGCACGTATGCGGCGTCGAGGCGAAAACATCCACTCTCAAATCGTTATCTAATGTGACAAATGTGAGGAGACAAGGAATTCTTGTCTTTTATTAGTGGAAAAATAGAATGGGAGTCGCCACCTAATATTTTGGTAACTAGGAACCCTAACTGGTCTCAGAGATCAGGTACGGGGACTAGTTGCGTAAAGGGAAGGTTTTAGCACCCCAAATACGCTCTACCTAAAGTAAGCTGCATTGTTTAATTGTTTGATAAAATCTAAGGTCTTGTCGTGTATTTTAGTTGTTGGTCCGTCTATGGTTTAAGAAAAAAATCATCTTCAGTAAAGAGATCCTTATCTTATTGGGTATGACCTAATTGTTTTAACATCAACAAAAAAATTTTAATATCCGGAATATGTCTTACATATAAGATCATAACCCTAGATATTAAAGGAAAACAAAATAAGTTTTTTTGGAATTTTTGAAATATTGTCTAGTTCTCGTGACTTTAATAAACTGGTTATTAAAGCTAAAATGCATGTTAATACAAATTTTTGAATCTTTGTTATATGAAAATATGATATGATTTTTTTTTTTGAAAGACTAGGGCGTATGCATGAAAACAAAAAATATATTTTTTATGTTTTTGTAGAAAACCGGGTATTTTAATACCAAATTTGTATCTTTACAATATAAAAATACAAACCAATGTTGATTAAAATACAATAGAAAAATTTGCAAAAATCACTAATTTTTGAAAATATTTGTTTTATTTTATTATAATTAATTTTATCATGGATTTCTTTAAAGATTCAAACCATATATAGTTACATATAGAAAAACAAAAACACCAACAAGATGAAGTACAAATAATTTACCTGGATTCAAGATGTTCTTCAAGTGCTAGCTGGTTTGCTTGAGCAGTGATCAGCCAAAAGAAAAGGAAGAGAAATCACAGATCAGAGAAGAATATATGGCTTAGAAAAATAATAAAGTTGCAGTTAACATAAATCTAGTTCGTACTGATCATGGGATGTGGAAAGGAAAATAGGGAATTCTATTGTGAGATGAGATGTGACGTGGAAGAGAATGGTAGGTCAGCTAAATAATAATTAATTAACGTATTGTTTGACAGGAAGGAAATTGCCAGGAAGCAACCCCCCGCATACCTACCAAACATTATATTATAAGATATAGAGAGTTAACATGTGGACCCACCCCAATGTTCAAACTTTGAAGGAGCTGCCATGAACATGTGAAAGAACAGCATATTTCTGCATGTGTGAAGTTGTTTCTGATAATATTTTTTATTTGAAAATATATTAAAATGTTATTTTAATTTTTTTTAATATCAACATATTCAAATAATTTAAAAAAATAAAAAAAATAAAAATTTAAAAAAAGATCACTGCGACTGTAAAGACAAACCAGCTGTGACTATACTAGTAAGTGTGAGATTGATAGCAAAGACGAAAGCATACCAATGCAACAATCACATTCTCAAATATTCAGATTTTAAAAAAACATATCCAAATATAGTTTTAAAGTTGTGTCAAATGCAGAATGCTTTAATTAATACGAGGAAACTCTTGTTTATAATATAGTTTTACACAGGGACCGTTATAAATAATTTGGTATTATAATAACAATTATTTTTTTAAGTATTTTTTATTTAAAAATATATTAAGATAATAATTTTTTATATTTTAAAATTTATTTCTGATATTAACATATTAAAATAATATAAAATATCTAAAAACTAATTTTAAAAAAATTAAAATTTAATTTTAAAAAAAATATTTATTTGCCTGGTACTGGGCTTCCTCGGGACACAACGCTGCACTTCCTTAAATGAAAATATTAAAGTCGGTGTGTGCATCAGACCTCATCCTCAATTGACTCCGATTGTTGAAATAACTTGATCTTCTAATAAAGTTTGTTTTTGAATATATATTCTATCCTTACTAAATTATTAGGAAGTAACATTATAACATTTTTAAGTCTGCTTAATTTATTTGGTTTAAGATACTATTTTAATATAGTATTAGATATTTAATAACTTACGAGTTAATTACTTATTAAGATAATTCAGATTAATTATTTTTATTAAAATAATATTATTTCATTTATTTCTATTAACATTGCTAGATATGAAGTAGTTTGGTTTGACTAGATGATTCAATTACAAATCCAATCTAAATTAAGGTTAAAATTTTGAGTTTTTTAAAAATAAATCATCAAACTAGACAGGTTTAACAACTAATATATATATATATATATATATATATATATATTATTCAACCAAATAATTGCTTGTTACATATATATGGCGAGCTTCCTAGCACTACAAGATTTCACAGTTTTACCGATGGCCATATTCCGTCGGTGTGTGATTGAGAGTTCGTCAGTAAATTATTTACCGACTAAATTACCGACGGAATACGCCCGTCGGATTACCTTTTGTCGGTGATTCCACATTCCGTCGCTATATCAGTCGGGAAAAAAAAAAAACACGTACCGACGGTTTTACAGACGGAAAGTGCGCGCCAAAAAAAAAAATTTCCCGCTTGGAATATACCGATGGAAAATACTCCGTCGGTGAAATTCTAATTACCGACGGAAAAAATCCATCGGTACATTGGTCGGTCTGTGTTTGAAATACCGACTGAATATATCCGTCTGTAAATTCGTCGGTACGTTTGGCAGCTACTGTCACATGCCGACGGACTAAATCCGTCGGTAACTCTATCGGTGAGTGTATGGAATACCGACCGAATTTATCCGTCTGAATATTCGTCGGTGATTTCCAATGCTGACAGAGTTATTCTGTTGGTAAATACCTGTGTAATTGTTTTTTTTTTAATTTGTTTTTTTTTAAATTATTTAAAATACATAATATAAAATGATATAAATTAATGGTAATACAAACCAATTATGTAAATAAAATTCATATTAAGCATCAAAAATAAAAAAAATCAAACTTAAATAATATTCATTACAAATGAATGTGTTTCAAAAACACATTAAACGAAATTTTAAATGTAAATAATGTTTATTAAAAATTAATATAAAGGTGGAGGAGGAGGAGGAGGAGGAGGCTGGGGGTTAGACGGCCAAAAAGGATTAGGCGCACATGATCCACCTTGTGCCATCTTCATGATCATTTGACGAAGCTCTTCATAGGCCGCTCTTTGTTGTTCAGACTCTGCTCTGTGTTGTTCTTTGAGTTGTTCGTATGCCACTCTTTACTGTTCTTTGCTGTTCAGATTTCACAGTTGTTCAGACGCTGTTCTTTGCAGATGATGAATTGGAACTACACATTTCTTCAGAGCCAACAGAGTATGCACTGCACATGGGTCTTGCATGGAAACGAAGGGTTAAAGAATGTGGGGTCCATGTGATCGCAGGGAAGTCAGAATCATTTGAAGAGTCGGCAGTGGGAAGAGATACAGTGATGCCTTCACCACCGCCATATCATTTGCTTCCTCATCCTTATCGTGGCTCAATTACAGCGTCTACACCTAAACAGTGGAGTGAATTTTTATTTGCGGAGCTGCAAAACTATAACCTCAATTTATGGCTTTTTGGTAAGAATACATATTTCCTTTAGTTATTTCTATTTTATTCTATTTAATTTAAGAGATTAATTTAATTGTTACATTTTTCTTATTTAATCTAAAAAATTAAATATTATCTTTAAAAATATTTTTATTAAATATTTAGAGTCTGATTGGTTTTATTTTTAATTCTTGATTTTATGATAAAATGTTTCTTATTTAATTTAAAAAATAAATATTATATTTAATAATTAGATCTATCGAATATCACTTAACTATATCATTATTTTATTGGTAGGAACTTATGAGTCTTTTAAGCCAAAAGAATAGTAGGAAGAGCTAAAATTAGCAAGGAATATTTAGAGTCTGTTTGATTTTATTCTTTGATTTCTTGATAAAAAATTTAAAATTCTTTAAAACAAAAACTAAATACTTATAAGTGTTGATTTTGATTTTATTTAAAAAAAAAAACAAAAAGTCAACAATCACTAACATAATTTGTTAAAATCACTTTAGTTTATTTATAAAATATTGAAAACTGATTTTTTATTTTTACATTAAAATAAAAAAATTAAATAATGTTTTTATATTTTATTTCAAATTCAATATTTCAAAACAAAAACGAAAATGATGTGATATTAACCTCTTTGATTATAAAGTAAGTTTCTTAATTAAAAGTAAAGTAATAACAAAATGCATATACAATCACGTACATCTAACTTTCTTTTCAAACTTGGAAGTTCTACTGAATTTTGTTGGTTTCTTAGGGAGAAGAAGAGCTTTAAAAGATAAATGACTGATATGAATTTTGTTGGTTTTTTAGGGAGAGACGTTTAAAGCCACTCCAAATTAGTAGGATACATCTCTTTTTGCCGAATTGATATGAATTCGTTGGCTTGATGAAAACTACAGAAAGTTCTGAAAGCATCCTTAATTAGTATAATTAGTAAACTCTTGTTAGTTTTGGTTATAAGATTTTGCTATGTATTTTTGCATAGTTTTTACTATTTTTTGGCCCTTATTGTTTTTGTAAATACAACTTTTATTTTTATTGTCGATTTGTCATTAGCTTTATGGCACTAACACCAATTAATAATAAATCTTGGACTATTATTAAATAAAAAAAAAATAAAAACATTGTTAAAACACCAAACTTGCATAGTTCAAACCTAGAGAAACCCGATGACAATAATCCAATTTAGAAAATAATTAATTTGTCCTTGTAGTCTTAGAAAATAGTATTTAATCCTTATGTTTTCATATTCATCTATGATTTAATCTCTTACATCCATTTCATTTTCGTATTATTTTAATCTAAAAAAAATCACATATCATGAATATCAATTCAAAATAAATAAAATGTTTAAAAAATCTTTTAGTATTGCACCTTTTGTTTTAAAAGAAAATAAAACTACAATATATTTGATCAACTTAAATTTCATGGCCTTACCACACTATGACAATCATGTAAAAATTAAATTTCAAAATATTAACCTCATAGAAAAAAAATACATTGCGAAGACAAATATAAAATAAACCAAATGATTAAAAAAAGTTCAATCAAACATATCTTGTAAAAATATATCCAGACAATCAAATATTGGATTGACAAAGGCATTATGGAATAATCTATCAAATCTACCGCTCAAGTTATGAACTCAAGTAAGTTTAATGATTTTTTATTAAATTTAATTTTTATCTAAATATAAAATAATAAAATTTTAAAAAAAGAAGAAGCAAAAAGGAGTCTAAAAGAGTGGGTTTGGTGGCCCAGCATTCTTGAGCCTTCTTTTAAAAAAAGAAAACCTAGGTGTGCAGACCTTGTAGTCTAGCCCACGCCCTTGAGCGTGGTTTTGCTTTTTTAAATTTTAGACCGATGCATCATTGGTTGTTTGTAGAATCTAGCGATGGAAGGTTTCTGGAAAAACAAGACTATGGTTTTGTTTTTTGCTAAAAATATGTTTTTCAACCCAAAACATCTAGAAAATATAATAAACACCTTGATGAATCTATTTATGGTCTTAACAACCTAAAAAAAGCTCAAAAATCTAAAATCAACTCAAACCTGAAAATCTTCTTGTTGAGAGGTCTCCTTCATCAAGTAAGGAAAAAAACAAAAAAAAAACACCTAGGTAAGACTTTCCTGATCAAATAAAATCCATTAACACCAAGATTGACCATTTTGGTAGTTGGAATAGAAGTCAATAATAACATTTTCTCTTTACATCGGAATCCAGCAAATCTCTCTCTTCTTTTTATAAACAAAGGACTAAAAAAAAAGTTTGGTACCTAAATTGAATTTCTAACAACTAAAGAGATAAATCACCTCTTAATGAAACAATTGGGACCAAACTAAGCTTTTCATATGAAATTTGAAGTTGCCACCTATTTTCCCCATGTTTTTCACTTTGATCATCATCTTTTAATTCAACCATTTCTTCATAAAAAAGAAGCAACTTGCTATTAATTTGGGCTCAAAAGGGTGCGCAATAGTGCATGCTAAAAAAATTGAGGATCAAATTGAAAATTTTAAAAAAATTAATTGTTTTAATCCATAATAATTTGTGAAAGAATGCACAGTAAAGAGAGAAAACATCACACAGCTTTGAACACTTTATGTGTTGACTGAAATTGACAAGTGAGTTTACTCACATATTGTTATATTGGTTTTGAGTTCAAATAGACGTTTAAAAAGGGAGTTTTTCATGAATACTGTCGCACGTCAAAAAATCCACGCGCGCGGCATCAGCTAGCAATTTATGTCTCGTTGTTTGTATTTACTTGAATACTTGAATTTGTTTGTATTTACTTGAATTGATTCGTTAGGAACGCCACCTAGTATTTAATTGAGGTTACTAGGAAACCCTGATTTACTGGTCATGATCAGAGATTCCCGGGTAGAAGACTGATTGTGGTTAAAAAAGATATTAGCACCCCTAACACACCCTACCTGAGATAAGCTGCTCCGCGGACTTGGTGTGTTAAAGAAATTTTAAAAAATTTATCTTTTCATTGGATTTTAGAAATACAACTTCCGTACAAGTTTGTACTTCTACACCGTGATTCAATCAAAATATTTAAATCCTTCTTCATTCCTGCCAACTTTATCATGAAAAATTCACAAAATAACACACACACCACATTCAAACTTCGTGAGCTTGATGTAATTTAAAAAATAAAATTTTAGCCCACTTCTAAGGCTTCGATACATCAGTTATTAATTCCCAAAATATATGTAGAAACATGTTCTTATATTTTCATGGAAAATACAACATGATTTTATCTATTCTTAGAATTTGTGCATGTTCAAATTAAACAATTAATTCTTTTTTATCCTTTTTTATTTTTATAATTCAACAACATAAAATAAAAAAAAACACCAACACACACACTCTTTTTATTATTATTTTCTTTTCTTTTCTTTTCTTTTACATTCACATACTACAAATTTAAAATAAATAAACAAAAATTACATTAAAACTTTAAAATTTACAAAATGGTCCCCCAAAACTCCGGGAATTGCAGAGGAACACTTCTGGAATCGCAGCAACAGTGCTGGAACAGTGGCGGCGCGTCTTCCCACGCGTCACTGCCACTGGCGGCGCGTGGGTTCACGCGCCGTCGCTGGAAAACCTGACAAACAGGGGTGCGTGGAACGGCTTCCTCCCCTCTTCAATTTTCTGCCGGCGGTGAGCGTTCGGTCACCTGCAAACACATAAAAAAACGCAAACAAAGCAGTTGATTTTAGTTTTTTTTGTTTCAGATCTGTTTTTAAATTTTTTCTTCTGCCCGTTTCGGAGGCCCTGTACTTTGGTGGCGAGAAGGGGTGACGGCGCTGCTGTGGCCGCTGTCGGGTGGTCTGTGACCGACAGTGAGGGAACAGACGAGGTCTGTGCTGCTGGGTCTCCAGTGATGGCTGGTCGCAGAGGATGAAAAAGAGAGTGTCGGTCGCCGGAGAAGGTGCTGGAAGTCAGATCGTCCGGGGAGAGAGGAGCTGTTGTTGGTGCTGAAAAGGGGAGGCTTCTGGCGAGAAGATCTTGGCCGAGTGAGAGTCGGGTCTGTGAGGAGGAACTGCTGAGAGGGAGATCGGATGAGGTGGCTGTCGGTTCTGGTTCGTTTTTAGAGAAGATGGAAATGGGGCTCTGGTTCTGTGAGCTGGAGGATGGCAGATCGGTGAGGGAGAAAAATAAGAGGTGAAGTCTTTGGTTCTCCGTTTTTTTCCTTTCCAAAAGGGAGTAGGGGGCTGCGGCTATAGTGTTGGAAAAATGGGGAGAAAGATAGGGCCGGCCGCTGGAAATGGTTCTGAGGAAGAGAATCAGGGGTTGTCTTGTGTTAGAGGGTGAGATTTTTGGCAAGGAAAAAAAATGATGATGGCTTCGGGTAGTTTTTGAAAGAAGGGTGGTGGCCGGGGAGAAGAGAAAATAAATCAAAAGGGGAGCTGGCAGCTGTGATCGGAGAAGAAGGAAAAAATTTCCCAAAAGGGGGGGGGGACTCCCTGGCGGCTGCTTTCAGTAGGGAAGAAGAAAAGTTTAGTTTTTTAGGGTTCTCTCTTTCCTCCCCAAAATTACAAAATGAACCCCTCCACTAATTTTTGTAGGCTGCTATTTATAGGCATAGCATTTTTTCGGGTCTCAAAATTGGTCCCTCAATTTTTCAATCAATTCACTTGGTAAAAATTAAATTTGGTCTTAAAATTTCAATCTTTTCAATTAAGTCCAAATTAGGCTCCCAAACTTAATTTTTCACCAATTAAGCCCCCAAATTAATTTGACCCATTTAAAGTATAATTAAGTCCTTGCACTTAATTAAATCCTTCAATTGGACCTAAATTAATTCTTAAACATAATTAAAATTTAATTTGGCCCATGATTAAATCAAATTGGCCATTAAAAATTTCATTATGTCATTGAACTTAATTTTTATGCAAATTCATCCAATAATCATTTAATTTGACCTTCGAATTTGCATTTAATTTGACCTTCGATTTTTGCCTATTTTTGCAGTCTTTTTTCATTGGCTTCCTCCACAGTGCCAGCCTTTATTCTATTTTTTTATTTTTATTTTGAAAATTTGGGGAATGACCCAGAATTGGGTTATGACAAATACAACCCTTCATGTATTCAATATGAATGATGGGAGATTTTAATGTCTTGTGAATGCATTCATTTATATATGGATGATTTTGCTAAGAATTGATTGGTAAAATACTTAATTTCGTTATATAAAAACCGAAGAGAGAACAATAAATAGCTAAGAATTGAAATGCAAAAAACTAATTTGCATATAACACTAAGTTTTGCAACCATTTCTCTACTTTCTATGCTATTGGCTTGCTAAAAACTAAAGAAAAGACATTGCTCTAGTTGTCTGCCTTCACTCTTCAGATTGCTCAACAAATCCCTTGAGACCTCCTCCATAGTTAACACATCACATAATGGCTACTCTAAAAAATTTAGCCACGGTCCCCAGCCCCTTTGGGATTTTCTTCTTCTCCCCTGCACCCGAAGGAGAGGGGGTGATTTTCCATTTTCTTCTTCCTCAGCTGCTGGACCCAACAACAGACCTTCTCAGCCGGTTCACTTCCACTTTCTCAGCCGGCTCCCCCTTTTCCTTTCCTTTCCTTCTTCTCCTTCAACCAGAAACAACAACGCCTCCCTCTCTCACCCCTCACCGGCCAAACACAGCTCCCCCCTTCAGCCGGTTCTCCCTCTCCCGAGGTCGCCTCCTCTTTCCCTCACCAGACTGACCCGTCTTCTCCCCTCAGCCGCAAGCCTCCCCTTCAGCTACACGACAGCCACCCCATTTCCCCCGATCTGTCCTTCCTTCTCTCTTGAACCAGCCAGCCACCGAGCCTTCCCCTCAGCAGCGTCTTACTTCTCTAGTCTCCTCAACACTCTCCTCTCGCCGACTAGCCTAACAGGCGACAACAGCAAGACCCGCGGACAACGACAGTCAGCGATCTTCTCAATCAAGCACCGGGCGAGCCATCGCCCTCCTCCGTTCGCCTCAACAGTAGCCCGAAGCTACATAACCGCCGGATCTGTTACCTGTAGAATAAAAATCAACAAACCATGAGAAGGAGAGAAGCCATGAAAGAGCAGATCGGAGAGGGGGAAAACGAAATAAAAACCATTGCTCGTTGCGTTTTCTTGGCTTTGTAGGTGATGTTACTCCCCACCGCCGGTGCTGAAGGGGACAGGAGGAGAAAACGGCTAAGATCCATCCATTTCCAGTTGCTGGCGGTGGCGCGTGAACCCAAGCTCCGCCAGTGGCGGTGGCGCGTTGGCGACGCGCCGCCATTGTTCCTGCGGGTGGCAGAAGGGCAATGCTGCAATTTCTGGAGTTTAGGGACTATTTTGTAAATTTTGTAAATTATGTAATGTAATTTTTATTTAGTTTGAATTGTTTTTATAATTTGTAATGTGATGTATAAAAAGAACAAAAAAAGAAAAGAAAAGAAAAGATTGAGAAAATAATAATAGAAAAGGAGTTGTGTGTGTGTTTGGTATTTTTTCTATGTATGTTATTGAATCAAAAGAAAAAAATGAATTTAATATTTTAATTTATATGCACAAATATCTAAAGGACAGATAAAAATCATGTTGTATTTTCCATAAAAATGTAGAACATGTATCTACGTATATTTTGGAAATTAATAACTGATTTATCAAAGCCTTAGAATTGAGCTAAAATTTTATTTTTAAATTCATATCAAGTCTATAAAGCTTGAAAGTGAATGTGTGGTGTTTATTTTGTTTATGAATGTTTTTCTTTTATGATAAAATTACAAGAATAAAGAAGAATTTAATATTCTGATTTGCTCACGGATAAAGAATTATGAACTTACACGTAAGTTGTATTTTCTAAAATTCGATGAAAGAACAGAATTTTTAAGACTTCTTTAACACATCAAGTCCACAAAGCAGCTTACCTCAGGTAGGGTGCGTTAAGGGTGCTAATACCTTCCCTAACCACAACCAGTCCCTTACCCGCGATCTCTGACAATACCAGTACATCAGGTTTCCTAGTAGGCCTCAATGAATTACTAGGTGGTGACTCTAAAGAACCAAATCAGCAAAACAGAACGAGAAATCGCCAGCCGATGCCGCGCGGATTTTTTTCGACGTGCGACATCAGTAGTCCTCATTACACGCTCGACTCTTGCAGGCACATTTGCCCCCAGTCAGATGAATGGCCTCCTGGAACAGATTTCATATGAGTACTACAAGCATGCAGCGCCAGATAAAATCTTGACATTGCATCACACAATCACCAAAATTCAAAGTAACAAAACGAAGAACAAAATGTGATAACAATGACAATGATCACTCAACCACAGCCGAATCTTATGCTTTGAAGACACTTTTCATCATTAATTTTCCTTTTCACATTGATTTTCAATGTTCCAGACATATAAAATAGCATTGATTTACAACCATGGTTTTAAGGCATCATTATTGGCAAAAACATTGTAGGACAGAGCAAACTTAAAGATCAATGCTTCAGTTGTCAATCATATTAATAATTTATATTTGATCGCCTGAAAGGGCCTAGAATAGGACCAGGTAAAAGTTTGTTTCTATCTAAGAAAGCAAGGTCTCCACAAACTACCCCCAATTTCGCCACTACAGCTCAAGTAGCTTTGAGTCATTCCAACAAATTGAAATTGAATTCAAAGGAATAAATCATTAAATGCAGGGCTCCTATGTGGGAAAGGGAAAATGATTCACTATTAAAATAAGAAAAGCTCAAACACAAATTATAGCTTCACTTTTTGTGAATTATATCTCATATTTCTTTGACTATATGTGTGTTGTAACCCATTTTTAGATCCCCATAAAAAATAAAATAAATAGCCAAAAGAGGTTAGAAAAATAACAGGAGGCAGAAGCGCTCAGAAAACAGTCAGAAAAATTGGTCAAGGAATTTAAAAATACAAGGATTAAATTTTTGACAGTATATTCTTGAAGGATGAAATCCCTATTGAGAAGGAAAATTTGAATTTTGAGGAGAAAAGCCAAAATTTGGATGTTTATGGACTTAATTGGATTTTTATTTGAATTTATAGAGGATTTGATTGCAAGAAAAATTGATTTTTAAGTCAATTTGGGCTTTAATTAGAAGAAATTTAAGTTCTGGGGCCAAAATATATTTTTTAGGAATTTATTAGGTCAAATCAGGGGCTTAATTGCATAAATATTGAAGTTTAATGGCCAATTAGGGACTTAATTGTGAAAATCCGAAACCAGGGACCAATTTGGAAAAGGCGCAAAGATAGAGGGGGCTATTTGGAATTGATTCAGGGGCTTAATTGAAGAAATTGGAAGTTTATTGATCAATTAGGGGGTTAATTGTGAAAATCAGAGGCCAAGGACAAAAGTGAAAAACGCGGCCAACTATAGGGGCAGGGACCGAATTTGGCAGGGACGCAATTGAATTTTATTCTTAAAATCAGGACTCGATTGAAGGACTTAATAGAACAAATGATAAATTAAGGACTGATTCAAAAACAAATGTTCTGGCGCCTTTTTTTAAATGAAACGACGCAGTTTCATACATAAAAAAAAAAAAAAAGAAGAGAGAGAAGACCGAACGGTGCCGTTTTGAACAGACAGCGGGGAAGAAGGAAAAGATTGCATTGTTTAATTCGTTTTGAACCAACCAAGGCCCCACGCCGGTGGGCCACCGACAGAAGACACTGGCCGACCACCCGCCGCGCTCCCGAAACCGAGGGAGGCCCGCTTGGACAGCCGCTCCTCGACACGCTCCTTGGCTCCACGGTGAAGCCACGCTCACTGGCTCTATAAATAGAGAACCGAAAGAGAGAACAGGGGATGAAAAAAGAAAAAGAAAAGGAATCCGAAGAAAACTAAAAAATGAAGAGAGAGAGGAAGAGAGAGAAACAACCCAACTGAGGAGAGAGAGCAACCGAAAACCCAAAAAAACCAAGAGAAGAGTGAAAGTTTGACGCTGGGAGGGAATTTAGAAAACAAAAACCAAGAAATAGAACCGAGAGGGCGTCGCCGGATTGTTTGGAAATCACCGTGAGGAGTCGCCGTCCGTGATCTAGGACGCTGCAACCGCCTCCACCGCAGCACCGCCAGCAAGTCGTCGTCTCCGCTGTGCCAGGTACGCTTCCTCCCCCCGCATTTTTTTTCTTCTGAAACTTGCATGAGTTGGCCTCTTGCATGCAGAATCGTTCTGCATGCAGGAGGCGGGGGGGAAAATAATTCCCCCCCGTGCTGTAGTTTTCTTTATTCTCTAGGCCAGATGATTTCTGGCCCAGAAATATATGGGATGGGCCAGAAGGATTCTGGCCCAACCCGGCGGTCTGGGCCGGTTCCGGCCCAGACCCAGGTAGGATAGTTGTTGGGCCGAGATCGGCCCAGTCCCTTTTGGCCCGAGTCTGGCCCAACGATTTTTGGGGCTGAGTCCCGCCCATTTAGTTGGGCCGGCCCAGCCCACTTAATATATTAATATATTTATTAAATTAAATTATATTATTATATTATATTATTATATTATTATATTATATTATGCATGTATATATATATTTTTTTAAAAAAATAAAAAAAAATCCGAAAAGTCTAAAAAATATTGTTGTTTTCTTTTCATATATATATATATATATATATATATATATTTATATACATTAGTTTGTATTTTTATACTGTGGAGATACAAACTCAGTGTTTAAAATACCCAGTTTTCGTCAAGACATTCAAGATTTTCAAAGACAAAAAAAAAACATGTCTGTTTGCTTTCAAAAATTCTAAAAAATTCCTTAAAAATATTATTGATTTTTCCTGCACATTGTTTTTTGTTTTTTTATATTGGTTTGTATTTTTATACTGTGGAGATACAAATTCAGTATTAAAATACCCGATTTCGTCAAAAAAAAATGTTTACAAAAAAAAAAATGTGTTTTCTTGCGTGTTGCATACGGCCAATACTCTAACATGTTTTGAATGTTCTTTTTATAAAAAACAAATATTGGAAGCTTTGAAAATGTGTTTTCGCATAGATTTCTTAAACACAAACTACTTTCTTGCATTTCTGGATTTTACAACATGTTTGTAAAACTCCAAAGGGTATTGGCCAATATTCCAAAAACTATAAAAAATTTTATTCACCGCTAATGTTTGGATAAAGAAATTCTTAAAGGACGAATATCCAAAATATTAGTGGGAGTAATAAATCTGCACACATCTTTGAAAGAAGCCTTGATTATAATCGAGGACATTTCAAAATTTCAAAAAAAAAATTTCCCTTCACGGTTTACGAGCCGTGAATGTATGAAATACTAAGGCAAGATGTTTTTTTTAAGCATTGTGAATTTTCTTAGATTTCTAATTTGTTCCTCCTCCTTGCGATTTACGAGTCGCAAACTCTTGAAATACTAAGGGAAAAATGAGCTTTCAAAGCACATGGAATCTCCTTAGATTTCTACCCAAAATAAATTGACGGGACTAGAAAACACCAACACCATAGATTATAGAGCAAACCAAACACCAAGCAGCTTACCTTAGGTATGGCGTACTAGGGGTGCTAATACCTTCCCTTTACGCAACCAGTCCCTTACCTTAGAATCTCTGAAAGACCAGTTAGGGTTCCTAGTGACCAAAATACTAGGTGGCGACTCCAAAACACCAAATCAGTAAAATAATGAAAAATCGCCAGTCGAACCCGCAATTGGATTGGATTTTTTTTGGGGTGCGACAGAATGGCGACTCCACTAGGGACCCTTGGACTAAGCTTGATTTGTTTGTTCGTTTATGCTATGTGTGATTGGTTTTTATTTTCTTATGATGCTTTGTTTAAAAGCTTTAGCATATTTCTTTACATTCTATCATACATGGCATAGTCATGCATTACTTTATTATTATTATTATGTTTTGGAGGGCACACACATGTAACTTTAAGATTAAGTGGGGGACTAGCAGCTTGCCTTATGACTTGAGTCAAGGTTTAAGTTTGTGTAAACCCCAACTCTTTGCTGAGTGTTTAGACTATTGTGATTGGTACATGTACCATCCCACTATCTGCTAGACCTCCATATCGCCTTTACGAGGTTGATCACTGGAACAACAAGAGACCCTCTTTTAGAGACCCAGTAGTAAACCTACCCTATGTCTCACGTAGAGGAACTAGAACCTATCCTTAGGGTGTATGTTCCAATATATCTTTTGCATCAAAACAAGTCTAAACCCCAATGCATTTTGAATTGCAGGACTTGTGAACGAAATGACCATCATCACTAAATCTTCCATCTTAGAGTATGGAAACAATTCTGAACTGTCACAATTGACTGAAGGAGACTACCTTAGAAGCGATGCTAAGAAGATGTCACCAATCAAGAACCTGAATTGCATATTGAATGAGGTGAACAAATTAACGACTCATTTTCAGAATGTGGATAAAGATGCATTTTTTAGGAAATACGGACGTTTGATGGAAATTGCAAAGGTAGAAGTTTTAAGCCCAGCTGTGCGAGCTTTAGTTCATTTTTGGGATCCAGACTACCGATGTTTTTCCTTTGGAAGCATAGACTTGTGCCCAACGGTTGAGGAATATGGATTGTTGACCGAGTTTCCCAACGACCTGTATCAGATTTATTCTCCTTTAAGATCCGACAAGATCATCCCTGAACTGTCAAAATTGCTCAGAATCTCCAACTTGGAAAAGTTTATGGAAAAGAATGGTACCGGTTTGAAATGGAGGATGCTAGAATTGGAAAAGAAGTCGGGAGTAGAAAAAGAGAGATTGATTGCCCTAGGTATATTTGGCCTTGTGTTGTTCCCAAGTCAGATTGGTTTAGTGAGTTTGGAGGCCGCTGCTGCTTAGGTGGAATATGAGAATACACAAATCAATCTAGTGGCTGCTTTTTTAGCCGAAACAATTTTGACACTTAATCATTATAGGAGGGCCGGAAAAGGAGCAATGAGATGTTGCACGCAACTGTTGTATATTTGGATGGTTAGCCATATCGAAACAAAGAAACCTGTCTTCAATAATTTTTGGTGGTTCACCTAAAAACCCCTAAAGTTAGTAGAAGAAGAAGAATGGGGAGATCTAGACAACCAGGGTTGGGTTGATAAATTAGAAGGTTTACCTAATAGAGATTTTAAGTGGAGAGCCCCATGGGTAACGACAGTGAAGGTCCTAATGAGTTGTGGACAAAGGCGTTGGGTACCATTGGTGGGGATTACGGGTTATGTGAGTTATGCTCCTGCCTTAGTGGTAAGACAACTTGGGGTCATGCAGTTCGTTCCCAGGACTATGGGAATCGCTTAATTCTCTGGTTTGTTCAAAGATCCCATGGCAGATGAGGTTTTGGAGATCATCAAACAAGATTGGAAGCATCTAGTGTTGGTGGAGATAGAAGGGTTGAGAGATCCAAGTGTGAGCGAAGGATATGTAAAATGGAGAGACTCAGCTACTTCAGCCACGCCTTGCGTAGAAGCTAAATCTCCTCAAGCTGTAGCGGAGCCTATTAAGAGAAAAAGGGTGAACATTGAAGATGATTCAGCTGCTTCAGCCATGCCTTGTGTAGAAGTCAAATCTCCTCAAACTGTAGAGGAGCCTATTAAGAGAAAGAGGGTTAGCAGTGAAGAAGAATTGAGAAGGCAAGTGGAAAAACTGAGAATAGAGTTGAGCAAGAGCAGAAAAGACAAGGCAATGTTGGAAGAAATGATGCTAGAAGAGGATAAAAGAAGAACATTTCTAGATGAGCAAATACAGTCTAGAGATGCGAAAATAACAAAGCTGGAGTTAAAGTTGGTTGAGGAGAAGATTGCTAGGGAAGGAAGTGAGAAGGAGCTTAAAGGGTTGAGTTTGGATTGGATGCAAAGTTGCTCTGAACTTGAAGCAATGGAGATGGACTTTAGCGATTGCCAAGAAAGTGCAGAATATTACCAAGAAAAATTTGCGCAAGTGCAATTCGAACTAATGGATAGGATTAGGAAGTATGAGGATTTGAATAAGAAATATATGGAGTTGGAAAGCGAAAGGGGAGGATGCGAGGATGTTAAAGCAGAGTTAGCGGTCAAGAAAAATGAGATAAAAGTTATGAGGATAAAGCTTGACAAAGAACGCGAAAAGTCGAAGCATTTAGACGAGAAGCTAGTAGCAATGGAAAAGCATAAAGATCAAATTGACGCCAACAACACTGCTTTGAACAGAACCAACATGTTGCTAATAGAAAAAATGACCAAAACAGATGAGCAAATGGACGAAGCTGCTGCACATGCTCGAATTGTTAGAATCAATGCGCGGAATGTAGGAGGAGACATCATTCGCTATCGCCGAAGCCTAGCTGAAACTGATGCCTTTCTAGGGAAGATTGAGAACCGCGGCTTTGCTTTCTTACCTTTGGCTAAAGAGTTTAGGGAGGAAAGGGATTAGCATGTTGTATTTCTTTTATTTCTAAATGTATTTTTATCCAAGCGTTAATGAAAAGGGCGTTGACCCATCTTCTTATGCAAAAATCTGTCTCTTGGTGAACATGATTCAAGCAAACGACTCGAAAGGCAGAACTCCTATCAAAGCAATGTGACAAGAGAATGCTTATAATGTGATGGTTGTTATTCGTTCACAAAAAAAGGCTGCATCCATACCCAATGAAACATGCATTTTTCAATCATGCATCCATCACAATCATACATTTTTCTCATACATCTATGCATGCATCTGCAGATTAAGAAACATAGGTCCCCCTTCTAGAATCCACAACACTCGACAAAGAACAAGAATGGAAAACGAAGAAAGGTCACAACCAGAAGCTCAGTACCAAAGAGAACTTGAAGGAGTTCGGAATGATGTGGCGCACCTAACCAGTATGTTAGAGCAGATATTGAGAGCCAGAGATGGAGAGGGAACGTCTACTCAACCTAATGAAGCACCAGCAGCAGCTCAAATTCCTGTCGCACCTATAAACATAGGGGCAAATACACCAACTAAGCAGAGTCCTAGTCCTGCTCGGCCCATCCAAATCCCTATTACAATGGATTTAACAAACGAAGATCCACATGACTTTAAATTCTTTAATCATGAAGGAGATGATAAGTGGACTGCACTAGAAGAGAGGCTAAGGGCAATTGAAGGAAATGATTTGTTTGACCCCATTAGGGTCGCTGAAGTATGTTTAGTGCCTAACATTGTTATTCCAAAGAAGTTCAGAGTGCCAGAGTTTGTTAAGTATACTAGGATGGAATGCCCAAAGACCCATCTCCGCTCCTACTATAACAAAATGGCAGAGGTTATCCACGACGATAAAATGTTAATTTACTTCTTCCAGGATAGCCTGACCGGATCGACCCTCAGTTGGTATATGAGGTTAGACAACATTAGGATCAAGAAGTGGACGGACCTGGCAGATGCTTTCTTAAAGCAATACAAGTTTAATCTTGAGATTGCTCCTGATAGGACCAGTCTGATTACCATGGAGAAAGGAACTCAAGAGTCAATGTACAACCTCCGCTAATAGAAACAGAAATGGTGACGTTGTTTGCTAATACTTTTAAGGCTCCATACTATGAACACCTTATGGGTAGTTCAGCACAACATTTCTACGATGTTGTGCAGATTGCTGAGAGGATTGAACAAGGAATCCGAAGTGGGAGAATTGCACCTATAGAGAAGAGAGGTTTCATTGGAAAGAAGAAAGAAAATGAGGTGAATAACCTAGAAAGGAGAAGCAAAAACTACCAAATACCTACCACCTGAGTCACTAGTATTAACTTTTCCAAACCCCCCATTCCAAACCAACCCAATCAAATAAAATTCCCAGCAAATAACCACATCAATTACCAAAGAAAGGATAACCAACCATCAGAAGAACAACTACCTCCTTTACCAATAACCTTAAAAGAATTGTATGCCAAGCTGTTGAGTATTGGACAGATAGCTCCCCTACCCATACCACCTATGCAACCACCTTTCCCTACCTGGTACAACCCCGAGGTGACTTGTGAATACCATGCTGGTCACGCGGGCCATAACATTGAGTCTTGCTTTGCTTTTAAAAGAAAGGTGTTGTAACTGATCAAAGTGGGATGGGTCACTTTCGAGGATTCGCCTTTTGAAAATGATGTGTAAATGCATAGTAAGACATCAAGATGAATTTTGAAAATGCATGATCTCATTAAAAACAAAAGATTGGCTCACAAACAAAATAAAATCCAATTGACATCTTGAGCCTCGATTGTCAATGAATAAAAACAAAACAGAAAAAAGGCAAACAACATAGTTAAAAATATAATCCAACAATCATTGTTGATTACATTTTAAAAACCAATGGAGCTTCTTGGGTCTCCCAATTCTAGAACTTCTCCCCTTCGGCTAGCTTCCGAACAAAAGTCTTGACGGTGACTTCTTCCAAAGTGTGGATGGTTAATTGTGGCAGCTCTTCATCCCTCCTTTCGGATTCAATTTTCTCAGCAATGTCCTTGACTTGATTTTCCTCCAGAATGTTTATGCCCTTTGGGACGCTGGTTTTTTGGAAGTAGTGAAGTATCCACAATGGGTGTCAAAACATAGTGGTGGTACCCAAAAAGGAAGGTAAAATCAGAGTTTGCGTGGACTTTAGGGACTTAAATCGGGCTAGCCCTAAAGATAATTTCCCTTTACCACACATAGATATGTTAGTTGATAATGCAGCACACAGCTCCACATATTCCTTCATGGATGGGTTTTCAGGCTACAATCAGATAAGAATGGCGCCAGAGGATAGGGAGAAGACAACCTTTGTAACACCATGGGGAACCTTTTGCTACAAAGTCATGCCATTTGGTTTAAAGAATGCTGGGGCCACTTACCAAAGGGCTATGGTGACTTTGTTTCACGACATGATGCACAAAGAGATTGAAGTATACGTGGATGACATGGTTGCTAAATCTAAAGAGGGAGAGAATCATGTCCAAATATTGAAGAAATTATTTGAAAGATTAAGGAAATATAAGTTCAGGCTTAGCCCAACAAAGTGTTCATTCGGGGTGTAATCCGGTAAGCTGTTGGGGTTTATGGTGAGTGATAAAGGGATAGAAGTGGATCTTGAAAAAGTAAAAGCTATTCAATCTATGCCACCCCCCAAGACTGAGAAGGAGGTGAGAGGTTTCTTAGGAAGGTTGAATTACATCGCTCGGTTTATATCCCATTTAACCGCGACTTGTGACCCGATCTTTCGTTTGTTGAGGAAGAAGAACCCTGGAATATGGAATGAAGAGTGTGATAAAGCTTTTGAGAAAATCAAGCAGTACTTGCTAAATCCACCTCTGCTTGTTCCTCCCGTACCAGAAAGGCCATTGATTTTATACCTAACAGTAACCGAAACAGCAATGGGATGTGTGCTTGGGCAACATGATGAAACCGGAAGGAAGGAAAGGGCCATTTATTACCTAAGCAAGAAGTTCACGGAATATGAGTCTAGGTATACTGTGATTGAGAAGCTGTGTTGCGCACTAGCATGGGCTACAAAGAGATTACATCAGTATATGTTGTATCACACTACATGGTTAATTTCCAAGTTAGACCTATTAAGGTACATTTGTGAAAAACCTTATCTATCTAGCCGAATTGCAAGATGGCAAGTTCTTTTGGCTGAGTATGACATAGTATATATGACAAGGAAAGCCGTGAAAGGGAGTGTTATTGCCGATCACCTGGCTGACCATGCTATGGAAGATTATGAGCCGTTAAACTTTGACTTTCTCGATGAAGATGTGTTTGCAATCGAGGAAGAGAAATCAGATTGGTGGGTTATGTACTTTGATGGTGCTGTAAATGTATGTGGTAACGGAGCAGGTGCAATAATAATCTCTCCTGATAAGAAGTAGTATCCGGTTTCAGTTAAGCTGCAGTTTGGGTGCACCAATAACACGGCTGAGTATGAAGCTTGCATTCTTGGTTTAGAGGCTGCCTTAGAGATGAACATAAAAAAGATAGATGTGTATGGAGACTCAATGCTGATCATTTGCCAAGTAAAAGGAGAATGGCAAACCAAAGAAGAGAAGTTAAGGCCTTACCAAGAATACCTATCTAAGCTAGCTAAAGAATTTGAGGAAATAGAGTTCACCCATCTAGGAAGGGAAGGGAACCAGTTTGCAGATGCTTTGGCCACACTAGCATCTATGGCCAAGATAGACTTTGGGCACAAGGTACAACCAGTACACATCAATATCAGAAATAACCCCGCTCATTGCTGCTCAGTCGAAAGAGAAGTGGATGGAAACCCGTGGTACTATGATATCAAGAATTTCATCCAAAACCAGGCATATCCCATGGGGGCATCCAAAATCGACAAGAAGACCTTGAGAAGGTTGGCAATGGATTTTTATCTTGATGGGGAGATTTTGTATAAGAAATCATCTGACGGGACTTTGTTGAGATGTTTGGATGAATTTGAGGCAAAAAGCACGGTACGGGAAGTCCATGAAGGGATTTGCTCAACTCATGCTAGTGGACATGTGATGGCCAGGAAGATACAAAGAGCCGGGTACTTCTGGATGACATTAGAGAAGGATTGTATCGATTATGTCCGGAAATGTCATAAGTGCCAAGTATACAGTGAAAATCAATGCTCCTCCGGCTCCTCTGTTTAATTTAACATCTCCATGGCCTTCGCGATGTGGGGAATTGATGTGATTGGACCGGTAAACCCAAAAGCCAGCAATGGTCATAGGTTTATTCTCGTGGCTATCGACTACTTCACAAAATGGGTAGAAGCTGGGTCATTTGCTCATGTGACGCAAAAAGTGGTGAAAAATTTATTGAGAGAGATTTGATATGTCGGTATGGTCCACCAGAAAAGATTATAACTGATAATGCCCAAATTTCAACGGCAAGATGATAATAGAGCTCTGCACTAAATGGAAAATCAAGCATTCCAATTCTTCGCCATATAGACCAAAGATGAATGGTGCGGTAGAAGCTGCTAACAAAATGTCAAAAAGATTATTCAGAAGATGGTAGTCACCTATAAGGATTGGCATGAGATGTTGCCATTTGCCCTTCATGCATATCGCACCGCAGTTCGAACCTCAACAGGAGCCACCCCGTACATGTTGGTATATGGAATGGAGGCGGTGATGCCTTTAGAAGTGGAAATCCCATCATTGAGAGTGTTGTTAGACTCTGAGCTGGAAGAGGTAGAATGGGCAAAGGTTAGATATGAACAGTTGAATCTGATCAGTGAAAAGAGGATAGCCGCGATCTGTCATCATCAACTCTACCAAAGAAGGATGGCTAAATCATATGACAAGAAGGTTCGACCTCGAGGATTCCACGAAGGAGATCTTGTACTAAAGAAAATATTACCTTTACCTGGAGAAGATCAGAGTAAATGGGCACCTAACTACGAGGGGCCTTACGTGGTGAGGAAAGCATTCTCAGGAGGAGCTTTGTTACTGTCTAGAATGGATGGAGAAGATCTAGCTAGGCCTGTGAATTCCGACTCTGTAAAGAAATACTACGCTTGATGTATTTCGTAATTTCCCAGTCAATAAAATAAATTTCGGCCATGAATTCTCTTTGTAAAGAGTCCTTTTTATATATATATATAAAACATATGATCTCATAGCATTTGAAATCTTTTACTTAAAAGAATTTTTTTGCATGACTAAGAAGATGACTCCATCAATTGGAGAGAACCAAATCAAATCTGCTTGACATATAGTTGCACATCACACTAGGGGGCAAAAGGTGCACGAAGTGCACATAAGGGTCCATAGTGAACCCAAGCCAAAAAGGGGTATCATAATAAAAACTTCTGAAAAAGGCATCTTTTATAAGATTTGCTAATTGCATTAAAAGTTTCAGTTTTCATGAACAAAACCAATTTTTCCTTTTAAAATAATAAAGCACAGAAATCAATGGAGCAAGAAAGGGCCCCATAAGGAACCAGAGATCTCTTCACTAAAAGGATATGAAGTATATTTCGGTTCATGAGAAAAGCTTGAAACAAGAGCTCGAAGAGGTTTACGACGAAAGGGGGACCTATGTTTTCAAGATAGGTAACAAAAACATACATCCATATTGACCATAATACATTTCTTTCAACATTTGTCAGATCGGGGTTTCATCACCACTTCTCGGGTTGTGCGTTTGTTTTTAAACCCTACCTCATTTCGAGTGCGCATTTGAGCCCTCACTTCTTGGGTAGTGCGTTTTCTAACCCTACTTCTTTTTTAGTGAGCTGTGTTGTAACCCATTTTTGGGTCCCCACATAAAAAAAATAAAAATTCAAAAAATATATTATCAAAAAATATAACAGTGAAAAAATGCTAGAGCGCCCTAAAAATGCTCAAAATTTGATTGAGGATGTTCAAAAATCAAAAATTAATTTTTGACAGTATATCATTGACTGATGAGAGCCCCGATGATAAAGAAAATTCAATTTGTGGAAGAAAAATGCAAAATCAGAAGTTTATGGACTCAATGAAATTTTATTAAAGGTTTAATTGCATTTATGAAGATTTTAATTGCAAGAAAAATTGATTTTGGAGTTAATTTGGGCTTTAATTAGGAGAAATTAATTTTCTAGGGTCAAATTATAATTTTTGGAAGTTAATTTGGTCAAATCAGGGGCTTAATTGCATAACTATTGAAGTTTAATGGCCAATTAGAGACTTAATCGAAGAAATCCGAGACCAAGGACTAAAATGCAAAACGCGCGCAAATTGAGGGACTTCTTTGAATCTGACGCGTTTTGGCGCCTTTTTCTTTTAAATGAAACGGCGCGTTTTGACCAAAACAGCGCCGTTTCATTCACTGTTGCAAAAAAAAAAAAAAAAAAAAAAAAACAGAAGCCCAAAACGGTGCCGTTTTGACGACACTGTAGGTCTTCTTCTTCCCCTGGACGCGCGAGGCAGGGGAAGAAGAAGATTTTTCTTCTCCCTTTTCGCGTACTTTCTTTCCTTCTTTTGCTCAAAAAGACGCCGAAACAAGGACACCACTTGCCCAAGGATTTCCACATGTTGGACGAACATTGGAGGGGCGGCAGCATAGTGGCCGCCCCAGCCACGTCTCCCCTGTTTTTCGCCTATAAAAACAGGGGAGGAAGAAGGAGGAAGAGGGGAAGAAAAGAGAAGGGAGAGGGAAGAGAGAAGAGAAGAGAAGAGAAGAGAAGAGAAGAGAAAGAAGAGAGGAAAAGAAAAGAAAAGAAAAACAGAAACAGAAGAAGAAAGAAAGAAGCAGGGGAGAAGAGAGAAGAAATCGTCGCCTCTGCCACCCTTCGATCACCAGCAGCACCGCCGGCCACCGCTCCAGTTGGAAGCTCCACCGCGTCAGGTAACCTCCTGCTCCCTCGCCATCATTTTTTTTCTTCTCGCCCTCGCTGTCCCTGCCTGCACTTGCATGCAGAACGTGAATAATTCACGTTCTGCTGCAAAATGCAGCGTGGGCTGGGCTGGGCCGTCAGCCCAGCCCATGTAAAATGGGCTTGGCTGGCCCAGCCCACGCATTTGGGCCGGGTCCGACCCATTTTAATTTTTTAATTTTTTTTTAAAAAGAATTTTTACAATTTTTCCAGCACATGTTTTTATCAATTTTGCTTAATATCAGTCTGTATTTTACATCGTAAAAATATAAATTCGGTATTAAAATACCCGGTTTTCGTCCCGCGGTACTGTTCACACGGCACTATTCACAATTCAAAAAAAAAAAAACAAAATCAAAAATATTTGTTTCAGAATTTTATATTTTTTCCGCGTAGTTTTTATGTCATTTTGATTAATATCGGGCAGTATTTTTACATCGTAAAAATATAAATCCGGTATTAAAATACCCGGTTTTCGACAAAAACTTCCAAAAATTAAAAAAATTAAAAAAAACAACAATTAAAAAAAAAATGTTTTTTGTGCATACGCCCAAGTTTCTCAAATCTAAAAAATCATATCGTATTTTTCATATGTCAAAAAACAATATTTTAGCATGCATTTTGGCTTTAATAACCAGTTTATTAAAGTCAAGAGAACATTGGCCAAAATCTCAAAAACAACAAAATATTTTATTTTGTTTGATTTTAGTATCAGAGATTATGAATTTATACGTAAATCGTATTCCTGATATTAAAAAGATATTTTCTTTTGACGACTTCGAATAGTTAGTTTTTTTTTTTTTTTTTTTTTTTTTTTACCCGATAAAGATAAGGATCTCCTTACGGAGGAGGACTTTTCTTAAACCGTAAACGAACCAACAATTCAAAAACCACAACACGAGTTTAGATTTTTTCAGACATTAAAACAATGCAGCCTACCTTAGGTAGGACGTAGTTGGGGTGCTAATACCTTCCCTTTATGCAACCAGTCTCCGTACCCGATCTCTAAAGACCAGTTAAGGTTCCTAGTAACCAGAATACTAGGTGGCGACTCCCATTCCAATTTTTTTTCACTTGTAGAGACAAGAATTCCTTGTCTCTCCTTATTTTTCAGGAATAAATTATTCCGATTTTCCCTTGAGGGTGGACGATCGCCGCGCCGCCGCACACGTGCGACAGAATGGCGACTCCACTGGGGACCTTGTGGACTAAGCTTTGTTTTTGTCTGATTATTGTGTTTTTTGTTGTGGTTTGCGTGTTTTTATTTTTAAATATACATTTCCTTTATTTTTTCTTACACGCTTTAATTTCTGTATATATTTTTCAAACCATACACAAGCCTTTAAGTTAAGTGGGGAATTAACGATCTGCCCTATGACTATTGGTCGGGTTCAGATGCGTGAAACACCCAACTCATATCTGAGAGCCTGCTTGGTAATGGTGGGCATACGTGTCTTAACTGTTCTTTGCAACGCCCCCATACTGCCTTTACGAAGGACGTCACTGGGCAGATATGAGACCCTTTTGAGACCAGGTAGAAAACCTATTCATGAATAGACCCTGTCTTTAGTTTGTATGCGCTATCTTTCTTTACAGAATATGTCATACAAAAAAAAAAAAAAAAATCATGTCACCCCTTTGAGGGGCAAGTGCATCATATAAATTACATGTTCAAACATTTAACATGCATACATGCCAGATCGAAATATAGGTCCCCAAAAAGTCTACAACACCCGACTTCGAGCAAGAAACATGGAAGATGAAGAGCGTGCTCAACGTGAGGCCTATTTGCACAACGAGTTGGAGTCTCTGAAAATAAGTGTGGCTCACCTCACTAGCTTACTCAAGCAAACACTAAGAAATACCTCTGATGAAGGTATTTCTAATCGACCGATTACCTTTGATCCGACTCCTACTACAGTTCAGCCTGAGGAAAGAATGAGCGAACATGGTCAAGAACCTCAGCAAAATCCAACATTTGTGCAGTCAACGACACCTGCACCATCCCCAACAGTCGTGAAGGCATCTGCTAATGAGTCCTACAAGGCTAAGTCATCTGATAGCATTGATCAAGCTAAGATAGAGGCGTTGGAGGCCAGACTCAAAGCCATTGAAGGGATAGACTTATATGACCCGGTACGGGCAGCAGAGATGTGTTTGGTCCCAAATGTGGTTATCCCAAAGAAATTTCGTGTTCCTGAATTCATCAAATACAGTGGAACACAATGCCCCATGACCCATCTCAGGTCCTACTGCAATAAAATGGCTGAGGTAGTACATGATGAAAAACTACTAATGCACTTTTTCCAATACAGTTTAAGTGGGGCAACTTTGAGTTGGTACATGAGATTGGATAACACAAAAATTCGCAACTGGAAAAATCTTGTGGATGCTTTCGTCAAGCAATACAAGTACAACATGGACATTGCGCCCGACAGAACCAGTTTGTCCAATACAGAGAAAAAGGATAAAGAAAGCATAAGGGAATATGCTCAAAGATGGCGAGAATTAGCTGCTCAAGTACATCCCCCACTTCTGGACAAAGAGATGGTCTCTTTATTTGCCAACACACTTAAAGCACCATATTACGAACATATGATGGGTAGTTCAGCCCAACAATTCACTGATGCTGTGATAGTGTGTGAACGCATAGAGCAAGGTGTCAAGAGTGGTAGAATTGCTGCACCAACCGAGAAAAGAGGCGTCGAAAGAAAAGAGGTTCACCATGTTGAAGATGACTACATGGGTAAAACAAATACATCCCGAAATTACCATACTATTCATACGGTACTGTTCACACATGCATAAAAAAAAAAACAAAATCAAAAATATTTGTTTCAGCATTTTATATTTTTTCCGCGTAGTTTTATGTCATTTTGATTAATATCGGGCAGTATTTTTACATCGTAAAAATATAAATCCGGTATTAAAATACCCGGTTTTCGACAAAAACTTCCAAAAATTAAAAAATTAAAAAAAACAACAATTAAAAAAAAAATGTTTTTTGTGCATACGCCCAAGTTTCTCAAATCTAAAAAATCATATCGTATTTTTCATATGTCAAAAAACAATATTTTAGCATGCATTTTGGCTTTAATAACCAGTTTATTAAAGTCAAGAGAACATTGGCCAAAATCTCAAAAACAACAAAATATTTTATTTTGTTTGATTTTAGTATCAGAGATTATGAATTTATACGTAAATCGTATTCCTGATATTAAAAAGATATTTTCTTTTGACGACTTCGAATAGTTAGTTTTTTTTTTTTTTTTTTTTTTTTTTACCCGATAAAGATAAGGATCTCCTTACGGAGGAGGACTTTTCTTAAACCGTAAACGAACCAACAATTCAAAAACCACAACACGATTTTAGATTTTTTCAGACATTAAAACAATGCAGCCTACCTTAGGTAGGACGTAGTTGGGGTGCTAATACCTTCCCTTTAGCAACCAGTCTCCGTACCCGATCTCTAAAGACCAGTTAAGGTTCCTAGTAACCAGAATACTAGGTGGCGACTCCCATTCCAATTTTTTTTCACTTGTAGAGACAAGAATTCCTTGTCTCTCCTTATTTTCCAGGAATAAATTATTCCGATTTTCCCTTGAGGGTGGACGATCGTCGCGCCGCCGCACACGTGCGACAAGCTGTTTGAGCCCTCACTTCTTGGGTAGTGCGTTTTCTAACCCTACCTCTTTTCGAGTGCACCGTTTGAGCCCTCACTTCTCGGGTAGTGCGTTTTCTAAACCTTACCTCATTTCGAGTGCGCCTTTGAGCCCTCACTTCTTGGGTAGTGCGTTTTCTAACCCTACCTCTTTTCGAGTGCATCGTTGAGCCCTCACTTTTCGGGTAATGCGTTTGTTTTTAACCCTACCTCATTTCGAGTGCGCCTTTGAGCCCTCACTTCTTGGGTAGTGCGTTTTCTAACCCTACCTCTTTTCGAGTGCGCCGTTTGAGCCCTCACCTCTCGAGTAGTGCGTTTTCTAACCCTACCTCATTTCAAGGGCGCCTTTGAGCCCTCACCAACATTTTTCTGGGTAGGTCACTCATTACAACGCGACCACTTCTCCATTTTTTTTTTTTACTTTGGTAGGTCACCCATTACAATAAGGCCATTCTTCCACCTGGGTAGGTCACCCATTACAATGAGACCACTCTTTCCTTTTTCTTTGAGTAGGTCACCCATTACAAATGAGACCGCACTCCACATTTTTTTCTATTTGGGTAAGTCACCCATCACAACGAGACCGTTTTTTCATATTCTTGCCACTTGGGTAGGTCACCCATCACAATGAGACCATTATTATTATTATTATTTTCTGGGTAGGTCACCCATAAGAATGAGACCATTCTCCATTTTTTTTTTACCTGGGTAGGTCACCCATAATAATGAGGCCATTCTTCCCCCTAGGTAGGTCACCCAAAGAATGAGACCACTCTTCCTTTTTTCTTGGGTAGGTCACCCATCACAATGAGACCATTATTTCTTTCTGGGTAGGTCACCCATAAGAATGAGACCATTCTCCATTTTGTTTTTACCTGGGTAGGTCACCTATAAGAATGAGGCCATTCCTCCCCCTGGGTAGGTCACCCAAAGAATGAGACCACTCTTCCTTTTTCCTTGGGTAGGTCACCCATCACAATGAGACCATATTTTTTCTAGGTAGGTCACTCATAAGAATGAGACCATTCTCCATCTTTTTTTTTACCTGGGTAGGTCACCCATAAGAATGAGGCCATTCCTCCCCCTGGGTAGGTCACCCAAAGAATGAGACCACTCTTCCTTCTTCCTTGGGTAGGTCACCCATCACAATGAGACCATATTTTTTCTGGGTAGGTCACCCATAAGAATGAGGTCATTCCTCCCCCTGGGTAGGTCACCCAAAGAATGAGACCACTCTTCCTTTTTCCTTGGGTAGATCACCCATCACAATGAGACCATTATTTTTTCTGGGTAGGTCACCCATAAGAATGAGACCATTCTCCATTTTTTTTTACCTGGGTAGGTCACCCATAATAATAAGGCCATTCTTTCCCCTGGGTAGGTCACCCATAAGAATGAGACCTCTCTTTCCCTTTTCCACTCGGGCAGGTCACCCGTCATAATAAGACCACACACATTTTTTTGTATTGGTTATGGGTAACGGAATCGCCAGATGGGATTCCAAATTCAAAGGAGATCACCAGATGGGATCTCGAATGGATTTCCATGTTGATCAAACTGAAGTAAGAATTCAGAGGATCGCCGGATAAGGATCTCGAGATGACTAAGTTTTGATCATAGTTTTTGGGCTACGGAGGATTGTTGTAAAACACAAAGTTTCAGATCAATTAAGCTTCGACCAGAACAGTTTCGGGAGTTCCGTTTTGGGTTTATCTTTATAACACTTACTGTGCAAAACCCATGCTCCATAAGTATTATAAAGAGGGGGCATCTGTTGTAACCCATTTTTGGGTCCCCATAAAAAATATAATAAATAGCCAAAAGAGGTTAGAAAAATAACAGGAGGCAGAAGCGCTCAGAAAACAGTCAGAAAAATTGGTCAAGGAATTTAAAAAAACAAGGATTAAATTTTTGACAGTATATTCTTGAAGGATGAAATCCCTATTGAGAAGGAAAATTTGAATTTTGAGGAGAAAAGCCAAAATTTGGATGTTTATGGACTTAATTGGATTTTTATTTGAATTTATAGAGGATTTGATTGCAAGAAAAATTGATTTTTAAGTCAATTGGGCTTTAATTAGAAGAAATTTAAGTTCTGGGGCCAAAATATATTTTTTAGGAATTTATTAGGTCAAATCAGGGGCTTAATTGCATAAATATTGAAGTTTAATGGCCAATTAGGGACATAATTGTGAAAATCCGAAACCAGGGACCAATTTGGAAAAGGCGCAAAGATAGAGGGGGCTGTTTGGAATTGATTCAAGGGCTTAATTGAAGAAATTGGAAGTTTATTGATCAATTAGGGGGTTAATTGTGAAAATCAGAGGCCAAGGACCAAAGTGAAAAACACGGCCAACTATAGGGGCAGGGACGCAATTGAATTTTATTCTTAAAATCAGGACTCGATTGAAGGACTTAATAGAACAAATGATAAATTAAGGACTGATTCAAAAACAAATGTTCTGGCGCCTTTTTTTAAATGAAACGGCGCGTTTTCCCCAAAACAACGCCGTTTCATACATAAAATAAAAAAAAAAAAGAGAGAAGACCGAACGGTGCCGTTTTGAACGGCACTGTTCACCTTTCTTCTTCCCCCGAACATACAGCGGGGAAGAAGGAAAAGATTGCTTTGTTTAATTCTTTTTGCAGGTACCTCTAGCCCACCGACCAACCAAGGCCCCACGCCGGTGGGCCACCGACAGAAGACATTGGCCGACTACCCGCCGCGCTGCCGAAACCGAGGGAGGCCCGCCTGGACAGCGGCTCCCCGACCAGCCGCTCCTCGACTTGCTCCTTGGCTCCACGGTGAAGCCACGCTCACTGGCTCTATAAATAGAGAACCGAAAGAGAGAACAGGGGATGAAAAAAGAAAAAGAAAAAGAAGAGGAATCCGAAGAAAACTAAAAAACGAAGAGAGAGAGGAAGAGAGAGAAACAACCCAACCGAGGAGAGAGAGCCACCAAAAACCCAAAAAGACCAAGAGAAGAGTGAAAGTTTGACGCTGGGAGGGAATTTAGAAAACAAAAACCAAGAAAACGAACCGAGAGGGCGTCGCTGGATTGTTTGGAAATCACCGTGAGGAGTCGCCGTCTGTGATCTAGGACGCTGCCACCGCCTCCACCACAGCACCGCCAGCAAGCCATCGTCTCCGCTGCGCCAGGTACGCTTCCTCCCCCCGCTATTTTTTTCTTCTGAAACTTGCATGAGTTGGCCTCCTGCATGCAGAATCGTTATGCATGCAGGAGGCGGGGGGGAAATAATTCCCCCCCCCGTGCTGTAGTTTTCTTTATTCTCTGGGCCAGATTATTTCTGGCCCAGAAATATGTGGGATGGGCCAGAAGGATTCTGGCCCCACCCGGCGGTTTGGGCCGGTTCCGACCGAATTACCGACCGAATTACCGACCGAAAATTCAGAATCAATGAAAAAAGGGCGGGCAGTGGCGCGGAGGTTTTGGCGGGTGATTTTTCCGACGGAATTAAAAACTGGGGCCCGTACGCGTGATGGGACCTATTCACCAACAAAAAATACCGACGGAATCACCGACGGATTTGAAATGCCAGATCCGTACCGGTGACGTGACGGGTGCACCGTTAAAACTACCGACGGAATCACCGAGGGATTTGAATAGCAGGTCCGTGCGGTGACGTGTCGATTGCCCGTCATAATTACCGACGGTTTCGCCGACGGATTCACCGACGGAATAAAACCCGTCGGTAAGTCCGTCGGTAAAAGTGAATATATGGCCCCTCTGCCGACACTCTCCTCCCCCATTTCTCCTTCTTCTTCCTAATCCTAACCCTCCCCATCTGCAAAATAACCAGCCCCCCCTCGCCCCAAAACAAAATCTTTCTCATCTCAGCACAACAAGTTGTATTTGTTTTGTGGTCACAGCATCCGTGTTTTGATTTACCGACGGATTTTATCATTTTTTGTAAGTAATTCTATCTTTTAAAATTTTAACATTTAAATGTTAATTTTATTGTTTTTTTAGTATATGTATTAATTTTTTTAGTAGATGTACATGTTTTATTGTTATTTCTCAAACAAACTTGTAGTATATGAATGTATAATTTTATACTTGTTATGGTTTGTTTTAGATTTTGTAAGATTGTATTTGTTTGAAAATTGTTAAAACTTAATTTGTAGAATTACCGAATTACATGTTGTGTTTTGAAATAATTAAGAGCTTGCTTAATTAATGGGTCCTTTTTATAGAGGTTCGATAGAAGTCATGGATGATCGTTCATGGATGTATCTAGATTCACCCCAAGGATTGCGGAGGATGGATTATTGTAACGGGGTTCAGGGTTTTATTAATTTCGCAACATCTATTCCCAGAAATTTTACTGGAGGCGGTATTAGGTGTCCATGCAGGAAGTGTCAAAATAAAAAGTATCTGCATCCAGATGTTGTAATGATGCATCTTCTACACAAAGGGTTTGTGGAGAATTACGAGTGTTGGTATGCACATGGAGAGGTATTTGTTAGTAATAGGAGAATGGAAGAAACGGTGGTTGGGTCAACTTCTAGTGCTAGCAACGTGCATGAAGCGGCAAATGACAACACTAATCCTTACAGAAACATGGTTATGGATGCAATGAGAATGAATCAAGATAATGTCAATCAATGTCCAATCGTAGAAGAAGAACCTAATGCAGAGGCAGCTAGGTTTTTTGATTTGTTGAAAGATTCTGACGAACCATTATGGGATGGCTGCACAAACCACAGTAAATTATCGGCTGTGGCACAGGTGTTCACCATCAAGTCAGATCACGGGTTGAGTGAGGCCGGGTATGACAAAATTATTGATTGGGCAAGAAGCATTTTACCAGAAGGGAACAGGCTCAAAGAGAACTTCTATGCTGCGAAGTCCATGATGAAACCCCTCGGTTTAGGATACCAGAAAATTGACATGTGCCCTAACTTCTGCATTTGGTTGAACCATATCGAGTTGCTCCTTCGATTGAATTGGAAGAAAATTCAAATTTTCGAGTTCTCGATGATAGTCTTGTTGATATTGACGGAGAGGAGTTGAATGTTGTTCTCAGCTCTAGCGGACAACCAAATGTCGATGAAGAAGATGATATCCATATTGAAGATTGCGATGAAGATGATGACAATTCAATTGATGAGGAAGAAGAAGAAAATTCCGACTAATTATAAAAATGAAGCCCTATGTAAAAACATTTGTCTCATGTAATTTAGATTATTGATGATGTATTTTGTAAAACAAAATATTTATTGTTTAAGCAATGTGGTTATTGTTTTATGTGATAGACAGTTTATCAGTTAAGTTATTGCAGGAAGGTAAACAGGCAATACAAAGACAACCTTTCCTGCATAATGCCACAATCACCGAAGTCCATACCGACGGATCAACATCCGTCGGTATCTCACAGAGAGTTCGTAAATATTTACGCGAAATGCCACCAACACCAACGAAATTACCGACGGCTTCACCGACAACTATACCGACGGAATGCAATCCGTCGGCATATCACAGTGAGCTCGAAAAATATGCCACCACCATCGACGGGATTACCGACAGACAATAGTCCGTCGGCATCTCACAGTAAGCTCGAAAAACATCCACCACCATCGACGGGATTACCGACGGAACATAGTCCGTCGGCATCTCACAGTAAGCTCGAAAAACATCCACCACCATCGACGGGATGACCGACGGAATATAGTCCGTCGGCATCTCACAGTAAGCTCGAAAACATAACACCACCATCGACGGGATTACCGACGGCGTAGGTCCGTCGGTAATTTGTCGGTTACACATATTACCGACAGAATTACCGACGGACCGCGCATTTTCCAAAGTGCGTTAATTAATGCGCCTCTGAACTTGTCAGATTACCGACGGAATCACGGACGGACTGCGAAAATTTTGGAGGGCTTTTAAAAATTCGGGGCGAAATTCGAAAAATACCGACGGAATTTTGATCTGTTACCGACGGAATTTTGACCTTTTACCGACGGATGTAAATTCCGTCGGTTATGCCGTCGGTAAAATTGACCTATAAGTTCCAGCCCCGCCGCTTCGCCTCATTTTTTCTTCTTCTCCCCGCCGCTTCTTCGCTTCTCCTCCGTTTTTCACCTTAGATTTTTCATTTTTTCCCCCTCAATCCTTAAACACTTTCACCTTTAATCTCTAGCAAGATTTGGTGTTGTAAATCTTCATTATATCAAAAGGTATGTGTTTTTTTTCTAATTTATTTTATTTTATTTTATTTTTAGTTGTTTTTATTTTTGTTGTGTTGGTGTTTTTTGTTGCAATGTAGATAAAGTTTTGAATTTGACACATTATTAAGGTATGTATATTTCGTTCCTTTTTTTTTAATTTTTGAATATTTTTTGAATTTGTTGAATATTTGTTAATTTAATTGTTGAATAATTGAATTTAATTGTTGAATTATTGAATATTTTTTGTTGTTGTTGTTAGAATTGTTATTAGTTAATTTAACTTAGAATTAGTTAAAGTTGAATATTTGAATATTTTTTGAATTTGTTGAATATTTGTTAATTTAATTGTTGAATAATTGAATTTAATTGTTGAATTTATTGAATATTTTTTGTTGTTGTGTTGTTAGAATTGTTATTAGTTAATTTAACTTAGAATTAGTTAAAGTTGAATATTTGAATTTTTTTGAATTTTTTGAATTTGTTGAATTATAATTGTTAATGTTGAATTGTAATTGTTAATGTTGAAGTATAATTTGTTGAATTTATTGAATTTATTTTTTGTTATATTTTTTATTGTTTTGAATATAATTATTGATTAATTTGTGAATTGTAATTGTTAACGTTGAATTTATCTTAGGATTAATAGTTGAATATGTTGGAATAATTAGTATAGATTGGTTCGATTGGTTGTGGCTATTGTTAATATTTGCAGGTTTGTGGATTTGGGTAGTATCCAGTATAGGGGAGGTGCTGCCGATTTTTTTTTAACTTTTGAATTTTATTTTACAATTATTAATATAAAATTGTTTAGATGCGCAAAATGAAAACCAGAGCTGGTCGTCCAGTCGAATCAAGTTCGTCTAGCAGCGATGATGATGTTTCCTTAGGTGCCTCTCAAGAAGAGGCACCTACACCACCTGCGCCGTCAACCGATGCTGCCTCTTCCAGCGATGTTTCACATCGCAGACGCGGCATGCCTTCGAAGCGGAATCAATTTACCCGCCAGTTCGAGGCACAGTGGAAGGACGATCTTTCAATGTAAGTTTGTTAAGTTTTAGTTTTTTTTATATATAAAAAACAAATTTAAAACGTAATTTATGAAGTAATCACAAATTAATTTCATTTCTTTTCAGGTTCACAAACATTGAGGCCGCCCGATTAATATCATCGGCGTTTAAAGCGTCGATGGAGATTCCATTGTTTCAATGGAGTCAGATATCCAGACATCCTGAATGGATGCCTCAAATCAATGCATGGTTTCGTAGATTTGAGGTTCGTGTTAATATATAATTTTCAGCTTATTTCTAATAAATTCAAG
The DNA here is from genome assembly GCA_964019445.1 of Populus tremula. NCBI lineage: Eukaryota > Viridiplantae > Streptophyta > Magnoliopsida > Malpighiales > Salicaceae > Populus > Populus tremula. The sequence continues at coordinate 13,583,571 of CAXHTJ010000011.1, forward strand.
TTATAATTGTAAATAAATTATTAACATTTTAAAAAATTATTTTTTTATATACAGCATCGATTCTGCTGGGACGATGAACATGACAGTGTTGTGAGGAGGGTGTGGGAAAATCACGCGGCAATTAGGTAACATCGAAAACAATACGACTTTTTTTTACATAATTATTTATGTTTTGAAATGTAATTTTTTCGTGCGTGAATTAGGTTGCGTGATTTTTGGTATGACGCCCAGAAAAAAGCAAAAAAAACAGCGAGGGATAAGGGGTTACAAGGCTGGAACGATGTTGCGGTTTGGAGGGATTTCAAACCAATATACATCCCGGAAGATATATGGCCGCACTATCTTCAGCACGTGACGTCTGAGCGGTTCACTCGACGCTCACAGTCCGGTGCCGGCAACCGGAATCGGCAAATTCATGGCTCGGTTACAACGCACACCGCGGCTCCGTTCCGTTTGCTGCACATGCGAAACGGATGGTAAGATTAATTTAAATGAAATATATCGTTCAATTAATTTGTTGTTAATAATTTTTTTCATTATATATAGGCTACGTCTCTTGGACGTGAGCCGAGCCCTATGGAGCTGTTTGTGGAGACGCACGTGCGGAGTCATGACCGCCAAAAGGGGACGCAACAGTTCGTTGACAACCGTGCTCAACAGTTTGTGGTGTGTTTGTTCAACCATTTTATTTTGTAAGTTATTATTATGTTTATTGAATTGAATATGATTTTTTTTTTCAGGAGACCTATAATAATCGGTTGAGGGAGAGATACGGGGATGATCCTTCGACCCATCCGGAATTCGATCCGGATTTGTGGATGGAGGCTGGATCGTCAGGTGGACCCGATAAAAATCGGGTTTACGGGCTCTCCAACACTACCGCTGCCAAGTTGCGGTCGACCGGTACTGCTTCAACCGGTGGGAGCTCCCAATCTGTATCGAGCTCCCAATCTAAGGAGTTTGTGGCCTTGCAGCAAAGGTGCGACCACCTATCAGAGGCGTACACACAACTCAAAGAAGAGCAAAGATTGGCGAACGAACAACACAGATTGGCGGACGAACAACGCAGAGCAGAGTCTGAACAACAAAGAGCGGCCTATGAAGAGCTTCGTCAAATGGTCATGAACATGACACAAGGCGGAACATGTGCGCCTAATCCTTTTTGGCCGCCTAACCCCCACCCTCCTCCTCCACCTTTATATTAATTGTTTTTTTTTTAAACACATTCATTTTGTAATGAATATTATTTAACTTTGAGTTTTTGTTGCTTAATATAAATTTTATTTACATAATTGGTTTGTATTACTATTAATTTATATTATTTTTTCTAAATAATTAAAAAAATAAAATTACACAGGGATTTACCGACGGAATAAATCCGTCGGCATTAGACAGTGTCTGAGGTATGCCATCCCATCACCGACATACTCACCGACGGAAATAATCCGTCGGTATAAAAATACCGACGAATTTATAGACGGATTTATTCGGTCGGTATGAAATATCACCGACACTTTTGCCGACGGAGGTAGTCCGTCGGTATTTATATAAAACCGACGGAATATATTCCGTCGGTATATTCCCAGCGGGAAACTTTTTTTTTTTGGCGCGCATGGGCCGTCGGTAAACATGTTTTTTTTATTACCGACCGATATAGCGACGGAATGTGGAATCACCGACAAAAGGTATTCCGACGGGAGTATTCCGTCGGTAATATAGTCGGTAAATACTTTACCGACGAACGTTCTGTCACACACCGACGGAAATATTCCGTCGGTAAAACTGTGAAATCTTGTAGTGTCATGTAAATGTCTGCATGAATACCAAGTGTTCAAACTTCAACACAAAACTTCGTATAATAACATAACTTAAAAACTCTTAGATGCGATCTTCGAGAACCCAAACCAAGTTCCTTATGTTCTTCCTTATTTAACTACGAGATCATCAGTATGCTGAGGAATTCATGACACAACCTTGAGCATTGGAGATTCAAACCGAGTTGTAAATTTGACAAGACAAACACGGACAGCACTTTGACTTGCATTGGTATTTATTTTATGTCTAGAACTTAGTCATACATCTTTCAGCTTCAAAGAAATTGACCAAAGAGATAAACTGACATGCAGCTGTAAAATGGTGAACTGCCACACAACCTCGCATGTCCTCTTTTTCCACAGCCTCGTACAATAGAAAGAATTGCATTCACATAGTATTTAGGCTTTACTTAATTAGCAAAACAGCAGTACACCTGGTAAGGATATGCAGATAGGGATTGTTCTGCCATGGTAGAAAAAAATGAACCAAGATACTTCCAAGAAATATACAAGGAAATGAGCAACAGTGTGCACTCTGCAGATAGGTATTTTTCCAAGGAAATATATTATCCAGCACATAAAGATTATAACTCATATCATGAAATCCAGATATATGGGAAGAAAGAGCAAAGTATATGGTAAAAGAAAGCAACTTTATAGTTGAGATATGACAGGAACATAAGAATGCAAGAACATACCTTCCAGAACTAGGATATCTGAGGATCAGTTTCCTTGTAGCCATTGTACTCAGTGTGTGCCTTCCAATCTTCCAGACAGATAGCATTTTCACTTCCATATAGCATCTAATCGTCGAGATCCTCAAGCTCTAAACTCTGGAAGAACAGCTTCTGTAGCCCAGAGTTTAAAAGAATATCAGCAAAACCACGTGCAAATCTAGATACTGGTTCAGAGATAGATGTGACAAAGCGATGCTGAATGAGAAGATCAACATATTTCTCCCGATTCTTGCTATTTACAACAATACTCTTCCCACCAGGGCAAAGTTCCACAACTTTCCTGGATCCTAGTTCCTCAACTTCTCTAACGAATGTCAGACTCAAAGCATCTGAATCAATGAACTCAGGATCCATCTGCAGAATCTGTTTGCAACTGCTATACAAGCATGGATCTGCATCCCGTATGTCTTCCAAAGTAATATGCATCCCAGCCAATTGCAAGAAAAATGCCCGATCAAATACAATGCCGACTTGCACTTTATGCATCAAAGCTAAAGCCATCACTCGACCAGAGAATGTGAAATACTCAGGGTGCCTGGGATCCACCTTGGATGCTGCACATAAAATTAATACAACGAAGTCCATATATATACTTTTGTTTGTTAGTGGTTATCCATGCCAACAATTGAATCCAAGCAAGATGATGCAACTTAATTCAAGTCCAGAAACAGAAGACAATAACAAACCTCAATTATGATTCTTTGAAGAGGTATTTCAGAAATAACCAATTGCAATTTTAATGCAGTGGAAGAATTAGACATGTTAATCCCCAAAGGAACCAATAACATATTAGTGAAACACGGAATTCAGGTAACAGAGTTGGAGAAACATGGGAAATATTCCTGTATAATAACCCTAGGGACTCAAGTACTTCACAATAAAATATTTGTGACACACAAGGTTCGGGAATTTTTCCCTTAACAAACCTTTGCTAGTGAACCTATTTACAGGATGTAATGCCCTTATCCCACATCCATCAGGAACTCACATGGTAAACAACTTTTCTACATATAAATGTTAGAGAAAGAACACTAAGAGAATGCAGTGAATGATCTCTCGTACAGTTAAAATCCAAGCAATATTAGTGAAATATCTTTGATTAAGGTCACTGAGAAGGTTCACCGCGTTAAGCCACCCAGTATTACATCAAGTGTAGGAAAACTGTCGAACTTCTAAAAAATGTTAATTCAATCCTGACTATGCCTAAAATTGAATATTAAATGTCACATTCTCCAGATTTAGGTGTAACATTTCCAGATGTCCTCCCACTAACATATATCAAAATAATGAAGAATAATAGTCCAATGGTTGTAAGTGATTGAGACAGCATAGACACATTAATGTCAACTCATATAAACTGTTGGAGCTCTCCACCACCATTTAGTGAATGTTTACTTTCCAGTGTAAATTAAAACAAATACTCAGCCCACAATCTGAAACATTAGACACACGGCAATGAAAACGTATTGTTTACATAGTCAGTATTACCTGGGAATAAAAATTCAGTTGAGAAAGGAGAAAATCCAACTTACAGAATAAAACATTCACGAACCTAATTGCAACTGTTGTTCAGAAAAAAAAATCCTACTCTCAGAAAAACATGAACGGTTAATTACATGAAGTTTCACCCCAACCAAAAATCATTACTTCAATCCTAATTTCGACTTCCAAAATTAATTTGGGTGAAACAATTCCAGATGAGCTCATCTCACCCACTAGCAACATAAACTAAATGACGTACAGGTGCTTCTTGAATGGTTGTAGGTGATGGATACAGCATCATTACACATTAAATGTAAGTTCCTATAGATTACAGGAACTGCACATTTTGTTCATCTGAGTAAATTTTTATTATCCAGTGAGAATATAAGCAACAATGTTCCAAACTCTATGCTAGAGTGACACATTAGACACAAGGCAATCCAATATATTGTTTAACCATTCGTATCATCAAAAACTATATTCAATTGAGAAAAGAGAGAACCCTGTAGCATTGTTCATGTAAGGCATTCATGATTAGGGTTTTCTCGTTTTGTTACCAGGATTGGTAACCCTATATCCAATCAAGAAAAGAGAAAACCCAATAGCATTCAGGCAGCAGAAACTTACCAGGATTAGGATAGAACCTTCTGCGATCACTTGGGCATGCCACAAAAAGAGCTTTTGAGGATCAAATAGAGCTTGTGTAACCAAGAAAAACCACTCCCGCAATACACCAGGACCAGTAGCTTCCTCATTTTTAAATTCCAGAAATAGACCACCATGCAGTGCATCTGAGTCGGCATGCACTATGTACTCAAATGACTCTGACAACAATTGTTACCGATCAATGAGCATCTCGTGAAGCTCCTCGTAATCTTCTCACCTCAGGGAACATCATCATAGCCAAATGCCTCCTAGACTCAAAATCAATCACATCCTTGTTCCGAAGAAGCCATTGATGATCTTCAGTTCTTTTTGCATATCTAACAATCAGCGCACACAAGGAAGCCTTTCTAAGTCTCAAAAGTGTCCAAAACTTTTCCTCAGCACCCTTATAGAGTTTAGCAATGTTATTCAACTCCTTCAAAATAGCCAAATATTGAGACCAACCTGTATGATTCAACTCACCCTCTCCATTCATTTTCAAATTTGAAGAATTCTGCATTTTCCCAAGACATTTCTCCATAATATTCAGCAAATCAAAAAATATCACGTGAAGATGCTCAATCTCCTTCGCATACAATGGATAATTAAATGCCCTGTTGTTCAACGGCATCGAAACCAGACCCCTACATGCCCCTTGCTCTGAAATCATACTATACAACGGTACCAAAAATGCTGAAAAATCCTTCACATCAGCTACTGATGGCCCCACACTCCCCGCCGCACTCCCCATGAAATCTTTAAACAATGTATCAAACGAATGTGAAGTAGAGGAAAAACAGAATTGTAAAGAGAAGTTTTCTCTTGTGTATTGAATAATACCGCTCGTCGAAATATATACAGCAAGCAAAAAATATTCTAACTAACTTATCTCATGCAATATCAATACTACCCTTTATGTACAGTGCTTTACAGAAGCAGTTAAAAAATAAATAACAGAGTAACAGAATTCAGGTAACCATGCCATCCTTCTCTGTAGTGACGTGGTGTATTGATGAGTCATCCTCTAATATCCCCCCGCAAGATGGAGAGTAAAAATTTACGATGCCCATCTTGGATAAATGAAAATTGAGAACAGAGGATGATAGAGCCTTTGTCATGATATCAGCAAGTTGATTAGAGCTGGAGACATAACGAGTGCAGACGTGGCCAGCCTGAATCTGGTCTCGAATAAGATGGCAGTCGAGTTCAATGTGTTTAGTCCTCTCATGGAATACTGGATTTGCCGCAATATGGATAGCAGCTTGGTTGTCACAGTGTAAGAAAACTGGTTGTAGATGTTGGACATGGAGTGCAGACAGAATGTATTTCAGCCAGGATAATCCAGTGCAGGTTACAGCCATGGAATGGTATTCGGCCTCTGCCGAAGACTTAGAGACCACAGATTGTTTCTTAGATTTCCATGAGATCAAGGAAGAGCCAAGAAAAATACAGTAGCCACTAATAGAACGTCTGGTATCAGGGCAAGAAGCCCAATCAGAATCGCAATAAGCCTCAAGATGTAAAGAGGAAGAACTGGAAAATAAAAGCCCCTGACCTGGTGCTCTCTTAAGGTAACAAAGAACTTTGTGAGCTGCATGTAAATGTGCATCAGTAGGATTAGCCATGAATTGGCTCAAATTGTTGACACTATAACAAATATCAGGCCGAGAGACTGTAAGATAAAGGAGCCTGCCAATAAGACGTCGGTAAATACTGGGATCAGATAAGGGAGTGCCCGTGGTCTGAGTAAGGTTAAGATTTTGTTGCATTGGAACTTTAGCAGGGGTGCTGCCTAAGGTGCCAGAATCTGCAAGAATATCCAATGTATATTTCCGTTGGCAAATATAAATGCCTTTGGAGGATCTTGCAACCTCTATGCCGAGAAAGTAGCGTAAAGGGCCAAGGTCCTTGATCTGAAAATGCTTGTGAAAAATGGATTTCAATTCTTGCACAATAGTAATGTCACTACTTGCAACCAGTATATCGTCGACATAAACAAGAATAACAACAAAAGTGCCATTAATGTCACGGGTGAAAAAGCTATAATCAGCCTTGGATTGAGAGAAACCTGCAGCAAAAAGAACATTAGAAAATTTGGAATACCATTGCCTTGAAGCTTGTTTGAGACCATACAAGCTTTTGAGCAATTTACAGACTTGAGTAGGGGATCCTTTGGTGTAGCCAGGAGGTTTATTCATGTAGATATCTTCATGCAAGTCCCCATGCAAAAATGCATTATTTACATCGAATTGATGTAAATGCCAACCTTTAACTGAGGCAGTAGCTAAGAGACACCTCACGGTAACCAACTTAGCCACAGGAGAAAAAGTATCTTGATAATCCACTCCCTCAAGTTGGGTGAAACCGCGAGCCACAAGTATTGCTTTAAGACGTTCAACACTCCCATCAGAATGATACTTAATTTTATAAACATATTTGCAATCAATGGGAACTTTGCCAGGAGGTAAATCCGTAATCTGCCAAGTGTGATTGGCCTCCAAGGCTGCTAATTCAGTGTCCATGGCTTTACACCATCCAGGGTCTTTAAGAGCTTGCTTATATGTTCTTGGTTCAATATGAGTGGAAATAGTAGTTGAAAAAGCTTTATAAGAAGGAGAAAAATACTAGTAAAGAAATAGTATTATGAAGGGGGGAAGCAGTACCTGAAGGGGAACATAACAGCTGGTCCAACGGTGGGATAGGAGGAGTTAGAGCAGTCTGATGACAATGGTAATCCTGCAGGTACTCAGGAGCGCGCCGAGTTCTGGTTGGCCTGCGAGAAGGTGAAACTAAAGAAGAAGGAGAAGGTAAGGGAGTATGAGGTAATTCAGGTGAAGGATGTAAAGACTGTGGTGGGGAAGGAGGAGAACTCGGAGCTAAAAAATATGGAGAGGAAGACTGGGAATTAGTAATGACAGGTGAGGGAGTAATGGTGGGGAGTAATGGAGGAGATGATGGTGGAGTAGGAATAGAGAGGGAAGGTGAAACAGAAGGTGAAAAATGAGGATGGAAGGGAAAAATAGATTCATGAAAATGAACATCACGGGATAAAAAAAATGTGATCAGTTTGTATATCAAGTAATTTATATGCTTTAACCCCAAAAGGATAGCCTAAAAACACACATGCTCTGCCTCTAGGATCAAACTTCTTACGCCCTTGTGACAAGGTAGAGGCATAGGCAAGGCAACCAAAAACTCTCAAGTGTTTGTATTGAGGAGGAGTGTGGAAGAGATATTCATAGGGTGTTTTGTTATGAAGAAGAGGGGTAGGAGTTCGATTAATTAGGTACATCCAGGCTATTTCCAAGGACAAAAAAAACATTACTACTTTTAGAGTGATTTTGACAGCGAAGTAGGAAATGTAATTATTGTTATTTTTAAAATATTTTTTTATTTATAAGTATATTAAAATAAAAATTGTTAATTTCGTTTCATTTTATTTGTAATGGTTTCATATCAATTAAAAAAATAAAATAAAACAAAATAACTTTTATCTTATTTCAAATCTCGGTCTCTTCTAGATTTTTTGGCTAAATTTCATTCGAAATGTTCCAGTTTCATTCCACATGTTCTGTTCCGGTCTTAAAAAATCATTGAATCAAATTGAACCTAGTTCAATTAATTAATTAAACCATTAAAGTATAAAAAGCTCTTTTTCATTACTATTTTCATTAACTATGATATTAATTTTTTAAAATTAGATTTATCATTAATATATATGGTTTATATTCATGTTATTTTTTTTCAAGTTTATACTTTGTAGGAATTTAAGAGAAAAAATGGATGTTTTAGATCTCATTAGTCTTGATAACATTGATCTATCTTTATATTTAAAATATTAGTGTAAAATATTTTAATTTCATAATATTTTGATATTTTATTGAAGTTGAATTGTTTTAAGTTAAAACATTATTTAATCTTAACTATTTAAAAATATTTTAAATTTTAAAATTATATTTCATCACGTCTCCATGATCCCCGTTGTGTCAAAAACAAATTGCCTAAATTTTAGGCTTTAGCAGTTCCTTTTTTGAAATCCTCATTAGTGAAATTTCACGACTCCAGCTGGGCGTTGACTTGTCTGTTTAATTTCTATTATTTTTATTCCATTTTAGCATTTTAGCATTTCATACTCATCAAAACCACTGGAACGCAATCAAGCTTTAGCTTCAAACAACCAGAGGGAGATTTTATAGGGATAAAATTTTAAAAATCACGCCTATGCTACTTTGTAGTTTTAGTATTAAATTTAGTATCTAAAAAATGTGTTTATGAATATGGCAGTTTCAGGTTTAGAAACCAAATCTGCCATATTCATACTCTCTCTTAGACATTTTAAAAATGTGTGTAGAAGAATACTTTCACTGATGATTTATAATATTAGGTTACTTTAATGATAAATCAATATAGTATTTTTATTTTTATTTTTTGGATTTTCATCTTGGAGAAATTCAATAGGATGAAAATATAATATTAATCAAACTTCAAATTATAATTGTTTATCTATGGAGTTTAAAAAAATATGACAATTTAGTAGTCTTTAATGAAATAAAAAAAAGAAAAATGTTATTTATGTAATTGTAAGCATACAATATTATATTACTTTACAAAGGGACGAAGGACATCCTTTGCGTTAGGATGCTCCCACTCCACTACTGACTCCCACCATTCTTTTGGATATGCGTCGATTTCTCTAAGAGAAGGGGGAGGGGATGGCTGGCCATTTTCAAGCAACGGAAGACAAATTTATTGTATCCATGTATTTATGTATCCTTTCTCTATCTCTAAATAAAATGAGAGATGGGAGTTGAGTGGATGTGATCCTCCTCCATGTATTTATTGTATCCTTTCTTTATCTCTAAATAAAATGAACCTCTCCCATGGATGTAGGCGGTTTTGTCGAACCACGTAAAATATTGTGTCAATGTGCTTGCACTCCGTTGAGCAATTATCAGTACATCACCGGTCGGATTTTCCCAACAATTGGTATTAGAGCTGATGGTTTAAGTGGTGTTTGATTTTTGCTAAAAAATGAAAGTTGTCAAAATTGTGTTTTGACCATATCACTGTGTAGAGGAGGAAGAGACGAAGCCACTGTTGAAAACCGCGTCGAAATCGAACGTCGGACATGGCCGCACGCGCCGGAATGGTGGTTGGCCACGCGCGCCACGCGTCTTCTTCGCCCGGATGGGCCGACCCGACCCGACCCGAATACCATACGACCCAACCTACGTGGCTGACCCGGATAAGGATGATGTCAGCATGACATCATAATTATGTCAGCATGAACAATAGCATAGCCCAGGATGACATCAGCATGATGTGATGGTGACGTCAACATGCACAGTCAGCACCTGTCAGAGACCACCACTAGAAATTCGCTAAATACCAACGGACATACCGACGGAAATTTTTCTGTCAGTATTTTTCGGCCGAAATCACAGACGGACAATATTCGTCGGTAATTCGGTCGGTAATTACCGACCGAAAATTCAGAATTAATGAAAAAAGGGCGGGTAGGTGGCACGGAGGTTTTGGCGGGTGATTTTTCCGACGGAATCACAGACGGAATTAAAACCTGGGGCCCGACGCGTGATGGAACCAGTGCACCGTTAAAAATACCGACGGAATCACCGAGGGATTTGAAATGCCAGATCCGTGCCGGTGACGTGTCGATTGCCCGTCAGAATTACCGACGATGTCGCCGACGGAATCAAAACCGTCGGTAAGTCCGTCAGCAAAAGTGAATATATGGCCACTCTACCGACACTCTCCTCCCCCATTTCTCCTTCTTCTTCCTAATCCTAACCCTCCCCATTTGCAAAATAATCAGCCCCCCCTCGCCCCAAAACAAAAATCTTCCTCATCTCAGCACAACAAGTTGTATTTCTTGAAGTTTTGTGGTCACAACATCCGTGTTCTGATTTACCGACGGATTTTATCATTTTTTGTAAGTAATTCTATCTTTTAAAATTTTAACATTTAAATGTCAATTTTATTGTTTTTTTAGTATATGTATTTTGTTTTAGTAGATGTACATGTTTTATTGTTATTTCTCAAACAAACTTGTAGTATATGAATGTATAATTTTATACTTGTTATGGTTTGTTTTAGATTTTTTTAAGATTGTATTTGTTTGAAAATTGTTAAAACTTAATTTGTAGAATTATCGAATTACATGTTATGTTTTGAAATAATTAAGAGCTTGCTTAATGCGTACTTTTTATAGAGGTTCGATAGAAGTCATGGATGATCGTTCATGGATGTATCTAGATTCACCCCAAGGATTGCGGAGGATGGATTATTGTAACGGGGTTCAGGGTTTTATTAATTTCGCAACATCTATTCCCAGAAATTTTACTGGAGGCGGTATTAGGTGTCCATGCAGGAAGTGTCAAAATAAAAAGTATCTGCATCCAGATGTTGTAATGATGCATCTTCTACACAAAGGGTTTGTGGAGGATTACGAGTGTTGGTATGCACATGGAGAGGTATTTGTTAGTAATAGGAGAATGGGAGAAACGGTGGTTGGGTCAACTTCTAGTGCTAGCAACGTGCATGAAGCGACAAATGACAACACTAATCCTTACAGAAACATGGTTATGGATGCAATGAGAATGAATCAAGATAATGTCAATCAATGTCCAATCGTAGAAGAAGAACCTAATGCAGAGGCAGCTAGGTTTTTTGATTTGTTGAAAGATTCTGACGAACCATTATGGGATGGCTGCACAAACCACAGTAAATTATCGGTTGTGGCACAGGTGTTCACCATCAAGTCAGATCACGGGTTGAGTGAGGCCGGGTATGACAAAATTATTGATTGGGCAAGAAGCATTTTACCAGAAGGGAACAGGCTCAAAGAGAACTTCTATGCTGCGAAGTCCAGTGAGATCGGAAGAGCTTCGTGTAGGAAAGAGTGTAGATCTCGGTGGTCGCCCGTATCATTCTGAAGACTGCCAAGGCACACAGGGGATACCGAGTGCATGACATGCGGGCATTCCCGTTACAAACCCAGAACTGGCAGGGGGAAGACTCTAGTGGCATATAAAAAACTTAGATATTTCCCGATCACACCTAGACTGCAGAGGTTATTTATGTCACCAAGGACTGCTGAGCACATGACATGGCACCAAACACACGATGCGTTGATGGTGTGATGGTGCATCCTTCTGACGGCGAAGCGTGGAAACGCTTTAACAGTGTTCATCCTGACTTTTCTGCTGAATCAAGGAATGTTCGACTTGGGTTGTGTACAGACGGGTTCAACCCATTTGGGTCATTTGCTGCTCCCTATTCTTGTTGGCCGGTCATTCTCACAGTTTATAACTTGCCACCGGGAATGTGTATGAGGCCGGAGTTCATGTTTCTATCTACTGTCATACCCGGTCCAAGCAGCCCGGGGCGGAATATAGATGTTTGTCTTCGACCGTTGATAGATGAGCTGGCGCAGTTGTGGTCCTCCGGATCTCTGACTTATGATATATCGAGGAAACAAAATTTCCTTATGAGGGCGGCTTTGATGTGGACTATCAGTGATTTTCCAGCTTATGGAATGCTTTCTGGTTGGAGCACGCATGGGAAACTCGCATGTCCATACTGCATGGAAAACAACAAGGCATTCACGCTAGCAAACGGAGGTAAAGCTTCTTTTTTTGACTGTCACCGTCGCTTCTTGCCACTTAATCACAGGTTCAGAAAGAACAGAAAAGATTTCTTTGTTGGTAGAGTTGAAAAAGATGTTGCATCCCCGCGTCTTTCTGGTGAAGAATTGCATCATGTTGTATCAGAGTACGGTGACATTGTGTTTGGCCTTCAATCAGGTAAGCAAAAGTTTCCTGGTTTTGGTTTGACCCATAATTGGGTAAAGCGAAGTATCTTTTGGGAGCTTCCGTATTGGAAGACTAATCTTCTCCGCCATAACCTTGACGTCATGCACATCGAAAAGAACGTGTTTGAGAATATTTTCAACACCGTCATGGATGTGAAGGGGAAGACAAAGGACAACATGAAGGCTAGATTGGATATAGCTTTATACTGTAACCGTAAAAATATGGAGTTGGTTTATGACGAGTCACGGGTTGCAAAACCAAGGGCAAGCTTCGTGTTAGAGAAAAACGCACAACTGCTAGTCTACAAATGGCTTAAGAGTCTGCGTTTCCCGGATGGACATGCATCGAACATATCAAGGCTTGTTAACATAGAGGACTGCAGATTGTATGGAATGAAGAGCCATGACTGCCACGTGTTTATGCAAACACTCATCCCATTAGCTTTTCGTGATTTGTTGCCAAAGGGAATATGGGATGCACTAACGGAGATCAGTCATTTCTTCAGAGATATATGCTCCAGCAAGATGAATGTTGAGCACATTGAGATGCTTCAAACGAATATCATCGAGACACTATGCAAACTTGAGATGATATTCCCTCCTTCATTTTTTGACTCAATGGAGCATCTCCCTATACATCTACCGTTCGAGGCAAAAGCTGGAGGACCGGTCCAGTATAGATGGATGTACCCATTCGAACGGTGAGATATTACAGTTGCAATGGAATTCATATCTTAAAGTATTTTCTATGTTTTTCTTATTTGAAAATACTTGAATTGTACTTCAATGCAGGTACTTGTTTAATCTAAAAAAAAAGGTTAAGAACAAGGCGCATGTTGAGGCTTCGATATCTGAGGCCTATATTGTTGAAGAGATATCAACATTTATCTCGTACTATTTCGAACCTCATCTGAGAACAAGAATCAATCGCGTTCCACGGCATGACGATGGCGGTGAAGTGCCTTCCAGTGGGAACTTGTCAATATTCTCCAATACTGGACGACCCACACCTAAAAATGCCGTAAGAGGAAGATATTTGTCGGAAATAGAATTCAAACAAGCACACAACTATGTTCTATTTAACTGTGATGAGCTGAGACCATTTATTCAGTAAGTCTATATATGTGTAATAATTAAACTTTGTCAGTAATATACTGTTAATTATATATTGTAATATCATACACTCATTATCACTTGCAGGCAACATCGACAATATTTGCTCTCCAATAACTCGCAGCTGACCGAATCCCAGATCTTTCAATTACAAGATGAACAATTTGCCACATGGTTCAGAACACATGTAAGCACTATCACAAACTCATTCTAACGTATGCATGTCATTACGAGATTCTCGTTCATTTACCGTGTATTGATGTACATTTAATTACATATATTTACAAGGTTTATCAAATGGGAAGGAGTGCGCCCAAGTCATTGTCTTCACTAAGCCTCGGCCCTGAAAGAAAAGTTAAGTGCTACAACGGGTATTTTGTCAATGGATATGTTTTCCATACTGAAGAATACGGGCAAGGAAGAAAGACATACAACTGCGGTGTTTGTGTTAAGGGATCCACAAGTAGCCAGTTAGAAGTTGACTACTATGGTAGATTAGAAGAGGTCGTCGAACTGCAATATCATAGCGAGCAGAATAAAGTGTTTTTATTCAAATGCTATTGGTATGACACGACGGACAGAGGAATCAGAGTTGATCCGCACCATGGTCTGGTCGAAATCAACTCAAAAGCTAGACTCCGCAACATAAACGATGTCTTTGTTTTCGCAAAGCAATGTCAACAAGTTTATTACACATACACCCCTTCATTTAGAAAGGATCGATCAAGAGTTGATTGGTTGTCCGTTTTAAAAACGAAACCACGGGGTCGTGTCGAGGTTGTTCAGGATGAGAACGAAGACACAAGTGTGCGAGATGAAGTCTTTCAAGTTCGTGAGTTGGTTGAACCATATCGAGTTGCTCCTTCGATTGAATTGGAAGAAAATTCAAATTTTCGAGTTCTCGATGATAGTCTTGTTGATATTGACGGAGAGGAGTTGAATGTTGTTCTCAGCTCTAGCGGACAAGCAAATGTCGATGAAGAAGATGATATCAAATGTCGACAAGCAAAGTGTGCACCTCGAGCTGCCAAATTTGGCAGCTACAGGCTGTGAACTGCCCGAGGTGGCCACTTTGAGCCACTCAACGGAGCCGTTTCTAAATTTTCCGACCCGACCGGACCATTCTCCGGGATAAAGGGTTTCATATGGACATGTTGGTGCAGTTTTGTCGGATTTGGAGGCCACACGAGCCGGAAAATGCGCCTGGAAAGCAGCCACTAAGGCAGTTTTTTTAGGAAGAAAGTGAACAATAACAAGCGCTGTTGTTTTTAAATTAGTCCTCCAGTTTTCAATTTCTTCAATTTTGACCCCGGATCAATCCAATACAGCCCCCTCTATCTTCGCGCCTTTTCCAAATTGGTCCCTGGTTTTCGGATTTTCACAATTAAGCCCCTAATTGATCAATAAACTTCCAATTTCTTCAATTAAGCCCCTGAATCAATTCCAAACAGCCCCCTCTATCTTTGCGCCTTCTCCAAATTGGTCCCTGGTTTCGATTTTCACAATTAAGTCCCTAATTGGCCATTAAACTTCAATATTTATGCAATTAAGCCCCTGATTTGACCTAATAAATTCCTAAAAAATATATTTTGGCCCCAGAACTTAAATTTCTTCTAATTAAAGCCCAAATTGACTTAAAAATCAATTTTTCTTGCAATCAAATCTTCTATAAATTCAAATAAAAATCCAATTAAGTCCATAAACATCCAAATTTGGGCTTTTCTCCTCAAAATTCAAATGTTCTTATCCACCAGGGCTCTTATCATTCAAGAATATATTGTCAAAAATCCATCTTTGTATTTTAACCTCCTTGACCGATTTTTCTGACCATTTTCTGAGTGCTTTTACCTTCCGTTATTTTTCTAACCTCCTTTGGCTATTTATTTATTTTATTTTTATTTTTTGTGGGGACCCGAAAATGGTTACAACAGATGCCCCCTCTTTATAAAGCTTACGGAGCAGGTTTTTGCGCAGTAAGATTTATAAAGATAAACCAAAACTGAACTCCCAAACTGATCTGGTCGAAGCTTGATCGATCTGAAACTCTTTCTTTACAGCAATCCTCTTAGGCCCAAAAAACTATGATCAAAATTTAGTTATCTCGAGATCTCTTCTGGCGATCTCCTTTAACCAAAAACTTGGAATCCCATCTGGCGATTCCTTTTAACAAAGGCTGAAATATGAGGTCCCTTCAGGCGACCTCCTTTGACCAATATCAAAATGCGAAATCCTTATGGCGATCTCAAAACTTGGAATCTCATTTGGCGATTCCACAACCAAAACAAAAATGCATGTGTGGTCTCATTATGATGGGTGACCTGCCCGAGTGGAAAAGGGAAAGAATGGTCTCATTCTTTGGGTGACCTACCCAGGGGGAGGTATGACCTCATTCTTATGGTGACCTACCCAGGTAACAAAAAGATGGAGAATGGTCTCCTTCTTATGGGTGACCTACCCAAATGGAAAAAGGAAGAGTGGTCTCATTCTTTGGGTGACCTACCCAAGGGGAAGAATGGCCTCATTATTATGGGTGACCTACCCAGGTAAAAAAAAAAGATGGAGAATGGTCTCATTCTTATGGGTGACCTACCCAAATGGAAAAAGGAAAAGTGGTCTCATTCTTTGGGTGACCTACCCAGGGGAAGAATGGCCTCATTATTATGGGTGACCTACCCATGTAAAAAAAAAAGATGGAGAATGGTCTCATTCTTATGGTGACCTACCAGAAAAATAATGGTCTCATTGTATGGGTGACCTACCCAAGTGGAAAAAGGAAGAGTGGTCTCATTCTTTGGGTGACCTACCCAAGGGAGGAATGACCTCATTCTTATGGGTGACCTACCCAGGTAAAAAAAAGATGGAGAATGGTCTCATTCTTATGGGTGACCTACCTAGAAAAAATAATGGTCTCATTGTGATGGGTGACCTCCCTAAGTGGAAAAAGGAGAAGAGTGGTCTCATTCTTTGGGTGGCCTACCCAGGGGGAGGAATGGCCTCATTCTTATGGGTGACCTACCCAGGTAAAAAAAAAAGATGGAGAATGGTCTCATTCTAATGGGTGACCTACCCAGAAAGAAATGATGGTCTCATTGTGATGGGTGACCTACCCAAGTGGAAAGAATATGAAAAAGTGGTCTCGTTGTGATGGGTGACCTACCCAAAATAGAAAAAATATGGAGTGCGGTCTCATTGTAATGGGTGACCTACCCAAATGGAAGAATGGCCTCATTGTAATGGGTGACCTACCCAAGTAAAAAAAACATGGAGAAGTGGTCGCGTTGTAATGGGTGACCTACCCAAATAAAAACATGGAGAATTGGTCGCGTTATAATGGGTGACCTACCCAGAAAAATATTGGTGAGGGCTCAAAGGCGCCCTTGAAATGAGGTAGGGTTAGAAAATGCACTACCCGAGAGGTGAGGGCTCAAACAGCGCACTCGAAATGAGGTAGGGTTAAAAAAAAGCACTACCCGAGAAGTGAGGGCTCAACGGCGCACTCGAAAAGAGGTAGGGTTAGAAAACGCACTACCCAAGAACTGAGGGCTCAAAGGCGCACTCGAAATGCGGTAGGGTTAAACAAAACGCACTACCTGAGAAGTGAGGGCTCAATAGCGCACTCGAAAAGAGGTAGGGTTAGAAAACGCATTACCCAAGAAGTGAGGGCTCAAAGGCGCACTCAAAATGAGGTAGGGTTAGAAAACGCACTACCCGAGAAGTGAGGGCTCAACAGCGCACTCGAAAAGAGGTAGGGTTAGAAAACGCACTACCCAAGAAGTGAGGGCTCAACGGCGCACTCGAAAAGAGGTAGGGTTAGAAAACGCACTACCCAAGAAGTGAGGGCTCAAACGCGCACTCGAAATGAGGTAGGGTTAAAAAAAATGCACTACCTGAGAAGTGAGGGCTCAACAGCGCACTCGAAAGAGGTAGGGTTAGAAAACGCATACCCAAGAAGTGAGGGCTCAAAGGCGCACTCAAAATGAGGTAGGGTTAGAAAATGCACTACCCGAGAAGTGAGGGCTCAACGGCGCACTCGAAAAGAGGTAGGGTTAGAAAACGCACTACCCAAGAAGTGAGGGCTCAAAGGCGCACTCAAAATGAGGTAGGGTTAGAAAACGCACTACCCAAGAAGTGAGGCTCAAAGGCGCACTCTAAATGAGGTAGGGTTAAAAACGCACTACCCGAGAAGTGAGGGCTCAACAGCGCACTCGAAAAGAGGTAGGGTTAGAAAACGCACTACCCAAGAAGTGAGGGCTCAAAGGCGCACTCAAAATGAGGTAGGGTTAGAAAACGCACTACCCGAGAAGTGAGGGCTCAACGGCGCACTCGAAAAGAGGTAGGGTTAGAAAACGCACTACCCAAGAAGTGAGGGCTCAAAGGCGCACTCAAAATGAGGTAGGGTTAGAAAACGCACTACCCAAAAGATGATGAAGAAACACCGATACAACAAATGTTGAAAGCAATGCATTATGATCAATATGCATGTATACTTACCTGAGAAAAATAGGTCCCCCTTTCATTGTAAACTTCTTCAAGCTCTTGTTTCCACCTTTTCTCATGAACCGAAAATATACTTCATATCCTCTTAGTGAAGAGATCTCTGGTTCCTTATGGGGCCCTTTCTTGCTCCTGAGTATTGTGCTTTATTATTATTTCAAAAGGAAAACTCAAAAGATTTGGTTTTGTTCATGAAAACTGAAACTTTCAATGCAATTAGCAATTCTCATAAAAGATGCTTTTTTAGAAGTTTTTAATATGATACCCTTTGGGCTTTGGTTCACTATGGACCCCTATGTGCACTTTGTGCACCTTTTCCCCCTAGTGTGGCGTGCAAAAATATGTCAAGTTCGGAGTCATCTCCTTAGTCATGCCATAAAAGTTCTTTTAAGTAAAAGATTTCAAATGCTAGGAGATCGTATGTTTTATGAAAAAAAGGTTCTTTACAAAGAGAATTCATGGCCGAACTTTAATTTTATTGATTGGGAAATTACGAAATGCATCAAGCGTAATATTTTTTACAGAGTCAGAATTCACGGGCCTAACTAGATCTTCTCCATCCATTCTAGATAACAATAAAGCTTCTCCCAAAAATGCTTTCTTTACCACTAAAGGGCCCTCATTGTTTGTCGTCCATTTACTCTGATCTTCTCCTGGTAAAAGACAACATTTTCTTCAATATAAGATCTCCTTCGTGGAATCCTCAAGGTCGAATCCTCTTGTTGTATGATTTGGCCATCCTTCTTTGATAAAGTTGATGATGACAGATTGTGGCTATCCTCTTTTCACTTATCAGATTCAACTGTTCACATTTAACCTTCTCCCATTCTAACTCTTCTAGCTCAAAGTCTATCAATACTCTTAATGAGGGGATTTCCACTTTTAAAAGCATCACCGCCTCCATTCCATATACCAACATTTACGAGGTGGCTCCTATTAAGGTTCGAACTGCAGTGCGATATGCATGAAGGGCAAATGACAACATCTCATGCCAATCCTTATAGGTGACTACCATCTTCTGAATAATCTTTTTGACATTCTTATTAGCAGCTTCTACCGCACCATTCATCTTTGGTCTATATGGCGAAGAATTGGAATGCTTGATTTTCCATTTAGTGCAGAGCTCCATTATCATCTTGCCGTTGAAATTCTAGGCATTATTAATTTTTCTAGTGGACCATATCGATAGATCAAATATCTTTCCATAAATTTCTTCACCACTTTTTTTCACGTCATCGAAACATCTCAACAAAGTTTCGTCAGATGATTTCTTATACAAAGTTTACCCATCAAGATAGAAATCCATTGCCAACCTCCTCAACGTCTTCTTGTTGATTTTTGGATGCCCCCATGGGATATGTCTAGTTTTGGATGAAATTCTTGATATCATAGTGCCAAGGGTTTCCATCTATTTCTCTTTCAAACTGAGCAATAATGAGCTAAGTTATTTCTTATATCAATGTGTATTGGTTGTAACTTGTGCCCAAAGTCTATTCTAGCCATAGAAGCTGGCGTGACCAAAACATCAAAATGGTTTCCTTCCCTTCCTAGATGGGTGAACTTTATTTCCTCAAATTCTCTAGCCCATTTAGACAAGTATTCTTTGGCAAGGTCTCAACTTCTCGTCCTTGGTTTGCCCTTTTCCTTTCACTTGACAAATAATCAAAATTGAGTCTCCAATACACATCTATCTTTCTGATGTTTAGCTCTAATGCAACCTCTAAAATCGAGAATGCAAGCTTCAAACTCAGTTGTGTTGTTAGTGTACCCAAATTGCGACTTAACTAAAACCGGATACTGTTTCTTATTAGGAAAGATTAGCACTGCCCCCACTCTATTACCACAACACCCTCAAAGTACATAATCCAACAATCTGATTTCCCTTCCTCGATTGAAAGCATATCTTTATCCGAAAAATTAAATTTTAACAGCCCATAAACTTTCACAACATGGTCAGCTAGGTGATCGACGATGACATTCATGGCTTTCCTTGTCATATATACTATGTTGTACTCAGCTAGTAGAACTTGCCATTTTTCAATTCAACTCGATAGATAGGGGTGGATTCAGTAGGTATTGCTTGATTTTCGTGAAAGCTTCTTCACATTCTTATTCCAAATTCCAAGATTCTTCTTCCTTAACAATTGAAGATGAGGTCATAAGTCGTGGTTAATTGGGATATAAATTGAGCAATGTAATTCAACCTTCCCAAGAACCTCCTTACATCCTTCTTAGTCTTGGGAGTTGGCATAGGTTGAATAACCTTTACTTAATCAGGGTCCACTTCTATCCCTTTGTCACTCATCATAAATTCCAACAACTTCCTAGATTTCACCCCGAATGAACACCTTGCATGGTTAAACCTCAACTTGTACTTTCTTAGTCTTTCAACTAATTCCTTCAATATTTGGACATGATTCTCTCCCTCTCTAGGTCATGTCATCCACGTATACTTTAATCTCTTTATGCATCATGTCGTGAAATAGAGTCAACATAGCCCTTTGGTAGGTGCCCCCAACGTTCTTTAACCCAAACGGCATGACCTTGTAGCGGGTTTCCAAGCTTGTTCATGTTGTTCGTTTTTGTGAATCCCCTAATGTTATTTTCCTACCATTCTTCCTCTTCTACAACTAATATGGATTCTTTAAAGTCCGGCCATTCATTCTCAGTGTAAAGCGCAGGTGTAGTTATGGAAGATTCGTTTTGAAAAGAAAAATGATGTGTAAAAACACCAAGATGAACTTTTGAAAAGGCATTTGGAACCTCGATTTAAAAAGTTGAAAAAGGAAAACAACACAATATCACGATCAAACAAGCATTGTTGATTAAATTTTGAACACCAATGGAGCTTCTTGGGTCTCCCAATTCTAGAACATCTCTCCCTTGGCTAGCTTTTGAATAAAGGTCTTGAGATTCAAGATGCTTTGAGCTTAGGCTTGTTTGGATGCAAAAAGATATTATGGAGCATACATCCTAAGGATAGGCTCTAGTTCCTTTATGTGAGACATTGGGTAGGTTTACTACTAGGTCTCTAAAAGAGGGTCTCTTGCTGTTCCAGTGGGATGGTACGTGTACCAATCACAATCAGTCTAAACACTCAGCAAAGAGTTGGGGTTTACACAAACTTAAACCTTGACTCAAGTCATAAGGCAAGCTGCTAGTCCCCCACTTAATCTTAAAGTTACATGTGTGTGCCCTCCAAAACATAATAACAATAATAATAAAGTGATGCATGACTATGCCATGTATGATAGAATGTAAAGATGTATGCTAAAGCTTTTAAACAAAGCAAACCATTCATAGTAAAAAAAGAAAAACAACAACACATAGCATAATAAAAAAACAATTACCAAGCTTAGTCCAAGGGTCCCCAGTGGAGTCACCATTCTGTCGCACGTCAAAAAATCCGCGCAGGCGTTCGATGGCGATTTTTCTTTTGTTTTTGCTTGATTTGGTTCTTTGGAGTCGCCACCTAGTATTTTGGTCACTAGGAACCCTAACTGGTCTTTCAGAGATTCTAAGGCAAGGGACTGGTTGCGTAAAGGGAAGGTATTAGCACCCCTAGTACGCCCTACCTAAGGTAAGCTGCTTGGTGTTTGGTTTGCTCTATAATTGCTATGGTGTTGGTGTTTTCTAGTCCCGTCAATTTTCCTAGGTTTGATTCAAATAAAATTTATTTGGATAGAAATCCAAGGAGATTCCATGTGCTTTGAAAGCTCATTTTTCCCTTAGTATTTCAAGAGTTTGCGACTCGTAAAATCGCAAGAAGGAGGGACAAAAAATTTAGAAATCTAAGGACATTCAAAGAGCTTTTAAGAGCCTCCTTTTGCCTTAGTATTTCATACTTTCACGGCTCGTAAACCGTGGAGTAAAAAATTTGAAGTTTTGAAATGTCCTCGATTATAATCAAGGCTTCTTTCAAGGATGTGTGCGGATTTATTACTCCCAATAATATTTTGGATATTCATCCTTTAAGGATTTCTTTATCCAACATTAGCGGTGAATAATAGATGAATTCCCCTCCCAAAATAAGATTTTTATAGTTTTTGGAATATTGGCCAATACCCTTTGAAGTTTTACAAACATGTTGTAAAATCCAGAAATGCAAGAAAAATAATTTGTGTTTAAGAAATCTATGCGAAAACACATTTTCAAAACTTCCAATATTTTTTTTTATATAAAAAGAACATTCAAAACATGTTAGAGTATTGGCCGTATGCATGAAAACAAAACATTTTTTTCAATAAATATTTTTTTTTGTTGACGAAAACCGGGTATTTTAATACCGGATTTGTATCTTTACAATATAAAAATACAAACTGATATTGACCAAAATACAGTAATAAAATTACAGAAAAATCACAAATTCTTTGAAATAATTTTCGAAGAATTTTTATTTTTTATATTTTTTTTAGGGCTGGACCTAGCGGGGCCCACGTGGCTGGGCTAAACCCAGCAGGCCTCATGTGAACAGTGAAATATGCCCCACTATTCACGTGAATTATATTTGTTATGAACAGTGAATTAGCATTTCACTGTTTGCGCGAATTATATTTCACTTGAACAGTGAAATGCAAGGAAATGCATGCACAGCGACGAAGGGGGTGCAAACCTGGTGGCAGAAACGATGTTGAAGACGATGGCGAACACTCCCAGTGATGCTGGTGGCGGTGGAGAGGCAGTCGACGAGGTCTGCCGGTGGTGCTGACGGTGGAGTTGGAGGAAGACGGCGTCGGTTTCCTGTTGCAGAGGAAGAAAGAAGAAGAAGAAGAAAAATCTGCAGAAATTGGGCTAAAATGCTGGTTTTTGGCTGACTTTGGACCTGAATTTTTCCTCTCTCAGATCATCAAATCCGACTCTATTTATAGGCTGTGAAAGAGGGCAATCTTGTCTACATTGGGGAAACATTTCAGCCCTTGATTCAGTTGGGAAGCATCTCAACCATTGGCTCAAAGTGTGCACCTCGAGCTGCCAAATTTAGCAGCTCCAGGTTGTGAACTGCCCGAGGTGGCCACTTTGAGCCACTAAACGGAGCCGTTTCTAAATTTTTCGACCCGACCGGACCATTCTCCGGGATAAAGGGGTTTCATGTGGACATGTTAGTGCAATTTTTGTCGGATTTGGAGGCCACACGAGCCGGAAAATACGCCTGGAAAGCAGCCACTCAGGCAGCTTTTTTAGGAAGAAAGTGAACAGTAACAGGCGCTGTTGTTTTTAAATTAGTCCTCCAGTTTTCAATTTCTTCAATTTGACCCCGGATCAATCCAATACAGCCCCCTCTATCTTCGCGCCTTTTCCACATTGGTCCCTGGTTTCGGATTTTCACAATTAAGCCCCTAATTGATCAATAAACTTCCAATTTCTTCAATTAAGCCTCTGAATCAATTCCAAACAGCCCCCTCTATCTTTGCGCCTTCTCCAAATTGGTCCCTGGTTTCGGATTTTCACAATTAAGTCCCTAATTGGCCATTAAACTTCAATATTTATGCAATTAAGCCCCTGATTTGACCTAATAAATTCCTAAAAAATATATTTTGGCCCCAGAACTTAAATTTCTTCTAATTAAAGCCCAAATTGACTTAAAAATCAATTTTTCTTGCAATCAAATCTTCTATAAATTCAAATAAAAATCCAATTAAGTCCATAAACATCCAAATTTGGGCTTTTCTCCTCAAAATTCAAATGTTCTTATCCACCAGGGCTCTTATCATTCAAGAATATATTGTCAAAAATTCATCTTTGTATTTTTAACCTCCTTGACCGATTTTTCTGACCATTTTCTGAGTGCTTCTGCCTTCCGTTATTTTTCTAACCTCCTTTGGCTATTTATTTTATTTTATTTTTATTTTTTTGTGGGGACCCGAAAATGGGTTACAACAACCAATATTCGTTTGCAGGTGTGTTTGGTAGTTCTTATGCTTCTGCCTTTGAGTGTGTACATTAGAGCAGAGTGATTTTACTTAACCATGAATTTTTTGTGAGACAAATTATAGTGAATGTTTTTCTATTTTACCAATATACCCAAGGTGTTTATAACAGAGTGATGCTACATGCTGAGGTGGATATTAGCAACAGAGGAAAGCATACAAAAGTAACCAAAAAAAAAAAATATTTGATAGCAAGGACGAAAGCATATCCTGGTGGCCTCCCTCGGAACACAACGTTTTTATTTTGTAGATTATTAGTTTTTATTTTTCAATCCAAGTACAGTAATTGATTGCCAACAATCACTTTGTACAGTAAACAGACTTTGTACGCAAATGATTATCCCTATTAAGAAAATTCAACGACAACAATATACTAAAGAGCAATATTACAGTAAAGAAATCAAATCAATACAGATAAATAATTGATCTTATAATCAAAGAATTAGTCCATTTAATAGAAAAAAAACATTACTAAATCCATAAACTATATAATTCCCTTTTCTTTTTTCTTTTTTGGTTCTTCTCTGGTGCATTTCCCACAGGAAATACTCTTTTCAAATTAGGCATTAATTTGAGTACCCATCACTGTATTCATGGCCATTCCTTTCCTTGCGTGTCTCCTTCTTCCTTTTTCTTTCTCTGGTGCAATTCCCACACGTCTTCTTTATGCCAAATACCCCTCTTTTCAAAGGAGGCAGCCCCACTTTTCAACCTCTTTTTTCATCACGTCTCCATGATCCCGTTGTGTCAAAAACAAATTGCCTCAATTTTAGGCTTTAGGAGTTTCTTTTTCGAAATCCTCATCAGAGACTAATTTGTAGCCCTTCAAGATACCTTTCCAACGCGTCAAGAATCACAGCAATCCGATATGTGAGTGGAAAGTTATGATTAAAATACTAAAGTGTGTGTAGGCTGTTTCCAAGAAAAAAGAACATTACTACTACTTTAAGTATATCTTTTGATGTTTTCCGGTTTTGAAAATAAACAGTGAACATTGTATATTAATATACTTTTCATCTGAACAATACAAGAAAATTAACTGTTTATTTAAAAAATAATGAACAGTACAATTCACTTGCACTGTTAATGGGTGTATTGCAACTTTTTTTTAGTGTGTTAATTTTTTTAACATTTTTTTTAAAAGAACACTAGTTTAGAGTGAATTAAATTCACTTGCAATGTGATATATGAATAATATTTTTTTTTTCGAAAAAATAGTATAGAGTGAATTAAATTCACCCGCATTGTAATATCAATTTTATACCTGATAATATTTTATCTAATTTTATTATATACTCAAAAAGTTATGAAAACTATAGTTCTTGTTGGAAGTAATTCGTACATAATGGAATTGTAGATGGTTTCATGGAATAATAAAAAATATTTTATATAAAATATGATTTATTTCATGATATAATAACAATAGTTAAATCCACAATATTTAAATTAAAAATCATCAATATTAATATATATTTTTTAAAATTATTTTATAACCTTAATTTCAAAATCATTCTTAACCAAACACATTAAACTATTTTTTTTTCAACCTCAATTTCAACTACAGTTTTAACCAAACATCTATTTTTTCGAACCAATCTCAACTAAAAATACTTTTTATAAAATAATTTTTTTCAAACCACAACTACAATATCAATGGCAATACCAAACACACTAAAAGGCACATAAAGTAGCCCAACAAATCATACCCAGAGAAGCAAAAGCCAGAAACAAGCTACCTCGATTCTTGCTCCACCGGGGTAAGAAATGCAGCATGCCCACTTGGAATTATACAGCGTCCAAATTCCATGGCAAATAATTGGTTGGAATTGTTTTCTGAGGGGTCATTTCAAAATCTGAAAAAAAAAAACAGAAAATAGATCCAGCAAATGATTCCAAATATCTTCTAAAAAGAACAATGAAATATGTTTTTTTATTTACCGTAAGGAAAGATATTAATTAAATTTTTTTAAAAAAATATATATAACAAGTCAAAATCTATACTTAAAATCTTTCTCGTATTAAATTCTTAATTCAATCAAATAAAATATTAATTTAATAAAACGTAGTTAAGTTTTTGATACTCTAGTTGAATATTTAGTATAACGGTGACGTACTAAACTATTAAATCTTAACATAAAAAGGAATTTTTATTATATACCCACGAATCGATACAAAATCTATAGGTTTTTATAAAATGAATTCCTGAACCTAGTCGAAGAACTGTGGCAAAAACAGTTTAAGGATTCCAACCTAACACATGAATGGGGTGGTTATATTTTGTCTTGTACACTGCTGGGCTAGAAAATGAATGTTGCCGTTTTTCAGTTTATTAGAGAGAGGGCAGAAAGCCTTAAGTAGAAAATAACTTCATATTCTGGGGGTAGAAACCCCACGAACGCAATCAAGCAGTGGCTTCAAACAACAAAAGGGAGCATCAGTGCAGGAGGAAACTTCAACATCTATTATAAAAGTTGTGTTTGGTAATGCTGTGTAAATTATGGATTTATAAATTTTGATTTATTTTATTAAAAATTATTATTATTATGTTTTCAAATTATTTTGATGTGTTATATTAATAAAAAATTAATAAATATTAAAAAATATTATTTTGATGTATTTCTAAATAAAAAACACTTTGAACTACCATCGTTATCACAATCTCAAACACACATTTATGATTTGCTATCCAAGATTTTTCCATTAATACAAAAGATGGTGTTTTTTTGTTGTTGAAAAATTATCTACCAATAACTTTTTATCTTTTTCCAAGCTTTTTGGTGATTTTTTTAATGTTAAATTCATGAACTAAAAAGGTAGCAGCGTGAAGCCTCGCCAAAAGCCCAAGATTAAAAATAACCATGCTCCTAGCCCAAGCCCACCAACATCACCCCCAGCAGATTGGAAAAATGCTCATTACCATTCCGGAAAAAACACACCTAGGCTACTATGGTATACTAGAAAGTGGAAATAAATCGATATTAATCATGAAATAAATTGTTAGCAGAAACCAAAAATAAATAAATAAATTGTTCATACTACTCCATCTTATTGATGGGAATGACTTCTGACCTGCATACATATGTAATGACTCCTGCTAAAATTATTTGATAATAAATTATCATGAAAAAACTTAATAAAGTCAGAAAAAACAACCACGAAATTCTTCTTAAATTAAATAAAATGAAGAAGAAAACTCGAGTAATAAATGTTTAATTCACTTTCAAGCTGAAAATAAAGAATGAAAGCATTTCTATTCAATAATACTTCTTGCTCACAAATAATCTGCCAACAATTATATGAGAATCAAATCTCTCCGATCACATGGTTGTTTAAAATGCTCAGCACTAAGCACTAGGAAAGCAAATTTACAGAATAGTAATTCTAGTAAACTTCTTGATTTAGTGCAACTAGATAATATAAGCAAAATGTAACGGTTGAACTCACTTTTTCTTAAAAAAGGATCCAGATTCTCTATTACCAATAACTTTTGGATTCCTAGGTCAACTCTATTCAACAAGCATCCCTCAAACGGGTTGGAAAAGATACCAGAGGCAAGAAGATTTGTAACACCCTCAAATTATTATGTCATTAAATCTCAAACATTTCTTTACTAATATCAAGTATTGAATAATATGTCTAAGATTATGAGATTTTTTTCTTTTTTTTTTTTAAAAATTTCGGCAGAATTTCCTTTGTTTTCTGATGTTACCAAGTTATCGACTAGTCTTTATTCAATCACAATACTCAAATCTTCCACTTTGATCCAACCATCCCGAATCATATCCCATCTCATCATACAATATTCCACATAACTATACTTCATTGTATTTTGTCAACCTTATATCATCAACAAATAAAACATTAATTACAAACAATTATAAACTCAAAGATTCATATTAAACTAATTATTACATTAAAATGCATCCATCTTTTAAACATGCATGATTATAATTACTAAATATTCTTTTTGAATAGTTTAATAATATTAGTTCCTTACTCATACTTTTTAATGTATAAGTACCAAAAGCAAACATTTTCATGATACAAATATTACAATCTACGTATAATACAAATTACATATAAAACAAATATATTACATCCCACAAAATAAATAGATTAAAACACAAAGTCTATATATATAACGCTCCGCATCACCTCATGAATAACTTGTATACATAACATTAATAAGAAATAAGTAAGATAACATATTAAAAAAAAATAATAAAGCTATTATATTCACAAGTCTTCAAAATATATCAACACTAATAACCCTTTCATAATTTATTAATCCTGTACTTATAAGACCTATGTAACCAACACTCATTGCTTAATTTTTAATTTGGTAATTCATAATTTTACCTCAAACCTGGCTAACCCTCTTAAATGGCCAACAATCAAACCGGTAATTCCATACAAATTACCCAACATCCGGCTATTCTCTATCAATAACCAATAGAACCTGCAATTCCATACGAATTACCCAACATCCGGCTATTCTCTATAATAGCCAAAATAGCCAATATAATTGGTAATTCCATACGAATTACCCAACATCCGACTATTCTCTATCAATAGTCAATCTAACCGGTAACACCATACGAATCGGTAATTCCATACTAACAGGTAATTCTTTACTAACCAGTAATTCATGCTAACCAACCGATAATTCTATACTAACTGGTAATTTTACACTAACATGTAATTCTATACCAACCAACCGGTAATTCCATACTAACCAGTAATTCATGTCAATCAACCAGTAATTCTATACCAACCGGTAATTCTATACTAACCAGTGATTCTATACCAACCAACCGGTAATTCCATACTAATCGGTAATTCATACTAATCAACGAGTAATTCCATACCAACCACCCGACATCCCCATTATAATACCAACAGTTTCTTCTACTTCTTCCATATCAACATGTCATAAACAACTCATAACTAATAATACAACTTTGAATTTTAAAGAAAGGGATGAATCACCTACCATCTGCTCGTGATGACTCAGCTCCTCCTGCCTGATGCCCTGCTCCCGAAACAAATCCTGAATAAATCAAATTGTACTACATTATTAATCCATTATTATTTCTCTTATGTGCCTAAATTTGAAGAACGTAATATTTTTTTTTATTTAATTGGGGTTTACATCAAAATTTTCTTTCATTTATCACTTCATTTTCAACATATAGTTTTAATCAATTTTCTTCTTTTAATTCACTTAAAGAATTCTCCCATGAATTATTCCACCATTTATTTATTCATTCTTTTTACATTCTCATGATATTTCTTTGCTTGTTCATATTTTGAATACTTCAAATAAGATAAAGTATTAAATTCTCCCATGAACTATTCCACCATTCTAGTTTTAGTATTAAATTTGTTCGTAGAAGTTTCATTTATTTTTAATCAATTAAATTGAATAAAATCTTGTCAAGTCAGACATCAACTCTTTATTGAATCGTCTTTTCTTTTTGGATAATAAGAGCTTCTTAAAAAGCTTATTAAAATAAATTATTAATTAATGAAATTAAAAATAAAAATGCTTTTTTTATTTAAAAAAAAAAAGTAAAACAGAGAGACATCTACCGTGTTTTCTCTATTGGTACATGATAAAAGTCTGAACAGATTTTTTTATTATTATTTTAATTTTAATAATAGTACTGTTATTTCTACCGCCAAGAAATCAAGAAAGCTAGCTAATTTTAATACAATGCTAGAGTTCTTGACTTTGGGAGAATGAATTCCGTGATGGAATTGGAGGTGCTGCTTTCTTCATCTGTTGTTCCTATTATGCACTGATCATGAGATGTGGAAGAGAATGTTACAGTCGCTATCTCTTTTACATAATATTATTTATTAGTAAGGTCGCCTCAATAATAATTAATTAACGTATTGTTTGATATATTATAAGATATATAAAGTTAACGTGTGGACCCGCCCCAATGTTGAAACCTGGAAGAAGCTGCCAAGAAAATGTATACACATGAAATTTTCTAAAAAAAAATAGTATAATTAAAAAAATATTTTTATTTAAAAATACATTAAAATTATTTTTTTTATCAACACATCAAAATAATTGAAAAATATTAAAAATTATTTTTTAAAAAATCAAATTTTTTAAAAAACACATTATGACTGTAAAGATAAACCAGTCAATATTCTCAAGGTAGCAATTACTAATTGGGATACAAAGAAATTAAAAGACAAATTAAAGGTTTTGAGTCAACGCCATTACCAATATTCGCTTGCAGGAGTGTTTGGTAGTTCTTAATATTCTTATGCTTCTGCCTTTGAGTGTGTCTATTAGAGCATAGTGATTTTACTTAACCATGAAATTTTTGTGAGACAAATTATAGTGAATGTTTTTCTATTTTACCAATATACCCAAGGTGTTCATAACAGAGTGATGCTACATGCTGAGGTGGATATTAGCAACAGAGGAAAGCATACAAAAGTAACAAAAAAAAAACATCAAATGAAAAAAAAAAAAAAAAAAACAACCTTTAGAAACACGCGTCTTTGGATTAACCAATTCTTTTAGTTTATTTTTTATGTCTCATAAAGACAGAAAAAACTTTAAAATACAAATTAAAAAATCTTGAGGAATTGATTAACCAAGCCTTTTAGTTTTTTTTTTTTTTAATGAAGACAGAAAAAACTTAAAAACACAGATTAAAAATAAAGATTTAATAGAGAATGAAATTTAATTTTAAATGCAAATTAAAATAAAGCAGAGTGCCTAATGGAGAAAGTACTACTGGAATTCTACAAAGAGTAGAGCGTCGGGAATCCTTGCACACATTTGGTATTTTAATTATTCTTATTTCGTTTAATAACTCAATTGGAAGTTCAATTCCCAGAATTTCCGCTTTTGAAAAATCATTCATCACTTTTAAATAACGCAAATGATTATTAAGAAAATTCAACGACAACAATATACTCGAGCAATATTACAGTAAAGAAATCAAATCAATATAGATAAATAAATGATCCAAATATAATCAAAGAATTAGTCCATTTAATAGAAAAAACATTACTGAATCCATAAAGTACATAATTCCCTTTTCTTTTTTCTTTTTTTCTTCTTCTCTGGTGCATTTCCCACACGAAATACTCTTTTCAAATTAGGCAGCCCCACTTTTCAACCTCCTTTTTCATCACGTCTCCATGATCCCCGTTGTGTCAAAAACAAATTGCCTTAATTTTAGGCTTTAGGAGTTCGTTTTATGAAATCCTCATTAGAGGCTAATTTGTAGCCCTTCAAGATACCTATCCAACGCGTCAAGAATCAAAGTAATCCGATATGTGAGTGGAAAGTTGTGATTAAAATACTTAAAGTGTACCAGGCTGTTTCCAAGAAAAAAAACATTACTATATTAAGAGCGTCCAGGCTGGTTCAAAGTGAATTTCACGACTCCTCGGCCTTGACTTGTCTGTGAGAGCTTCTACTCTTTGAAATGTTTTTTCTTAAACTGTGAGAGCAAGTTTGTCAAAAATATTTTTTTAACACGATACAAAATATATAATATAAACTTGGATAGTAAATTTGAATTATAAAATAAAAAGAAAAATATTTTAACTAATTATATATTGACAATTTCAGTCAAGTAGTAAACAATAATATAACACAATTAAAATAAAAGTGAAATAAACAATATAAATGTCCAAACACCTTAAAATACATAATTCAAATAAAAATTCATACATAGTTTAACTAACTTAAAAGTACGAAAAGAAAAAAAAAATTAGATTGAACAACTATGTTTTATTGATCGAGTTTCAGAACATTTTCTAGAGGACAAGTCTTGAAACACACTGTAGGCAACTAGTGAGATGATACAAGGTATATTACCAACTTTTAAAAAATTTAACAGAGACAAATACAGTGAACCCGTGACAACGAGAACAAAAACTTATAAAATAACATCAATTTAATCTCATGCCACCTCACCTTGCACCTTTTTTTTATGTTAGTAGCAAGTCCGAGAAATAATGTTCAAATATCCCACAAAGCAAGACATGTATTTCAAGTTCTCTCTGAGTCTTTGTCGTCTTTCTTTATAGTTAATAAATGGTTAGTCTAAAACACATTATTTCTCCCTATATAGGTATTCATATCTCTTATTTTACTCCTTTGATTCCTCACCATCTACCTTTGTCTTCTTATGGTTTCGATCCTCCGATCATGCTTTCCTGGCCTAAAATACAGTATATGGCTTCCTCATATCCAAGATCCTCTAATGCTGGTGTTAGTCTGCTAAGATTGAAAATTTGAGATTTGGGCAACGGGAAAAGGGGAGACTGGGAAGTGGGGACTATGTAGTGGAGTGTCAGGGGACTCGGACAAGGAGGCAGTAAATTTTTTAACTTTTGCGGGTTAAAACTCGAAATCGGTCAAACTCGTAAAATCGGTCCGATTTTAACCGAGTTTGACCGAGTTTTACCGATTTTGAATTTTAACCCGATTTAACATGTTATATACATGTTGAGTTGTAAAATTTTAAGAGTCAATTTGCGATTTTAACAATACTGTACGAGAGCTTCATAATAAGCATGCTAAGCTTATTGAAATAAATTATTATAATGAAATTAAAAACAAAAATGCTTAAAAAAAAACAGAGAGACGCCGTGTTTTCTCTATTGCTACATGGTAAAAGTCTGAGCATATTTATTTATTTATTTTTATTTTTATTTTAATAATATTACTGTTCTCTTTACCGCCTAGAAATCAAGAACGCTAGTTTCATTTAAGAGATTCTAAAGTTCATATTTAGATAAATTAGCAGACAGGACGAAAACACAACAAATCATACCCAGAGAAGCAAAAGCCAGAAACAAGCTACCTCAATTCCTGCTCCACCTGGCTAAGAAATGCAGCATGCCCACTTGGAATATACATCATCCAAATTCCATGGCAAATAATTGGTTGGAATTGTTTCCTGAGGAGTCATTTCAAAATTTGAAAATAAAAACAGAAAATAGATCCAGCAAATGATTCCAAATATCTTCTAAAAAGAACAATGAAATATGTTTTTTTATTTACTGTAAGGAAAGATATTAATGGAAAAAATAAAAAAAATCAATTTAAAAAATATATAATAAATCAAAATCTAGATTTAAAATCTAACTCGTATCAGGTTCCTAGTTGAATTGAATAATTGAGAGCGTAACGTGTCAAGACTGACACGAGTTCAGAATAGACTCCACAACAGTAAAAAAAAGAGAAAAAAAACGATCCATATAGTGGCCCGTAGTAGTATTCCGGAGGAGAGGGTCAAAGATGGCGGCTGGTTCAAAGGACGAGCTTAATGTCATGAATCATTTTTTAACCTTTATAGTAGGACTTGACACGTGTCCTCTAAACCCTCCTGTCCCTCTTCCGATCCTTGCTAAACCCTTGTTCTGGTCGTAATCATCCATTAGCGTAAACCTACGCTTCTCTTGACCTTGATCCCAATAAACCAACCCCATAGAGTTGGTGGTAATGTAATTTATATTACTTTTAAAATTATTTTTATTTAAAAAATATCAAATTAATTTTAATGTGTTGGTATTAACAAAAAATTAAAAAACATTATATTAATATATTTTTATTTGAAAAATATTTTTTAAAAAACCATATGTAAAATTACTAAAAAACCCTTATAAACTAGTTCGTCTCCCAGTCCTTAAATTAGTTTCCTCATTGTTTTTCACAATTTTTTAAGAAAAAAAAATAAAAAAGGAAAATAAAAATATGATCATAAGCTATATATCTAACACTCATTTTAAAGAAATTGATAACCATGCAAGCTGTCATTTTAAAGAAATCAATAATATATCATTCTTTCAATCATTTTTGTCAAAAATCATGTGCAAAACATAATTAATTATTTTTGATATGAAGGATGGAAATAGTCCTTTAAAACAAGGATATTCTTATTAATTATAATTTGAAATTTGATTAAAATTATATTTTCATCCTATTGAGGTTCTCCAAGATGAAAATCCAAAAAAAAAAAAAATACTATATTAATTTATCATTAAAGTAACATAATAAATTATTTTTTTAATTTTTAATTTGATTATTTTTTTTATGTTTTCAAATTATTTTGACATGTTGATATTAAAAATATATTTTTAAAAATAATAATAAAATATTATTTTAGTGCATTACCAAACACAAAAGATTTTAAAAAATAATTAATATTACATTCTCAAACACCCCTAAATGCTCTATTATTGACGGATTGTTTTGGCTAAATTTCATCCAGAATATTCCGATTTCATTCCATATGTTTTGTTCCGGTCTTGAAAAGTTATTGAATCCAATTGAACCTGGTTCAATTAATTAATTAAACTACCCAAGTATAAAAAGCTATTTTTCATTACTATTTTCAATAACAATGATATTAATAATAATATTGAAAATTATTATTATTATTTTCATTAACAATGATATTAATTTTTTAAAATTAGATTTATCACTAATATATATAGTTTATATTTATGTTTTGTTTTTCAAGTTTACACTTTATAAGAATTTGAGCAAAATAATGGATGTTTTAGATCTCATTAGCCTTGATAACATTAACCTAGCTTTATATTTAAAATATTTGTGTTAAAACATTTTAATTTTATAATATTTTGATATTTTATTTAAGTTGAATTGTTTTAAGTAAAAATCTATTTAATCTTTACTATTTTTAAATATTTTAAATTGTACAATTATATTTCATCACGTCTCCATTGTGTCAAAAACAAATTGCGTAAATTTTAGGCTTTAGCAGTTCCTTTTTTGAAATCCTCATTAGTGAAATTTCACTATTGAGCTTACCAAAAAAAAGAAATTTCACGATTGCTGGGCCTTGACTTGTCTGTTTAATTTCTATTATTCTTATTCACATTTTAGCATTTTATTCCAATGAAAGAATGCACTTTCATAGACTCATCAAAACCCCAGGAACGCTATCAAGCTTTAGCTTCAAACAACCTGAGGGAGATTTAGTGCAGTGGAGAACTTCAACATCTACTATGAAGCTTGATTTGCTATCCAATCTTCACGTCAGTTTTCCATTGATACAAAGATACTGTATGTGTTTTTGTTGCCGGAAAGTTGTTCGATCAATAACTTTTTATCTTTTTCCAAGTTTTTGTTGTGTGATTTTTTTTTCTTTTCATCTCAAACTCATGAACTAAAAGGTAAACAAAGTAAAATTTTAGATCAAAATAAAAAATAAAAAATATAAGATGCAAAAAATTATAAGGTAAACGATAAACTAAATTTTAGAATATGTCTCTTAACTATTCGTAAGCTTCCTATTCCTTTTTAGTTTTTCTTGAAGTTGTTCTATTTGATGTCATGAGTGTTCCATTGAGAAATAAAAAAGAAGACTAATTGCCATCCTCTTCACCTTCTTACAATGCATTACAGTAATATCTCTAAGAGAATTGTAAATCAATTTTTGCACTGCAAATACTTTTCAGTTCCGGTAAATCAAACAATTTCAGAATTTTCCAAGATAAACAGATTTTTAAATACACTCAAACATAATTTTAAATATAAAAACAAATTATGTTTTTTGATTGCGGCATAACAATGTTGGCAGTACCGTTGTTGTTTGGACTTTGAGCAGCAGTAGATATCTCCAGCGTACTGTTACCTGCCGGCTAGAAAAGGTATGTTGCCGTTTTTTAGTTTACTAGAGAGAGGGCAGAAAGCCTTAAGAAAATAATTTCACATTCTGTGTGGTAGAAACCTGATTCCACCCAAAAATAAAATAACACGGTAATTGAAGCAAATTAAAAGAATAAAAGAAAATATAAAATGATTTAATACAGAACAAAAATTAGTTTTCAATGCAGATTAAAATAAAGCAAAGTGACTAATGAAAAAAGTACATAAATCCTACAAACAGCAGATAGATAGTCGGAATCCCTTGCGCACACATTTGATATATAGATAATTAAATCAACATTAAACCAAATTAATATAACCCTTTTGAAAAATCATTCACTACTTTTAAATAATTAATTATCCCTATTAAGAAAATCCAATGACGACAATGTATTTAAGGAGCAATATTAAAGCAAAGACATTAAATCAATACAGGTAAATAAATGATCCAAAGATTAATCCATTCAATAGAAAAAAACATGACTGAATCCATAAACTGCATAAATTCGGAGAAGAATACTTCTCAACAACAAATTGAGAATGATAAAACAAAAGAGTTAGAATAATTAGAAATCTGAACAATTTAGTTACCCATCACTGTATTAGTCATTCCTTTCCTCATCTGTGCTCTCTTTTTTCCCCTCTCTCTAGTGCAATTCCCTCACGTCTTCTTTATGCCAAATAGCCCTCTTTACAGAGGAGGCAGCACCCTTTTTCATCAGAGGCTAAACTTGTAGCCCTTTACGATACCTTTCCAACGCATCAAGAATCACAGCAATCCGATATGTGTGTGGAAGGTTATGATTAAAATACTTTAAGTTTATTAAAAAGTCAAGAAAATAAAGTTTTAGATTAAAATAAAATAAACTAAAAACTTTAAGGAAAAAAAAAAGGCCTATGAAGCTTGATAGTATATCCATTAGCAAGTCAACTGTCAATCTTTATTTTCTATATTTAACATCCTTGGTTTACTGCTTAATTGATTTGTATTGATTTATATTCTATTTTAGTTTCTTTGATTTAAGATAGTTTCCTTGATTTAAGAGCTAATTGAAGCTCCTTTTTGTATATAAGAATATCATTCATTAGTAATGAAATACAGAGTTGAGTATCTCTCATTTTATAATTTCTCATAGTATCAGAGCAGTTAAAATCCTAAATTGTAGCCCTTTACGATACCTTTCCAACGCATCAAGAATCACAGCAATTCGATATTTGTGTGGAAAGTTATGATTAAAATATTTTAAGTGTATGCTGTTTTTAAGAAAAAGAACATTACTTTAAGTTTGTCGCACCCCTAAAAAAATAATAATAAAAAAAAAGTTTTGTTTATTTTAAAATTTGTTTTGCGACATTCGACTGGCAACTTTCGTTTTGTTCTGTTTTGTTGATTTTGTTCTTTGGGAGTCGCCACCTAGTATTTTGGTCACTAGGAACCCTAACTGGTCTTTTAGAGATTCTAAGGCAAGGGACTGGTTGCGTAAAGGGAAGGTATTAGCACCCCTAGTACGCCCTACCTAAGGTAAGCTGCTTGGTGTTTGGTTTGCTCTATAACTGCTATGGTGTAGGTATTTTCTAGGCTCGTCAATTGATTTTGGATAGAAATCTAAGGAGATTCCATGTGCTTTGAAAGCTCATTTTTCCCTTAGTATTTCAAAAGTTTGTGACTCATAAATCGTGGAGAAAAACAAAATTAAATTAATTTTGAAATGTCCTCGATTATAATCAAGGCTTCTTTCAAGAATTGTGTGCGGATTTATTATTCCCGATAATATTTTGGATATTCATCCTTTTAAGGATTTCTTTATCCAAACATTA
The DNA here is from genome assembly GCA_964019445.1 of Populus tremula. NCBI lineage: Eukaryota > Viridiplantae > Streptophyta > Magnoliopsida > Malpighiales > Salicaceae > Populus > Populus tremula. The sequence continues at coordinate 13,621,094 of CAXHTJ010000011.1, forward strand.
GCGGTAAATAATAAATAAATTCCTTTTTCCAAAATAAGATTTTTATAGTTTTTTTGAATATTGGCCAATACCCTTTGGAATTTTACAAACACGTTGTAAAATCCAGAAATGCAAGAAAATAATTTGTGTTTAAGAAATCTATACGAAAACACACTTTCGAAGCTTCCAATGTATTTGTTTTTAAAAAAAGAATATTCAAAACATGTTAGAGTATTGGCCGTATGCAACACGCAAGAAAAATATTTTTTTTTTAAAACAATATTTTTTTTTTTGACGAAATCAGGTATTTTTAAAACTGAATTTGTATCTCCACAAAAGAAAAATACAAACTAATATTAAGTCATAAAAAAAAAATATGCGGAAAAATCCACAATATTTTTTAGGAATTTTAGAAATTTTTGAAAGCAAAAAAAAAAATTATCTTTGGAAAATTTCGGGTGCTACGACGAAAATCAGATATTTTAAATACTGAATTTATACCTTCACAGTATATAAAAAAAAAAAAACCCCCTTAAAAATATATATACATGAAAGAAAAATAACAATATTTTTTTTAGATTTTTTACAAATATTTTATATATATATAACATATACACATATATATATATAATATAATAATATAATATAATTATATATTAATTATTAAGGGGCTGGGCCGGCCCAACTGACTGGGCCGGGCTCAGCCCACAGTGACTGGGCCGACCTCGGCCCAGGAAAGGTTACTGGGCCGACCTCGGCCCATAAGGTACTGGGCCGAACTCGGCCCAAAGGTACTGGGCCGAACTCGGCCCAGAAACTAATTAACCTCGGTCTGGGCCGGACCCGGCCCAGACCGCCGGACTGGGCCAGATCCCTCTGGCCCGTCCACATAACTCTGGGCCAGACACAATCTGGCCCAGAGAAAAAAAAAAAAGAAAACGGGGGGGGGGAATTAATTTCCCCCCCGCCTCCTGCATGCAGAACGATTCTGCATGCAGGAGGCAAAACATATATATATATTAACAGAAAAAATGCAGGGGGAGGAGAGGAAGCGTACCTGGTGCTGGCGGAGCTGCGGTGGTGGTGGCAGTGTCCTCGCTTCACGGACGGCGGCTTCTCTCTCCTCTGTTACAGGGTTTCTCTCTCTTCCTCTCTCTCTTCGTTTTTTTTTTTGTTTCGGGGTTCCTCTCTCTCTCTTTTTTTTTCGTTTTATTCTTTTCTCTTCCCCTCTATCTCGCTGGTTCTATCTCTCTCTTCGGCCTCGTCTCTCTCTTCGGTCTTCCTCTCTCTCCTCTCGGCCTCTCTCTATTTATAAGCAAAAAGGAAACGGCGTGCCTTCGTTAGTGCGCCTTCAATCACGCAACGGCTGGTCGGCCATTCTTGCTTTCGGTGGTGGTGGTGGGGACGAGGAGAGAGAGGCGGGAAGTTTTGAAATTTTTCCTTTTTTTCTTTCGTTTCTGTTCTGTTGAAACGGGGGAGGAGGAAGATGAACAGTGTCGTTCAAAACGACACCGTTCTGATCTTCCTCTTTTTTTTTTTTTTATATATATATATGAAACGGCGTCGTTTTGGGTAAAACGCGCCGTTTCATTTAAACGGCTAAACTTCAAATCGGTCCTCCAAATTCGGTCCCCGTCCCTCTTGTTGGCCGCCTTTTTCACTTTGGTCCTTGGCCTCTGATTTATGCAATTGAGCCCCTAATTGATCAATAAACTTCCAATTTCTTCAATTAAGCCCCTGAAACAAAAATTAGCAGCCCCTCCATTTACGCGCCTCTTCCAATTTGGTCCCTGGTTTCGGATTTTCTTAATTAAAGTCCCTAATTGGCCCTTAAACTTCAATTTTTATGCAATTGAGCCCCTGATTTGACCCAATAAATTCCTAAAAAATATATTTTGGCCCCAGAACTTAAATTTCTTCAAATTAAAGCCCAAATTGACTTAAAAATCAATTTTTCTTGGAATCAAATCTTCTATAAATTCAAATAAAAATCCAATTAAGTCCATAAAAATCCAATTAAGCCCATAAAAATCCAAATTTGGGCTTTTCTCCCTAAAATTCAAATTTTTCTTCTCAATAGGGCTTTCATCCTTCAAGAATATACTGTCAAAAATTCAATCCTTGTATTTTTAAATTCCTTGACCAATTTTCTGACTGTTTTCCGGGCGCTTCTGCCTCCGGTTATTTTTCTAACCTCTTTTGGCTATTTATTTTATTTTTCAGGGGGACCCAAAAATAAGTTACAACAAAGTTTATGCAGGCTGCTGTTTAAAAAGTCAAGAAAATAAAGTTTTGGATTAAAATAAAATAAAATAAAAACTTTAAGGAAAAAAAAAAGCACGCCTATGAAGCTTGATAGTATATCAAATTAAATAGAAGCTCGATTAAAAAATGCCCTTTAATTTCTATTATTTCTATTCACATTTTAGCATTTTATTCCAATGACAGAGCATTTGGAATGCACTTTCATAGACTCATCAAAACCCCAGGAACGCCAGATCGGGAGCTTCAGTGCAGTAGAAAACTTTAACATCTACTATGAAGCCTGATTTGCTATCCAATCCACACATCAGTTTTCCATTGATACAAAGATACCGTATTTTTAACCATCTAATAGTAAGAGTTTGTGATCAAGGAGTTTGCTTCCCCTGTGGTCTCAGGTTCGAGTCATGTGGTTATTAATATTGATAATCATTGAAGACTTACCTGGTCGTTAATTTCAAGATCCGTAAAAATTAATCGAGGTATGCACAAACTGACTTAGACACTCAAGTGAATAAAAAAAAGATAATGTATTTTTGTTACTGGAAAATTGTCAACCAATAACTTTTTATCCTTTTCCAAGTTTTTTAAGTGACTTTTTCTTTCATCTCAAAATCATGGATCAAAAGTGAATAAAATAAAATTTTAAATCAAAACTAAAAATAAAAAAATAAAAAATGCAAAAAGTTTAGGGATCAAGATTTTAAAAATCACGCCTATGCTACTTTCTAGTTTTAAATATTCAAAACAAGGCTCCATTATCATATATTTACAGAGACATACCAATGTAGCTTTTAATGTTTACTGGTTTGGGTATGTCCATATGCTTTTAAATATTTTTTAAAATTTATATTTGTTTTTAAAAAATATTAAATTAATAATTTTTTTGTTGTTTTTAATGATTTTGATGTATTGATATTAAAATAAATCTAAAAAATTATTTTTTAAAAATACTTTATATAACAGTATCAAACACATGATAACCTGGTCCAAAAGCTTTCGACCCAGCATAAAATGGTTTTCAACCCAATCATACTTTTTCCTCATTATAAATATAAAATAAAGTTCAAGTGAAGTAGGTCCAATCTTAAATGGTTCAAACATTATTGTTAGAATGTGACAGTGTCCCAACATTAGTAGTGTAGCACGTGCCATGTCTCAAGCTTATGTGATCCAAAAACAAGGCAATTGGTGTTTGATGAAATTAGCTGTCACTAAAAATAAAATAAAATAAAATCCTCTGTGAACTAATAATTACTCAATTAATCCCTAAATTAGTATTTTTTTATTGTTTTTCACAAAATTTATAAGAATAAAAATATTTTATTAGATATTTTAGATACTCTACTATTATAATATTTTATTTAAATTTAGATTTTTAGTTCAAAATTGAATTTTATTTAATGTAACAAGTATTATGATGTTTTATTTTATCTGAAAATTTTTGAAATATTATTTGATTTTATTAATTTTAAAAAAATAATATTTTAAAAGAGTACGAAATGTTGTATAAAATTTATATGTATTTATTTTCTGATATACGTGTTCCAAGAATTAGCAGGGATACGATGTTTTTACAACAACGCAAAACACAACAAACATTGATGCTATGCTGAATCCTTGAAGTGCGTCTAACAAAATCTCAATATCCGGAATGCCTCTTCTTCCATGGCATCTTGCCTAACTCTTGATTGTCTCAGGTCCTCCAAGGCATTCCTCCACTCCTCTTAATTGGCATCTTGCCATTTATTGACAATACCCCACCACCAAGCAAGTGGTAGCACCATTAGTGCCACTAATGGTGGCATGTTTTAAGGGAGTTTTGGCCCCTCCATGTTGACCATGAAATGCCTATAAAAGAGGCATAATTATTTGAGAGCAATGAGAAAACGTGAGAATGAAGTGAAGAGAAGAAGAGAGAAAGAGGAGTTGCTGCCATTGCAGCAATGAGAGATGGGAGTTGAGTGGATGTGATCCTCCTCCATGTATTTATTGTATCCTTTCTCTATCTCTAAATAAAATGAACCTCTCCCGTGGATGTAGGCGGTTTTGCCGAACCATGTAAAATATTGTGTCAGTGTGCTTGCCATCCGTTGAGCAATTATCAGTACATCACCGGTCGGATTTTCTTTTGTTTAAAATAAAATATTTTATCTTTAATTAAGAGCATGTGATTGCTTTTGTTTTTAGTTGTTTTTTCAAAAAAGATATATAGATTTTTTTTAATGTTTTTTTTTATAATTTTAATGTATTAATATTAAAAATAAAATAAATAAATAAATCATGTAGTCTATTTCCAAACCAATCTAATATTGGAGGTCGAAATTCAAAGATAAAATTAAAAAAAAAAAAAACATATTCGATCAGTGAGTAAATCTATCAAACCTGTGAATCAGGTAACTTGAGCTAACACATCAAACTTATTAACAAGGTTGTTGCTATCCATTTTTTGACCCATGTTTTTGATATATTTTCAAAAAAATTCAAAAATAGAGAAAAACAAAGAAAATCCAAAAAATATGTTTTTTTAATATATTTTCGTCATTTTAGTAGTTTCAACGTCGTCTAAAAAAAAATTTAAATTTTTAAAAGATTTTCAAACGCGTTCAACTTTTCACGCGTCATTTTTAAAATCATTGATTTTCCTCGTTGAGTCGACGTTGATATTTCTCTTTTTCAAAAAATACAAAAAAATAAGAAAAATCAAAATTTACAAAAAAGAAAGAAGTTGAGGGACCAAGTTGAAAAACTTGGCAACATTTTTTGCCTATAAATACTGGTTTCCAACACTTGCAATAAGGGGGGGGGGCAATTTTGAAACATCACAAAAAAATCTGAACCCTAAAAATCCAAACACAGCCGCCCCACCTTTGGCCTTGGATTTTTTCGAGACCAGCCCTCTCGGCCAACAGAACAAACAAAACCGCCCCCCACTGATTTTTGATTTTTCTCACCAGCCGTCGGCCAAAGCTTCATCTCCTTCACCCATCTCCTGAACCCAGACGCCCGACCATTTTCCCTCTCCTCGCTCACAACCCCTTTTCCTCACAAAACCGAACCACTCCCCTCCTCCAGCTCGCCGAATCCCGGCACCATAACAGCCACGAATCAAACCCCCCTCTACAGATCCTCCAAAATCTTCCTCATCCCTCTCTCGGCTGAAAATCAGAGGACCCGTGCCTCTCCTCCTTTCCCCCACAACAAACCCACAGCCCCCTCTCTTTCAAAACCAAACCGGAGCAGCCACTCCATTCCCCCTCTCTTTTTCTCTTCCCCGGCCAAAAGAGAGCAGCCCACCAGCCGACCACCACACCGACACCCATCGATCTGTCCGCCACCGCCATCATAGGCCGCTACCACCGACAGGGGTGAAGACCGTTCAACAGCGACGGCCTCCACAGAAGCAAGCCACCGTTCCCATCTCCTCAGACCATCGGTTTCCTTCTTCGGCCAGCAGGTCTTTCCTTCCTCAGCTGCCGGGGACACCGGCAGATGACAACTTTCTTCCTCCAGCGCCGCCCGCAGATCCCCCCATTTCCAACTGATAATCAACGGGCGGATCCGCAACCAGCAGAGCATAACGAAACCGAGAAGAAGATCTGACAAAAAGAAAACAAAAAAACTGAATCAGATTTTAAAAGCAAAGAAAATAAAAACTAAAATCGACTGTTGTTGTGATTTTGTTTGTGATTGCAGGTTATTGTGTTCCTCACAACCAGTAGAGAAGAGAAAGGGAGAAGAAACAGAGCCAGGCAACCCATTTTTCCGGCGATTCTCACGGCGGCGCGTGAACCCACGCGCCGCCAGGGGCGGTGGCGCATGGACGAGACGCGCCGCCGCTGTTTTCTGCTCCAGAAGCCTTCCAGCACTGTTACGTGCACTGTTCCTGCATGTTTTAGAAGACTTAGGATGTTTTAGGGTTTGTTTTGTAATTTTGAATTGTTTTAATGTAATTGTTTTTGTTGATTTTTGAACCATTTGTATTTTGTAAACATGTGTAAAAGAAAAGAAAAGAAACAAAAATAAAATAGTGAAAGTGTATGTGTGTGCTTGTATTTTGTTTTATTTATTTGTATATATTTTTTAATGATAAAATTGCAAATATATTAAAGAAGAATTTAATATTTTGATCGGATCACGGTTAAGAATTATTAACTTATACGTAAGTGATATTTCTAATTTCCGATGAAAAGACAATTATTAAAACTTCTTTAACACATCAAATTCGCGAAGCAGCTTACCTCAAGTAGGGTGTGTTAGGGGTGCTAATACCTTCCCTAACCACAACCAGTCCCTTACCCGCGAATCTCTGACGAGACTAGTACATCCAGTTTCCTAGTAGCCCGCAATCAATTACTAGGTGGCGACTCCAACGAACCAAATTCAAGCAAACAACAACAACGAGACGATAAAAATTGCCAACCGATGTCGCGCGCCGGATTTTTTTGGGGTGCGACAAAGGTTATGGACTCTTGTAGGATTATATATTTTTATAATTTTTATATTTAACTATATGATAATAAAAATGGATAATTATAAAATTAAACACCAGCCCAATACTAATATATTTGTTTTAGACCATGATAACATCATCCAAAGAAAAATAAACTAATTATGAAACTAAATTTTAAACCAACTCAAATATGAAATAGAAAAAAAATTAAAAAAAATTGATAACCAAAAAAAGGAAAGGGAAAGAAAAAAAAGAAGCAAAACACTATAGATTATTATTGTAATTCATAATGAAATGGGTGTGACGCGTGAGTGAATATTGGTTCTCCCACACCGTTTAGCTTCTTTTTTTTAATTAATAAACAAAACAATACTTCATTAAACCAGTAAACTAGTATAAATCACGTTAACTTTATAAAAAGATAGAATAAAAATAAATAAATTATAAAATTAAATATTAAACCACCCAATATGAAATAAACAAAAACAAATTTAAAAAAAAAAAAAAAAACACATAGGATTACTTATTATAATTTATAATGAAATAGGTGTGAATACGTCTCTTAACTATTCGTGAGCTTCTTATTCGTTCTTAGTTTTTCTTGAAGTTATTCTATTGAGGAAAAAGAGAAGAAAAAACCCTACTTTTTTTTTCCTCTTCATAATGCATGGATTTAAGTTGGGTGGAGATTCAGTAATCAAAATATTTTTTTTATTTTTAATATTAATTTAATATTTTTTTCAAAATAATCAAATTTTTAAATACAATTAAACATAATTTTGAGTACAAAAACAAACTACGTTTTGATTGCGAGCATAACAATCTTGGTAGTAAGTACCATGATCCTTTCCAATTGAGTTAATTTTAGGATTTTTTTTGCAGCCACGTACATGCTTTAGGAGTTCTTTTTATTAAATCAATATTAAAGTAAAAAAATTAAATCAATACAGATAAATAAATGAACTAAATATAATCAAACAATTAATCCATTTAATAGAAAAAACATTACTGAATCCATAAACTACATTAATCCCTTTTCTTTTCTTTTCTTGTTTTTTTTTTTCTGATGGAATTCCCACACGTCTTCTTTATGGGCAGCCCCAGTTTTAAACCCTCTTTTTCATCACGTCCCCATGTTCCCCGTGTCCCACACGTTTTCATCAAAAACCTAAATTTTAGGACTTCTTTGGCAGCCATTTAAAAATATATAAAAATAATATTTTTATTTTTAAAAAATTATTTTTAACATTAATACATTAAAATAATATAAAAATATAAAAAATTTATTTTAAAAAAATTAAAATTTTTAAAAACACAAGCATTCCCAAACAAGGTAACGTGTCAAGAATCATAGCAATCTGACATGTGAGTGGAAAGTTGTGATTAGAAAACATTACTACTTTTAGAGTGATTTTGACAGAGTAGCAGGAAATGTCATTATTGTTATTTTTAAAATATTTTATTTATTTATAAATATATTAAAATGAAATTTGTTGTTAATTTTGTTTCGTTTTATTTGTAATGATTTCATACCAATTTAAAAAATAAAAATAAAACAAAATAATTTTCATCTCATTTCAAATCTCGATCCCTTCCAAAATTTTTGGCTAAATTCCGTTCAGAGTGTTCCAGTTTCATTCCACATGTTTTGTTCCAGTCTTAAAATCCTATTGAATCAAATTGAACCTGGTTCAATTAATTAATTAAACCATCAAAGTATAAAAGCTCTTTTTCATTACTATTTTCATTAACTATGATATTAATTTTTTAAATTTTGATTTATCACTAATATATATGGTTTATATTCATGTTGTTTTTTTTTTTCAAGTTTATACTTTGTAGGAGTTTAAGCAAAAAAATAGATGTTTTAGATCTCATTAGCCTTAACATTGACCTAGCTTTATATTTAAAATATTAGTGTTAAAATACTTTAATTTCATAATATTTTGATATTTTATTGAAGTTGAATTGTTTTAAATTAAAAAAATTATTTAGTCTTAACTATTTAAAAATATTTTAAATTTTAAAATTATATTTCATCACGTCTCCATGATCCCCGTTGTGTCAAAAACAAATTGCCTAAATTTTAGGCTTTAGCAGTTCCTTTTTTGAAATCCTTATTAGTGAAATTTCACGACTCCAGCTGGGCCTTGACTTGTCTGTTTAATTTCTGTTGTAACCAAATTTTGACCCACTTATTGTTAAATTAATTTTAAGGAGGGTAAATCTTGAAAATTAAAAGACCAGGGGTTCGAATGCAAGGATTTAGAAACTTCAAGGACTAGATTGGAAATGACCATTCTCAGCCCAAAACAGCACCGTTTCAATCAGGTGTTGTCCGTCATCTTCGTCTCACCGAACGTCCGCCTGCAAAGAAGGAAACAAAAGCGTGAAACACCAGTATCCTAACCCATTCAAAATACAGAAAAGCAATAATTATCTTCATGATAATTACAACCCGACGAGATAAAGATTGCACTTTGAATTCAAGTCCTAGCAGGAACCGTCTCCCTCAGTCGTGCTTATCAAGAGGAGAGACGTGAGGCTGAGGGGGAGGAAAATTGATCCCTATAAATACCCAACAATTAACAACGCCAAAAAAGAGGAAAAAACCCAGAATTTACCCAGAAAAACAGAGATAAGAACAGGAAACCGAGCAAAAAAAAAAACCAAAAACAGAGCAATTAACAAAAAAAAAACAGAGAAAACAAAACACAAAAAAAAGAGACAGAGAAGAACAGTATCACCAGCCAGATTTCATCCCTTCTAGAAATCAGTTTTCATCCGAACTGTTTTCACCCCTACAGAAACCCAATTGATCACCGAACCGTAGATCATTGACATAAAGCAGTCGAGCCACACCGTCGCCTCAACCTGCCTCAGCATCGCCAGAAACAGAAAGCAGTCGACTCAAAGGAACCAGACCCGCGTTGCAATCTTCTTCAATCTCCAAAAACAGGTTCGCTTCCTTTTTCATTTTTTCTCTGCTCTTCGTGTTCAAATAATTGTTTGAACAGTGCGAAGGTAATTTAATTACCTTCGCACTGTTGATGCACGCGTGATCTGTTTCACGCGTGCATCTTGTGTAGCCGGGTCACTGGCTTGGGCCAGTGACCCGGGCCGGGCTGGCTGGGTTCAGCCCAGCCACCAATATATATACTTGCTGGGTTGGATTTAGCCCAGCCCAGCCCAAAGATAAAAAAAAAAGTAAAAAATATAAAAATTTTAAAAATATATAATAAAAATTGTGTATGTAAAAAATATATACATAAATGAATTTTTTTTTATTTCATTGACAAAAAAAAAACACATAAAATAAAATAGGATAAATTTATTTAGTATATTCACCGACGCCAGAGTCGGGAATAAAAAAATACTAGGGTAAATTTATTTTATTTTATTTTGTTTCGCATGCATAAAAAATAATTTGATAAAGAAATGAATTGATTTTTATTTGTTTATTCACATAAGATAAAATAGGATAAATTTATTTAGTATATTCACCGACGCCAGAGTCGGGAATAAAAAATACTAGGATAAAGTTATTTTATTTTGTTTCGCATGCATAAAAAAATAATTTGATAAAAAAATAAATTGATTTCTACTTGTTTATTCACTGACGCCAGAGTCAGGAATATAATAAAATGATGATATGAGTTTATTTATTTTGATACCTACGTAATATTTACCAACGCCAGAGTTGGAAATATACGTAGTTGAATATTCACTGGCGCCAGAGTCAGGAATATCGTACACAAGAAATTATAGTATAAACCAATAAAGATGTTAGCAATTAATAACAAAGACCAACAATGCAGCCTACCTTAGGTAGGACGTTTAAGGGGTGATAATATCTTCCCTTTTACGTAACCAGTCTCGGATCATAGAATCTCTGTTGACCAGTTAGGGTTCCTAGTGACCATAATACTAGGTGGCGACTCCTTAAACAAAGACCTTTTCCCCCAAAAGAACACGATGCCTGAAATCGGTTCTTTTTCCATAATTCAAGAATTAATTTTTAAGGCGGCCGCGATGTCGGGTGCGACATTCTATTATTTTTATTCCATTTTAGCATTTTAACATTTCATACTCATCAAAACAACTGGAACGCAATCAAGCTTTAGCTTCAAACAACCAGAGGGAGATTTTATAGGGATAAAATTTTAAAAATCACGCCTATGCTACTTTGTAGTTTTAGTATTAAATTTAGTATCTAAAAAATGTGTTTATGAATATGGCAGTTTCAGGTTTAGAAACCAAATCTGCCATATTCATACTCTCTCTTAGACATTTTAAAAATGTGTGTAGAAAAATACTTTCACTGATGATTTATAATATTAGGTTACTTTAATGATAAATCAATATAGTATTTTTTTTATTTTTTGGATTTTCATCTTGGAGAAATTCAATAGGATGAAAATATAATATTAATCAAACTTCAAATTATAATTGTTTATCTATGGAGTTTAAAAAAAACATGGCAATTTAGTAGTCTTTAATGAAATAAAAAAAATGAAAAATGTTATTTATGTAATTGTAAGCATACAATATTATATTACTTTACAAAGGGACGAAGGACATCCTTTGCGTTAGGATGCTCCCACTCCACTACTGACTCCCACCATTCTTTTGGACATGCCTCGATTTCTCTAAGAGAAGGGGGAGGGGATGGCTGGCCATTTTCAAGCAACGAAAGACAAATTGGCATCCTCTTCAGCTTCTCACAATACATTACCTTAATATCTTCAAGAGAATTGCAAATCAGTTTTGCACTGCAAATGCTTTTCAGTTCTGGTAACACATACAATTTCAGAGTTATTAACTTTGGGAGAATGACTTCCGTGATGCTTTCTTCATCTGTTGTTCCTATTATCTCCTCCATTTTCTCACAATCATTAACTTCAATCCTTTCCAGGTTTACGAGGTTTGGTAGCAACACAAGCGGGAACAGCTTTTTCATACTTTTACAGTCATTACAAAGAAACTCTTTAAGACCAGAAAATGTACCGTTACATGATGGCAATCGTGGTGGAGCAGAGCAGAACCAAGAAGATGAAACCAAGCTCTCCATGTTATGGCATTCCCGAATGCTGATGCGCTCCAGTTCAGTTGCATTCTCTAATGACAAAACATCACATAAACTTCTTGCATCGATGCATTCACAAATCAGTCCTTGAATGCCATTTAAGAACTTGACCTGAAAATCTCTATCTCCCGTTGATACTCAAATTACCCAACCCAACTGTTTTACTTGGAAAATCTTCAATGCATTGCTCTAAATATCCACCCACCTCTCCTACTAAAATCTTGCATGTGCTTAATGATAGGATCCTATCCCGAGATCTGAGATACTCCACGAAGTCAGAAAAACCTTCGAAATGGCACTCCAAAGTTTCCAAATTTCCCAAGGATCCTACTTCCTTTCCTTTAACTGTTATCGGAGCATTCGTAAAATTTTCTAGTACAAAGACTTGCAGGTGAGAGAGTTTTGATAATATCCCACTAGGAAACTTCTTTTCACCACATCCATTCATTATAAGATACCTCAGGTTGGTTAGGCATTCCATTCCTTGCGGCATCTTTGCAAGTGCCCGAGTGCCAGAGAGATCCAACTTCTTTAGTGCCCTGAGCTTCTTTAATGATGGAACATATCTTAAATTGTCACACTTACGGAGCAATAACGCAGTGAGACTCACCAAATCAGAGACAGAGTCTGGCAAATTTTCAATACCTGTGAAAGACAGACTGAGGACCTTGAGCCCATGCAATTGCTTGAAAAATGAATTCGCAATCAATTGCAGCTCTTCATTCTCATGTAGATATAGAGATGACAAATTTGGACACATTGGTGAATGACTGGAAGGAATTTCTTCGATCTTGTTTTTCATTAGTGAAACAATCGTCAGGTTCTCCGTCCACTCCTCTGTATTTGGCAGCTCTTTTAATTGCGCACCTGCTTTAACCATGACTTGAGAGTTGTCTTGTAGTATTTGGATGGCCATGTCCCTAATCAAGTCATGCATCTTGACAGCTCTACTATCATCATCATCCATTTTAGCACTTTCCAATAGGCAGACATTTTCAAGTGTATTAAGCATCGTGTGGCCCTCATCAAATGCCCTGCTCCTCATTCCTTTAATTATTCCCTCATCGATCAAATAACCTATCAACTCCTCCCTTTCAATCTTACCATCTTCAGGAAATAATGCACAGTACAAGAGACATCGTTGTAGTGCTAAATCACCTAACCGATCATAACTAAACCTCAATAACTTGAATTCGTTGTCCCTAAATTCTGATTCTCTCAATTTGTTCAATGTATTTCTCCACTCATGTAGGTCATCCACTCCCCTCAAGCTTCTTGCTACTGTATTAATTCCCAACGGCAAACCAGCACATTCCTTTGCAACAGCTTTTGCAATCCTTTCCACTTCTCGTGAAAGTGCCATGTCACGTCCAAGTTTCTCCATGAACAAAGTCCAAGCTTCTCCCTCAAAAAGTGGCTTAACCTTGATTATGCGGTGGCAAGCCATCCGATGACAAACCGTTTCTGATCGAGTTGTCATAATTAGCTTGCATCCTTTCAACGGGACAGGAATTCCCACTTCGTCAAGCTCAAAATTGTTCCACAAATCATCTAAAATGAGAATCCATTTTTGTTTCTTCTTTAGTTCTTCTGACAATTTGGCAGTTCTGAGCTGAACATCATCTTCCCTTGAAAGGTCTAGATGAAGATGTTTAGCAATAAGATTCTGCAATTTATTAATGCTGAAATCTTGAGACACAGTCACCCACCAAACATGATCACAAATATCTGGTCTTTGTAGAAGCTCATTATGGATATGTTTCAGTATTGTTGTTTTACCAACTCCCCCCATGCCATAAATGCCAATGGTTGGGACTTCATCATCCATTAACAAAGACCATATCACCTTCTTATTCTCTTCAAATGCTCGACCCACTGGCTTTATAGAGCTAGTAGGTAATGGAACTCCTCTAGTCTCACTTGTGTTGTATTTAAGGCTTATAGAAGATCTAGCTCCAGCGTCAGGCCGCACTGATCTTCCACTGTTCTCCATATCCTCCTCCACTGGTTCTGTCCTCACTCTAACCATGTTCTGCACATCATTGTTTACTGATGGAGCAAATAGGTGGGCATAAAATCTTCCATGATCTGTTGGTTGGGATGAATCTCCTCGATGCTGCACTTGTTCTGTTCTCGGTATAGTTTCAGATCCATCATGCAGACGCTCCACATCCTCATCTTCCTGCATTAAATAGGTAGAGATTTCATTCAGCTGCTGCTCCTTTGAAAGGGCAGAGTGCATATGAACCCAAGTACCATCAGCAAATTGATCCACTAAATCTGTTCCTTGTGTTGCTTCTCCTTTATGTCTTTTGTTGCCACCACTCATAGCTAGAAAGGCTGCTTCTTGAACTTCTTGAGGCACCTGACCACAAATGGCAACACCATTCCCTCTCTCTCCTGATAAATGCCATTTGATCCTCGAAATGGAAGTACCATTGACAAATAAACGCCCACAAAACTTACACTTCATGCTTCCATCATTCATATCTTCAACTTCATTCCAAAACGGATCATCTGATCTACCCATTTTGTCCTATAGACAAAAAGGGTCAAAATATTGAATAAAAATTAATGGAAGTACATTAATTGGAAAAGGAAGGTTGAAACTAAAATAAAAAGTTACAAACAGAAAAGAAACTAAGAAGAAAAAACAACGAATTCAAGGTTAACTTGGGGTCAATTTAGTATGAACTCCATAAGGCATGGATTGTTACAACTGAGAAAGATCAAATTATTTATTTTTGGAAACTGTTGATGATCCTAACTCCAAAGTTTCTCATTAGAATTTCTACAACTTGTGTTTTCCTTGAAAGATTCAAACCAGAGTTACATGTGAAAAACAAAATGAAGAAGATGGAGTATAAATAATTTACCTGGATTCAAGTAGTTCTTCAAGTGCTGGTTTGCTTAAGTAGTATTCAGGAAGAAAAACAAGACCAGAGAAGAATATAAGAAATAACAAGGAATTTGCAAGATGTTTAGCTCCAGATGATTCGATTCAATCAGAAAAGGAAGCACTGATCATCGGAAAGGTTTAAGAAATTTGATGAGGGAAATTGGAAATCAATGGTATAATGAGATGAGATTTGGAAGAGAATGTTACAGTAGCAAAGATTCTTTTATTGTTTGACAAGAAGTTGATAGGAAAAAAGCCATGACTTCCCTACCAAAGATTACATTACAAGAGACAACAAGTTGCTGTACACCTCTATTTTGCTTTTCTTTTGTCTACCGCTGCATATAATTAAAATCTTCAACAAAAGAATCAGAAGCTAAAAATTATTTAAAAAAAAAACATTTTCTGACAATAATGCCAAACACTTTAACTCGTGGACCCACCCCATTGTTGAAACTTTGAAAAAGCTGACCAAAGTCTAGGACTTCGGTAATACTTAAATAATAGTAATGTTCCTACAATAACAATGTCGTTACATAACTTAAAGAATATATATATATATACATAACTTAAAGAATACACACACACACAAAGCACAAATAATAATAATAATTTTGGATGCAAAACACAGGCTGCAACGCAGATGGAGCAAGAAATTCCACCCCAAGAAAAATCCAAATATAAGTTATTCCAACTTTCTTTCTATCCCAAAAAATCAAGAAGGCTAGTTTCATTCATCAAAATTATAAATTCTATATTTAGATAAATTAGTAGAAAGGACAAAAATCCTAGTGCAAAATACCTATAAACTATATTATAAGATAAAGTAAGCTAACGTGTGGAGTCTGTGGACCCACCCAATGTTCAAACTTTGAAGAAGCTGCCAAGAAAATGTAAACACACATGAATATGAGAAAGAATAGCATATTTCAAGTTTCTTTTTAAAAAATATTTTTTATTTAAAAATATATTAAAATAATTTTTTTAATTTTTTTTTATATTACCCCTCAGAACAATTCAAAAATATTAATAGCAAACAGTCACTCGATACACTTTTACAGGCTTTCGATTAGCCTTACTCGTTTTAGCCATGTTATTGGTTAATGGTTATCAACAACTCTCTATCCCGTGACGTTTCCGGCCCTCCCTTGAAAAAATAATAATAATAATACAGTTGAACCATGTTTTTAAAATAACTTGATATTTTTTTATTTTAATTTTTTATTATTTACACGTGTTAATGCTAAAAATAATTTTAAAAAATATTAAAATTATTATTTTAATATATTTTTAAATAAAAAGCACTTAAAAAAATAATTGTTACCATAATATTAAATACTATTTTAGTCACAATTTACCTGCTTTTCCGGTTTTCAAAAATAATTAAAAATAAAATTCAAGATTTGTGTTTTTTTGGGCAACATGATGCGCTGCTGTTATACCTGCATTTTGCCAATAAAATAATAAAAATTGTTGTTTTTGTTATGGTTTACCACCTTAACAAACGAGGTTTTAATTGACTCGGATTGTTGGAATAACTTAATCTTATGACAAAGTTTGTTTTTAAATATATATTCTTCGAATCCTTACTAAATTATCAAAATAACTTTACAGCATTTTCAAGTTGCTTAATTTATTTGGTTTAAGATAATTTTTTTAATATAATATCATAAGTTATAAATTATTTCATAAGTTAATTCAGATTAATTATTTTATTAAAATAATATCATTTCAATTTTTTTTTAGTAATCCAATTAGATATGAACTAGTTGATTTGATTGATTGATTAAATTCCACCCAATCAATATCTTATTTAGTTTAATTACAAACACAATCCAAGTTAAATTTTAAATTTTAAGTTTTTAAAATAAACACGGTTTAACAATTATTTTCTTATTAAACTATAGCTAAAAGGACTCAGTCTTTTACTGTGGACTGCACAGTGCAGTCCACAGTAAAAGCTGAGTTGTATTCTCTCTTTTTTTCGGTTATTTTTTTTTTACTTTGTGTTTTTTTCTTCATTTTTTCTTTTTTTTAATGGATATTTTTTTTAAAAAAATTCTATTAATGTTAAAAAAAAATTATATGTCAACTTTTATAATACGCATTCTGGGTTTAACAGGTTAACCTATATTTTTTTTTCTGGTTTTTCTTTTTAATTAATTTTTTTGTTTAATTTATTTTGTTAAATTAATTATGGGTTAACCTGGTTTCATGGGTTAACCAAATTAATTATGGGTTAACCCATCAATTTTTTTTTTCTATGCAGTTATCAAACTTTCACGACGCGAATCCCAGGTTTGACGGTTTACTTGGTTTGAGGGTTAACCTAGTTAATTCAGATTTTTTTATCTTTTTTTTCATTGGTTTTTTTCTTCATATTGATTTTTTTTTAGTTAATCTATTAAATTATCACACTTTTATGACACAACCTTGCAGCCAAACCCACATCCAAGGCTATTGGTCTGGTGTTGCAGTCATACTCATTTAAACTTGAGTCATGTAAGTTTAATATTATTATTAATATTATAAATATTACTCTTCGGTCAAGCGTTGCAACTAAACCCAAGGCTTTTGGGTATATCTTTGCAGAAAAACCTAATACTCTTAGATCTTAGTCTTTTTTTATATTTTTTATGAAAGAAAAAATTTTTACCCGTGGCGTGTGCCTTTGTTTTTTTTTCTTTTTCTTTTTAAGCCTTTTACTGTGGACTGCACAGTGCAATCTACAGTGAAAAAAACTGATGACTTTAGTTTTTTTCTTTTTTCTTTGTTTTTTTTTATTTTTTTATTTACTTTTTTAATATTATTTTTTTTCCTATTTAATTATTAGACTTTTATGACATGGATCCCAGATTTGATGGGTTAACCCAGTTGATTCATAGTTAATTAAGATTTTTTTTTCTCTTTCTTCTTTAGTTTTTTTCCTTTTATATGTTTTTTTCTTTATTTTTTCTTTTTAATTAATATTTTTTTTATTTAATTTAGTTCATTAATATTAAATTTTTTTCTATTTAGTTATCGTTTGATGCCTTTAGTTTTTTTTTCTTTTTGTTTTTTTTTATGCCTTTAACTGTGGACTGCACAGTGCAGTCCACATTGAAAAGGCTGATGCCTTTTGTTTGTTTTTGTTTTTTTTTCTTTTTAGTTAATTTTTTTCGTTTAATTTAGTTTGTTAATGTTAAATTTTTTATATTTAGTTATCAAACTTTCATGATACGGATCCCGGGTTTGATGGATTAACCTGGTTTCACAAGTTAGCCCAATTAATTCTGGGTAACCCATCAATTTTTGTTTTTCTATTTAGTTATCAAACTTTCACGACACGAATTTAAGGTTTGACGGGTTAACTTGCTTTGAAAGGTTAACCCAGTTAATTCAAAAAAAAAATTATTTTTCTTCGTTAGTTTTTTTCTTCATGTTGGTTTTTTTTTTCTTTTTAATTAATCTATTTGATTATCATACTTTTATGACACGACCTTGCAGTCAAACCCACATCCAAGGCTATTGGGTCTGGTATTGCAGTCAGACCCACTTCAACTTGGGTTATGCAAGTTTAATGTTATTATTAATATTATAAATATTACTCTTGGGTCAGGTGTTGCAGCCAAACACAAGACTCTTAGGTATAACTTTACATAAAGACGTAACACTTTTAGACCTTAGTTTTTTTTTATATATTTTTTAAGCAAAAATAAATTAACCCGCAGTATCGCGCGGGTAATGTCACTGGTCTTTAACCAAACTTTGCAGTGTGTAAACTTTCACACTCAGTATGTGTGTGTATATTATTCAACCAAATAATTGCTTGTGCCATATATGTGGCGAGCTTCCTAGTATTAAAAATCTTAGATTATCAAATAACTAAACTTTTTATCCAAACCAATAAATTTTATGTGTCTATTTTAAATTTTGGTTTTAAAAAGAAAATCAAAATAATATATCAAACAATACCTATAAATCTTTTATATTACAGATTAGCTATAACCAGTGCACCCATTTATCATTCTTAAGGTCAATATTTGGAAATAAATGAATAAATAAATAAAAGCTACGTACCAATATTTAATTTAGGTAACCTTAAAGACTGCTAATTTAGTTTTTTGATATTAAAAGGACGTATGTTGTTACTCTCTGCCTAGTGATGAGGTAGATATCAGGTCTTCTATCTGCACAATGGTTAGATGTGAAAAGGGAAAGACGCAAATTTTTTTTATTATTATTTAAAAAAGGCAAAACACCTTGAATTACGTACTATTTTTATACGGTGATTCTCCAAGTCTCTTAGCTTTTCTTGTAATGAAAATTAATAACCTTATAATATCTTTCTTGTGGATGCTCTATCGTTGCTAAATTAAAATATCTTTTTTTATTTACAACTATGTGAAACTTTTTTTAAAAAAATATATCAAAAAAGATAATGTTTTAAAAAAATATTAATTGTTATTTTAGTTTTTTTAAAATAAATACCATCATTTTAGTTTTTATAAATAAACAATATGATGTGGTTTTATTTTTTACTTTGAAATACATCTCTTAACTATTTGTAAGCTTTCTATTCGTTTTTAGTAATTAAAATATATTTTTTTATTTTTAATATTAATATATCAAAAAATATGAATTTAATATTTTTTTTAAAATAAAAAGATTTTTAAATGCACTCAAACATAATTCTGAGTACAAAAACAAATATATATTTTGATTGCGGGCATAACAATCTTGGCAGTGATAAAACAAAAGAGTTAGAATAAATGGAAATCTGAACAATTTGTCTACCTATAATCACTATAATCAGGGGGTGAGCAAATTCAGTTCGGTTTAGTTTTTATCAAAAAAAAATAACCAAATAAAATTTTTTTTTTAAAATGAAAACCGGTTCGAACAAGCCAGTTTCGGTTCGGTTCGATTTTTTAGGAAAAAAACCGGTTCAAACTGGTTTGGCTCGGTTTTTTTCGGTTTTTTTTCAGTTCGGTTCGGTTTTTTTGGTTTTAAGCTTATAAAACCGATACCGAACCGGTCGGTTTTTTAAAAATTTTAATCGGTTTAATCGATTTTTTTTCACGGTTCGGTTTTTTCAGTTATTTTTTTCTTGGTTTTCTTGGTTTCTTGGTTTTTTTGCTTACCCTACCCATCACTGTATTAATTAGCCATTCCTTTCCTTGCATGTTCTCCTTTTTCTTTTCTTTTTCTCTGGCGCAATTGCCAAAAAACACTCCTTTTTCTAAGGAGGCAGCCCTCCTTTTTCATCACGTCTCCATGATCCCCCACGTTTTCATCAAAAACCTAAATGATAGGACTTCTTAGGCAGCCACGTACATGCTTTAGGAGTTCTTTTTTCGAAATCCTCATTTGAGGCTAATCTAAAACAAATTAAAATAATTATGATTAAAATAATTAAAATTCTTTAAATAATTTAAAAATATAAAAAATTATTTAAAACAAATTAAAATTTTTAAAAACACAACATTCTCAAACAAGATAACAATCAAGAATCACAACAATCCAACATATGAATAGAAAATTGTGATTAAAATACTAGAGTGCATCTCACTTTTAGAATGATTTTGACAGTGCAAAAGTGAATGTAATATATGTTATTTTTTAAAAATTTAAATATTTTTTATTTAAAAATATATTAAAATAATATATTTTATTATAAAATAACTCAAAAATTAAGTCTAGGTATTCAATCTTCACAAACTTTAATATGTGTTAAGTCAGATTTGTGTAATTGATTTATCAAGTTTGCTTAATTAAGATGGAATATTTATGACTATTTTAATCTATAGTGTCTTCTCTCCTGGTACATCGTAAAAGCCTGGGTAGTTTTTTTTTTTTTTAATTTTAATTAAAGTTCTGTTCTTTCTATCCCAAGAAATCAAGAATGATAGTTTCATTCATCAAGATTCTAAATACTATATACAGATAAACTCAAGAATGTGTCTTCTCTCTCTCTATTTTTATTTTTAATCTGTATTATATATATATTTTAAATAATTTATTTATAATTAATGATATAAGATGATTTATAATAGTGAATAGATCTATTATTTTATTAGGTTACTTTAATGATAAATCAATATAGTATTTTTTTTTTTTTTGGATTTTCATCTTGGAGAAACTCAATAGAATGAAAATATAATATTAATCAAACTTCAAATTATAATTATTTATCTATCGAATAAGAATATCCTTGTTGATTTAAAGGATTATTTTCATATAAAAATTAATTATGTTTTGCACCTGATTTTTAACAAAAATGATTGAAAAAATGATATATTATTAAATATGAACAAATTTAAAATTACAGAAATGATTAGTATTTCTACAGATGCATAGAATTGATAAATGATGCACAAAGAAGGATACGTATGATTACATTTAACGGAGTAATTAACCATTCTACATATTAATTAACAGTAGAAAACTTCAACATCTACTGTGAACTTGATTTGCTATCCAATTTGCACACCAGTTTTTATCCCACTGCAGTAGAACTTTTTATCTTTTTCCAAGTTTTTTTTTGGGTGACTTTTTTTCTTTCATCTCAAATTAACTTGTGAATAAAAAAAATAAAATTTTAAATCAAAATAAAATATATAAGATGCAAAAAATTATAGGGATCAATATTTTAAAAATAACACCTATGTTTCTTTCTAGTTTTAGTATTAAATTTATTCGTAGAAGTTTCATTTATTTTTAATTAATTAAATTGAACAAAATCTTGTCAAGTCAAACATCAACTCTTTATTGAATCGTCTTTTCTTTTTGGATAATAAGAGCTTCTTAAAAAGCTTATTAAAATAAATTATTAATTAATGAAATTAAAAATAAAAATGTTTTTTTTATTTAAAAAAAAATACCAAAACAGAGAGACATCTACCGTGTTTTCTCTATTGGTACATGATAAAAGTCTGAACAGATTTTTTATTATTATTTTAATTTTAATAATAGTACTGTTATTTCTACCGCCAAGAAATCAAGAAAGCTATCTAATTTTAATACAATGCTAGAGTTCTTGACTTTGGGAGAATGAATTCCGTGATGGAATTGGAGGTGCTGCTTTCTTCATCTGTTGTTCCTATTATGCACTGATCATGAGATGTGGAAGAGAATGTTACAGTCGCTATCTCTTTTACATAATATTATTTATTAGTAAGGTCGCCTCAATAATAATTAATTAACGTATTGTTTGATATATTATAAGATATATAAAGTTGACGTGTGGACCTGCCTCAATGTTGAAACTTGGAAGAAGCTGCCAAGAAAATGTAAACACATGAAATTTTCTAAAAAGAATAGCATATTTATGCATGCTGTAAATTTTTTAAAAATATATTTTTTATTTAAAAATATATTAAAATAATTTGTTTAAATTATTTATTTTTTTAGAGTGATTTTGACAGCGAAGCAGGAAATGTAATTATTGTTATTTTTAAAATATTTTTTTATTTATAAGTATATTAAAATAAAAATTGTTAATTTCGTTTCGTTTTATTTGTAATGGTTTCATATCAATTCAAAAAATAAAATAAAACAAAATAACTTTTATCTTATTTCAAATCTCGGTGTCTTCCAGATTTTTCGACTAAATTTCTTTCGGAATGTTCCGGTTTCATTCCACATGTTCTGTTCCGGTCTTAAAAAGTCATTGAACCTAGTTCAATTAATTAATTAAACCATTAAAGTATAAAAAGCTCTTTTTCATTACTATTTTCATTAACTATGATATTAATTTTTAAAAATTAGATTTATCATTAATATATATGGTTTATATTCATGTTATTTTTTTTCAAGTTTATACTTTGTAGGAATTTAAGCAAAAAAATGGATGTTTTAGATCTCATTAGTCTTGATAACATTGATCTATCTTTATATTTAAAATATTAGTGTAAAATATTTTAATTTCATAATATTTTGAGATTTTATTGAAGTTGAATTGTTTTAAGTTAAAAAATTATTTAATCTTAACTAGTTAAAAATATTTCATCACGTCTCCATGATCCCCGTTGTGTCAAAAACAAATTGCCTAAATTTTAGGCTTTAGCAGTTCCTTTTTTGAAATCCTCATTAGTGAAATTTCACGACTCCAGCTGGGCGTTGACTTGTCTTTTTAATTTCTATTATTTTTATTCCATTTTAGCATTTTGGGCGTTGACTTGTCTTTTTAATTTCTATTATTTTTATTCCATTTTAGCATTTTAGCATTTCATACTCATCAAAACCACTGGAACGCAATCAAGCTTTAGCTTCAAACAACCAGAGGGAGATTTTATAGGGATAAAATTTTAAAAATCACGCCTATGCTACTTTGTAGTTTTAGTATTAAATTTAGTATCTAAAAAATGTGTTTATGAATATGGCAGTTTCAGGTTTAGAAACCAAATCTGCCATATTCATACTCTCTCTTAGACATTTTAAAAATGTGTGTAGAAAAATACTTTCACTGATGATTTATAATATTAGGTTACTTTAATGATAAATCAATATAGTATTTTTTTTATTTTTTGGATTTTCATCTTGGAGAAATTCAATAGGATGAAAATATAATATTAATCAAACTTCAAATTATAATTGTTTATCTATGGAGTTTAAAAAAAACATGGCAATTTAGTAGTCTTTAATGAAATAAAAAAATGAAAAATGTTATTTATGTAATTGTAAGCATACAATATTATATTACTTTACAAAGGGACGAAGGACATCCTTTGCGTTAGGATGCTCCCACTCCACTACTGACTCCCACCATTCTTTTGGACATGCCTCGATTTCTCTAAGAGAAGGGGGAAGGGATGGCTGGCCATTTTCAAGCAACGAAAGACAAATTGGCATCCTCTTCAGCTTCTCACAATACATTACCTTAATATCTTCAAGAGAATTGCAAATCAGTTTTGCACTGCAAATGCTTTTCAGTTCTGGTAACACATACAATTTCAGAGTTATTAACTTTGGGAGAATGACTTCCGTGATGCTTTCTTCATCTGTTGTTCCTATTATCTCCTCCATTTTCTCACAATCATTAACTTCAATCCTTTCCAGGTTTACGAGGTTTGGTAGCAACACAAGCGGGAACAGCTTTTTCATACTTTTACAGTCATTACAAAGAAACTCTTTAAGACCAGAAAATGTACCGTTACATGATGGCAATCGTGGTGGAGCAGAGCAGAACCAAGAAGATGAAACCAAGCTCTCCATGTTATGGCATTCCCGAATGCTGATGCGCTCCAGTTCAGTTGCATTCTCTAATGACAAAACATCACATAAACTTCTTGCATCGATGCATTCACAAATCAGTCCTTGAATGCCATTTAAGAACTTGACCTGAAAATCTCTATCTCCGTTGATACTCAAATTACCCAACCCAACTGTTTTACTTGGAAAATCTTCAATGCATTGCTCTAAATATCCACCCACCTCTCCTACTAAAATCTTGCATGTGCTTAATGATAGGATCCTATCCCGAGATCTGAGATACTCCACGAAGTCAGAAAAACCTTCGAAATGGCACTCCAAAGTTTCCAAATTTCCCAAGGATCCTACTTCCTTTCCTTTAACTGTTATCGGAGCATTCGTAAAATTTTCTAGTACAAAGACTTGCAGGTGAGAGAGTTTTGGTAATATCCCACTAGGAAACTCCTTTTCACCACATCCATTCATTATAAGATACCTCAGGTTGGTTAGGCATTCCATTCCTTGCGGCATCTTTCAAGCGAGTGAGAGAGATCCAACCTCTTTCAGTGCCCTGAGCTTCTTTAATGATGGAACATATCTTAATTGTCACACTTACGGAGCAATAACGCAGTGAGACTCACCAAATCAGAGACAGAGTCTGGCAAATTTTCAATACCTGTGAAAGACAGATCGAGGACCTTGAGCCCATGCAATTGCTTGAAAAATGAATCCGCAATCAATGCAACTTTATTTCATGTAGAATAGAGATAGAATTGGACACTTGGTGAATGACTGGAAGGAATTTCTTCGATCTTGTTTTCATTAGTGAAACATCGTCAGATTCTCCGTCCACTCCTCTGCATCTGGCAACTCTTTTAATTGCGCACCTGCTTTAACCATGACTTGAGAGTTGTCTTGCAGTATTTGGATGGCCATGTCCCTAATCAAGTCATGCATCTTGACACTCTATATCATCATATCCATTTAGCACTTTCCAATAGGCAGACATTTTCAAGTCTATTAAGCATCGTGTGGCCCTCATCAAATGCCCTGCTCCTCTTTCCTTTAATTATTCCCTCATCGATCAAATAACCTATCAACTCCTCCCTTTCAATCTTACCATCTTCAGGAAATAATGCACAGTACAAGAGACATCGTTGTAGTGCTAAATCACCTAACCGATCATAACTAAACCTCAATAACTTGAATTCGTTGTCCCTAAATTCTGATTCTCTCAATTTGTTCAATGTATTTCTCCACTCATGTAGGTCATCCACTCCCCTCAAGCTTCTTGCTACTGTATTAATTCCCAACGGCAAACCAGCACATTCCTTTGCAACAGCTTTTGCAATCCTTTCCACTTCTCGTGAAAGTGCCATGTCACGTCCAAGTTTCTCCATGAACAAAGTCCAAGCTTCTCCCTCAAAAAGTGGCTTAACCTTGATTATGCGGTGGCAAGCCATCCGATGACAAACCGTTTCTGATCGAGTTGTCATAATTAGCTTGCATCCTTTCAACGGGACAGGAATTCCCACTTCGTCAAGCTCAAAATTGTTCCACAAATCATCTAAAATGAGAATCCATTTTTGTTTCTTCTTTAGTTCTTCTGACAATTTGGCAGTTCTGAGCTGAACATCATCTTCCCTTGAAAGGTCTAGATGAAGATGTTTAGCAATAAGATTCTGCAATTTATTAATGCTGAAATCTTGAGACACAGTCACCCACCAAACATGATCACAAATATCTGGTCTTTGTAGAAGCTCATTATGGATATGTTTCAGTATTGTTGTTTTACCAACTCCCCCCATGCCATAAATGCCAATGGTTGGGACTTCATCATCCATTAACAAAGACCATATCACCTTCTTATTCTCTTCAAATGCTCGACCCACTGGCTTTATAGAGCTAGTAGGTAATGGAACTCCTCTAGTCTCACTTGTGTTGTATTTAAGGCTTATAGAAGATCTAGCTCCAGCGTCAGGCCGCACTGATCTTCCACTGTTCTCCATATCCTCCTCCACTGGTTCTGTCCTCACTCTAACCATGTTCTGCACATCATTGTTTACTGATGGAGCAAATAGGTGGGCATAAAATCTTCCATGATCTGTTGGTTGGGATGAATCTCCTCGATGCTGCACTTGTTCTGTTCTCGGTATAGTTTCAGATCCATCATGCAGACGCTCCACATCCTCATCTTCCTGCATTAAATAGGTAGAGATTTCATTCAGCTGCTGCTCCTTTGAAAGGGCAGAGTGCATATGAACCCAAGTACCATCAGCAAATTGATCCACTAAATCTGTTCCTTGTGTTGCTTCTCCTTTATGTCTTTGTTGCCACCACTCATAGCTAGAAAGGCTGCTTCTTGAACTTCTTGAGGCACCTGACCACAAATGGCAACACCATTCCCTCTCTCTCCTGATAAATGCCATTTGATCCTCGAAATGGAAGTACCATTGACAAATAAACGCCCACAAAACTTACACTTCATGCTTCCATCATTCATATCTTCAACTTCATTCCAAACGGATCATCTGATCTACCCATTTTGTCCTATAGACAAAAAGGGTCAAAATATTGAATAAAAATTAATGGAAGTACATTAATTGGAAAAGGAAGGTTGAAACTAAAATAAAAAGTTACAAACAGAAAAGAAACTAAGAAGAAAAAACAACGAATTCAAGGTTAACTTGGGGTCAATTTAGTATGAACTCCATAAGGCATGGATTGTTACAACTGAGAAAGATCAAATTATTTATTTTTGGAAACTGTTGATGATCCTAACTCCAAAGTTTCTCATTAGAATTTCTACAACTTGTGTTTTCCTTGAAAGATTCAAACCAGAGTTACATGTGAAAAACAAAATGAAGAAGATGGAGTATAAATAATTTACCTGGATTCAAGTAGTTCTTCAAGTGCTGGTTTGCTTAAGTAGTATTCAGGAAGAAAAACAAGACCAGAGAAGAATATAAGAAATAACAAGGAATTTGCAAGATGTTTAGCTCCAGATGATTCGATTCAATCAGAAAAGGAAGCACTGATCATCGGAAAGGTTTAAGAAATTTGATGAGGGAAATTGGAAATCAATGGTATAATGAGATGAGATTTGGAAGAGAATGTTACAGTAGCAAAGATTCTTTTATTGTTTGACAAGAAGTTGATAGGAAAAAAGCCATGACTTTCCTACCAAAGATTACATTACAAGAGACAACAAGTTGCTGTACACCTCTATTTTGCTTTTCTTTTGTCTACCGCTGCATATAATTAAAATCTTCAACAAAAGAATCAGAAGCTAAAAATTATTTAAAAAAAAAACATTTTCTGACAATAATGCCAAACACTTTAACTCGTGGACCCACCCCATTGTTGAAACTTTGAAAAAGCTGACCAAAGTCTAGGACTTCGGTAATACTTAAATAATAGTAATGTTCCTACAATAACAATGTCGTTACATAACTTAAAGAATATATATATATATACATAACTTAAAGAATACACACACACACAAAGCACAAATAATAATAATAATTTTGGATGCAAAACACAGGCTGCAACGCAGATGGAGCAAGAAATTCCACCCCAAGAAAAATCCAAATATAAGTTATTCCAACTTTCTTTCTATCCCAAAAAATCAAGAAGGCTAGTTTCATTCATCAAAATTATAAATTCTATATTTAGATAAATTAGTAGAAAGGACAAAAATCCTAGTGCAAAATACCTATAAACTATATTATAAGATAAAGTAAGCTAACGTGTGGAGTCTGTGGACCCACCCAATGTTCAAACTTTGAAGAAGCTGCCAAGAAAATGTAAACACACATGAATATGAGAAAGAATAGCATATTTCAAGTTTCTTTTTAAAAAATATTTTTTATTTAAAAATATATTAAAATAATTTTTTTAATTTTTTTTATATTACCGCCTCAGAACAATTCAAAAATATTAATAGCAAACAGTCACTCGATACACTTTTACAGGCTTTCGATTAGCCTTACTCGTTTTAGCCATGTTATTGGTTAATGGTTATCAACAACTCTCTATCCCGTGACGTTTCCGGCCCTCCCTTGAAAAAATAATAATAATAATACAGTTGAACCATGTTTTTAAAATAACTTGATATTTTTTTATTTTAATTTTTTTATTATTTACACGTGTTAATGCTAAAAATAATTTTAAAAAATATTAAAATTATTATTTTAATATATTTTTAAATAAAAAGCACTTAAAAAAATAATTGTTACCATAATATTAAATACTATTTTAGTCACAATTTACCTGCTTTTCCGGTTTTCAAAAATAATTAAAAATAAAATTCAAGATTTGTGTTTTTTTGGGCAACATGATGCGCTGCTGTTATACCTGCATTTTGCCAATAAAATAATAAAAATTGTTGTTTTTGTTATGGTTTACCACCTTAACAAACGAGGTTTTAATTGACTCGGATTGTTGGAATAACTTAATCTTATGACAAAGTTTGTTTTTAAATATATATTCTTCGAATCCTTACTAAATTATCAAAATAACTTTACAGCATTTTCAAGTTGCTTAATTTATTTGGTTTAAGATAATTTTTTTAATATAATATCATAAGTTATAAATTATTTCATAAGTTAATTCAGATTAATTATTTTATTAAAATAATATCATTTCAATTTTTTTTTAGTAATCCAATTAGATATGAACTAGTTGATTTGATTGATTGATTAAATTCCACCCAATCAATATCTTATTTAGTTTAATTACAAACACAATCCAAGTTAAATTTTAAATTTTAAGTTTTTAAAATAAACACGGTTTAACAATTATTTTCTTATTAAACTATAGCTAAAAGGACTCAGTCTTTTACTGTGGACTGCACAGTGCAGTCCACAGTAAAAGCTGAGTTGTATTCTCTCTTTTTTTCGGTTATTTTTTTTTTACTTTGTGTTTTTTTCTTCATTTTTTCTTTTTTTTAATGGATATTTTTTTTAAAAAAATTCTATTAATGTTAAAAAAAAATTATATGTCAACTTTTATAATACGCATTCTGGGTTTAACAGGTTAACCTATATTTTTTTTTCTGGTTTTTCTTTTTAATTAATTTTTTTGTTTAATTTATTTTGTTAAATTAATTATGGGTTAACCTGGTTTCATGGGTTAACCAAATTAATTATGGGTTAACCCATCAATTTTTTTTTTCTATGCAGTTATCAAACTTTCACGACGCGAATCCCAGGTTTGACGGTTTACTTGGTTTGAGGGTTAACCTAGTTAATTCAGATTTTTTTATCTTTTTTTTCATTGGTTTTTTTCTTCATATTGATTTTTTTTTAGTTAATCTATTAAATTATCACACTTTTATGACACAACCTTGCAGCCAAACCCACATCCAAGGCTATTGGTCTGGTGTTGCAGTCATACTCATTTAAACTTGAGTCATGTAAGTTTAATATTATTATTAATATTATAAATATTACTCTTCGGTCAAGCGTTGCAACTAAACCCAAGGCTTTTGGGTATATCTTTGCAGAAAAACCTAATACTCTTAGATCTTAGTCTTTTTTTATATTTTTTATGAAAGAAAAAATTTTTACCCGTGGCGTGTGCCTTTGTTTTTTTTTCTTTTTCTTTTTAAGCCTTTTACTGTGGACTGCACAGTGCAATCTACAGTGAAAAAACTGATGACTTTAGTTTTTTTCTTTTTTCTTTGTTTTTTTTTATTTTTTTATTTACTTTTTTAATATTATTTTTTTTCCTATTAATTATTAGACTTTTATGACTGGATCCCAGATTTGATGGGTTAACCCAGTTGATTCATAGTTAATTAAGATTTTTTTTTCTCTTTCTTCTTAGTTTTTTTCCTTTTATATGTTTTTTTCTTTATTTTTTTTTTAATTAATATTTTTTTTATTTAATTTAGTTCATTAATATTAAATTTTTTTCTATTTAGTTATCGTTTGATGCCTTTAGTTTTTTTTTCTTTTTGTTTTTTTTTATGCCTTTAACTGTGGACTGCACAGTGCAGTCCACATGAAAAGGTTGATGCCTTTTGTTTGTTTTTTTTTTTTTTAGTTAATTTTTTTCGTTTAATTTAGTTTGTTAATGTTAAATTTTTTATATTTAGTTATCAAACTTTCATGATACGGATCCCGGGTTTGATGGATTAACCTGGTTTCACAAGTTAGCCCAATTAATTCTGGTAACCCATCAATTTTTGTTTTTCTATTTAGTTATCAAACTTTCACGACACGAATTTAAGGTTTGACGGGTTAACTTGCTTTGAAAGGTTAACCCAGTTAATTCAAAAAAAAAATTATTTTTCTTCGTTAGTTTTTTTCTTCATGTTGGTTTTTTTTTTCTTTTTAATTAATCTATTTGATTATCATACTTTTATGACACGACCTTGCAGTCAAACCCACATCCAAGGCTATTGGGTCTGGTATTGCAGTCAGACCCACTTCAACTTGGGTTATGCAAGTTTAATGTTATTATTAATATTATAAATATTACTCTTGGGTCAGGTGTTGCAGCCAAACACAAGACTCTTAGGTATAACTTTACATAAAGACGTAACACTTTTAGACCTTAGTTTTTTTTTATATATTTTTTAAGCAAAAATAAATTAACCCGCAGTATCGCGCGGGTAATGTCACTGGTCTTTAACCAAACTTTGCAGTGTGTAAACTTTCACACTCAGTATGTGTGTGTATATTATTCAACCAAATAATTGCTTGTGCCATATATGTGGCGAGCTTCCTAGTATTAAAAATCTTAGATTATCAAATAACTAAACTTTTTATCCAAACCAATAAATTTTATGTGTCTATTTTAAATTTTGGTTTTAAAAAGAAAATCAAAATAATATATCAAACAATACCTATAAATCTTTTATATTACAGATTAGCTATAACCAGTGCACCCATTTATCATTCTTAAGGTCAATATTTGGAAATAAATGAATAAATAAATAAAAGCTACGTACCAATATTTAATTTAGGTAACCTTAAAGACTGCTAATTTAGTTTTTTGATATTAAAAGGACGTATGTTGTTACTCTCTGCCTAGTGATGAGGTAGATATCAGGTCTTCTATCTGCACAATGGTTAGATGTGAAAAGGGAAAGACGCAAATTTTTTTTATTATTATTTAAAAAAGGCAAAACACCTTGAATTACGTACTATTTTTATACGGTGATTCTCCAAGTCTCTTAGCTTTTCTTGTAATGAAAATTAATAACCTTATAATATCTTTCTTGTGGATGCTCTATCGTTGCTAAATTAAAATATCTTTTTTTATTTACAACTATGTGAAACTTTTTTTAAAAAAATATATCAAAAAAGATAATGTTTTAAAAAAATATTAATTGTTATTTTAGTTTTTTTAAAATAAATACCATCATTTTAGTTTTTATAAATAAACAATATGATGTGGTTTTATTTTTTACTTTGAAATACATCTCTTAACTATTTGTAAGCTTTCTATTCGTTTTTAGTAATTAAAATATATTTTTTTATTTTAATATTAATATATCAAAAAATATGAATTTAATATTTTTTTTTAAAATAAAAAGATTTTTAAATGCACTCAAACATAATTCTGAGTACAAAAACAAATATATATTTTGATTGCGGGCATAACAATCTTGGCAGTGATAAAACAAAAGAGTTAGAATAAATGGAAATCTGAACAATTTGTCTACCTATAATCACTATAATCAGGGGTGAGCAAATTCAGTTCGGTTTAGTTTTTATCAAAAAAAAATAACCAAATAAAATTTTTTTTTTTAAAATGAAAACCGGTTCGAACAAGCCAGTTTCGGTTCGGTTCGATTTTTTAGGAAAAAAACCGGTTCAAACTGGTTTGGCTCGGTTTTTTTCGGTTTTTTTTCAGTTCGGTTCGGTTTTTTTGGTTTTAAGCTTATAAAACCGATACCGAACCGGTCGGTTTTTTAAAAATTTTAATCGGTTTAATCGATTTTTTTTCACGGTTCGGTTTTTTCAGTTATTTTTTTCTTGGTTTTCTTGGTTTCTTGGTTTTTTTGCTTACCCTACCCATCACTGTATTAATTAGCCATTCCTTTCCTTGCATGTTCTCCTTTTTCTTTTCTTTTCTCTGGCGCAATTGCCAAAAAACACTCCTTTTCTAAGGAGGCAGCCCTCCTTTTTCATCACGTCTCCATGATCCCCCACGTTTTCATCAAAAACCTAAATGATAGGACTTCTTAGGCAGCCACGTACATGCTTTAGGAGTTCTTTTTTCGAAATCCTCATTTGAGGCTAATCTAAAACAAATTAAAATAATTATGATTAAAATAATTAAAATTCTTTAAATAATTTAAAAATATAAAAAATTATTTAAAACAAATTAAAATTTTTAAAAACACAACATTCTCAAACAAGATAACAATCAAGAATCACAACAATCCAACATATGAATAGAAAATTGTGATTAAAATACTAGAGTGCATCTCACTTTTAGAATGATTTTGACAGTGCAAAAGTGAATGTAATATATGTTATTTTTTAAAAATTTAAATATTTTTTATTTAAAAATATATTAAAAATAATATATTTTATTATAAAATAACTCAAAAATTAAGTCTAGGTATTCAATCTTCACAAACTTTAATATGTGTTAAGTCAGATTTGTGTAATTGATTTATCAAGTTTGCTTAATTAAGATGGAATATTTATGACTATTTTAATCTATAGTGTCTTCTCTCCTGGTACATCGTAAAAGCCTGGGTAGTTTTTTTTTTTTTAATTTTAATAAAAGTTCTGTTCTTTCTATCCCAAGAAATCAAGAATGATAGTTTCATTCATCAAGATTCTAAATACTATATACAGATAAACTCAAGAATGTGTCTTCTCTCTCTCTATTTTTATTTTTAATCTGTATTATATATATATTTTAAATAATTTATTTATAATTAATGATATAAGATGATTTATAATAGTGAATAGATCTATTATTTTATTAGGTTACTTTAATGATAAATCAATATAGTATTTTTTTTTTTTTTGGATTTTCATCTTGGAGAAACTCAATAGAATGAAAATATAATATTAATCAAACTTCAAATTATAATTATTTATCTATCGAATAAGAATATCCTTGTTGATTTAAAGGATTATTTTCATATAAAAATTAATTATGTTTTGCACCTGATTTTT
Organism: Populus tremula; assembly: GCA_964019445.1. NCBI lineage: Eukaryota > Viridiplantae > Streptophyta > Magnoliopsida > Malpighiales > Salicaceae > Populus > Populus tremula. The sequence goes on from CAXHTJ010000011.1 coordinate 13,654,093, forward strand.
AACAAAAATGATTGAAAAAATGATATATTATTAAATATGAACAAATTTAAAATTACAGAAATGATTAGTATTTCTACAGATGCATAGAATTGATAAATGATGCAACAAAGAAGGATACGTATGATTACATTTAACGGAGTAATTAACCATTCTACATATTAATTAACAGTAGAAAACTTCAACATCTACTGTGAAACTTGATTTGCTATCCAATTTGCACACCAGTTTTTATCCCACTGCAGTAGAACTTTTTATCTTTTTCCAAGTTTTTTTTTGGGTGACTTTTTTTCTTTCATCTCAAATTAACTTGTGAATAAAAAAAATAAAATTTTAAATCAAAATAAAATATATAAGATGCAAAAAATTATAGGGATCAATATTTTAAAAATAACACCTATGTTTCTTTCTAGTTTTAGTATTAAATTTATTCGTAGAAGTTTCATTTATTTTTAATTAATTAAATTGAACAAAATCTTGTCAAGTCAAACATCAACTCTTTATTGAATCGTCTTTTCTTTTTGGATAATAAGAGCTTCTTAAAAAGCTTATTAAAATAAATTATTAATTAATGAAATTAAAAATAAAAATGTTTTTTTATTTAAAAAAAAATACCAAAACAGAGAGACATCTACCGTGTTTTCTCTATTGGTACATGATAAAAGTCTGAACAGATTTTTTATTATTATTTTAATTTTAATAATAGTACTGTTATTTCTACCGCCAAGAAATCAAGAAAGCTATCTAATTTTAATACAATGCTAGAGTTCTTGACTTTGGGAGAATGAATTCCGTGATGGAATTGGAGGTGCTGCTTTCTTCATCTGTTGTTCCTATTATGCACTGATCATGAGATGTGGAAGAGAATGTTACAGTCGCTATCTCTTTTACATAATATTATTTATTAGTAAGGTCGCCTCAATAATAATTAATTAACGTATTGTTTGATATATTATAAGATATATAAAGTTGACGTGTGGACCTGCCTCAATGTTGAAACTTGGAAGAAGCTGCCAAGAAAATGTAAACACATGAAATTTTCTAAAAAGAATAGCATATTTATGCATGCTGTAAATTTTTTAAAAATATATTTTTTATTTAAAAATATATTAAAATAATTTGTTTAAATTATTTATTTTTTTAGAGTGATTTTGACAGCGAAGCAGGAAATGTAATTATTGTTATTTTTAAAATATTTTTTTATTTATAAGTATATTAAAATAAAAATTGTTAATTTCGTTTCGTTTTATTTGTAATGGTTTCATATCAATTCAAAAAATAAAATAAAACAAAATAACTTTTATCTTATTTCAAATCTCGGTGTCTTCCAGATTTTTCGACTAAATTTCTTTCGGAATGTTCCGGTTTCATTCCACATGTTCTGTTCCGGTCTTAAAAAGTCATTGAACCTAGTTCAATTAATTAATTAAACCATTAAAGTATAAAAAGCTCTTTTTCATTACTATTTTCATTAACTATGATATTAATTTTTAAAAATTAGATTTATCATTAATATATATGGTTTATATTCATGTTATTTTTTTTCAAGTTTATACTTTGTAGGAATTTAAGCAAAAAAATGGATGTTTTAGATCTCATTAGTCTTGATAACATTGATCTATCTTTATATTTAAAATATTAGTGTAAAATATTTTAATTTCATAATATTTTGAGATTTTATTGAAGTTGAATTGTTTTAAGTTAAAAAATTATTTAATCTTAACTAGTTAAAAATATTTCATCACGTCTCCATGATCCCGTTGTGTCAAAACAAATTGCCTAAATTTTAGGCTTTAGCAGTTCCTTTTTTGAAATCCTCATTAGTGAAATTTCACGACTCCAGCTGGGCGTTGACTTGTCTTTTTAATTTCTATTATTTTTATTCCATTTTAGCATTTTGGGCGTTGACTTGTCTTTTTAATTTCTATTATTTTATTCCATTTTAGCATTTTAGCATTTCATACTCATCAAAACCACTGGAACGCAATCAAGCTTTAGCTTCAAACAACCAGAGGGAGATTTTATAGGGATAAAATTTTAAAAATCACGCCTATGCTACTTTGTAGTTTTAGTATTAAATTTAGTATTTAAAAATGTGTTTATGAATATGGCAGTTTCAGGTTTAGAAACCAAATCTGCCATATTCATACTCTCTCTTAGACATTTTAAAAATGTGTGTAGAAAAATACTTTCACTGATGATTTATAATATTAGGTTACTTTAATGATAAATCAATATAGTATTTTTTTTATTTTTTGGATTTTCATCTTGGAGAAATTCAATAGGATGAAAATATAATATTAATCAAACTTCAAATTATAATTGTTTATCTATGGAGTTTAAAAAAAAATGGCAATTTAGTAGTCTTTAATGAAATAAAAAAATGAAAAATGTTATTTATGTAATTGTAAGCATACAATATTATATTACTTTACAAAGGGACGAAGGACATCCTTTGCGTTAGGATGCTCCCACTCCACTACTGACTCCCACCATTCTTTTGGACATGCCTCGATTTCTTAAGAGAAGGGGGAGGGATGGCTGGCCATTTTCAAGCAACGGAAGACAAATTGGCATCCTCTTCAGCTTCTCACAATACATTACCTAATATCTTCAAGAGAATTGCAAATCAGTTTTGCACTGCAAATGCTTTTCAGTTCTGGTAACAATACAATTCAGAGTTATTAACTTTGGGAGAATGACTTCCGTGATGCTTTTTTCTTCATCTGTTGTTCCTATTATCTCCTCCATTTTCTCACAATCATTAACTTCAATCCTTTCCAGGTTTACGAGGTTTGGCAGCAACACAAGCGGGAACAGCTTCTTCATACTTTTACAGTCATTACAAAAAACTCTTTAAGACCAGAAAACGTACCGTTACATGATGGCAATCGTGGTGGAGCAGAGCAGAACCAAGAAGATGAAACCAAGCTCTCCATGTTATGGCATTCCGAATGCTGATGCGCTCCAGTTCAGTTGCATTCTCTAATGACAAAACATCACATAAACTTCTTGCATCGATGCATTCACAAATCAGTCCTTGAATGCCATTTAAGAACTTGACCTGAAAATCTCTATCTCCGTTGATACTCAAATTACCCAACCCAACTGTTTTACTTGGAAAACTTCAATGCATTGCTCTAAATATCACCCACCTCTCCTACTAAAATCTTGCATGTGCTTAATGATTGGATCCCATCCCGAGATCTGAGATACTCCACGAAGTCAGAAAACCTTCGAAATGGCATTCCAAAGTTTCCAAATTTCTCAAGGATCCTACTTCCTTTCCTTTAACTGTTATCGGAGCATTCGTAAAATTTTTAGTACAAAGACTTGCAGGTGAGAGAGTTTTGGTAATATCCCACTAGGAAACTCCTTTTCACCACATCCATTCATTCTAAGATACCTCAGGTTGGTTAGGCATTCCATTCCTTGCGGCATCTTTTCAAGTGCGAGTGCAGAGATCCAACCTCTTCAGTGCCCTGAGCTTCTTTAATGATGGAACATATCTTAATTGTCACACTTACGAGCAATAACGCAGTGAGACTCACCAAATCAGAGACAGAGTCTGGCAAATTTTCAATACCTGTGAAGACAGATCGAGGACCTTGAGCCCATGCAATTGCTTGAAAAATGAATCGCAACAAATCAACCCTTTATATCTCATAGAATAGAGACAATTTGGACACATTGGTGAATGCTGGAAGGAATTTCTTCGATCTTGTTTTCATTAGTGAAACTCTCAGGTTCTCCGTCCACTCCTCTGCATCTGGCAACTCTTTTAATTGCGCACCTGCTTTAACCATGACTTGAGAGTTGTCTTGCAGTATTTGGATGGCCATGTCCCTAATCAAGTCATGCATCTTGACATCTACTATCATCATCTCCATTTTAGCACTTTCCAATAGGCAGACATTTTCAAGTCTATTAAGCATCGTGTGGCCCTCATCAAATGCATCCCTGCTCCTCATTCCTTTAATTATTCCCTCATCGATCAAATAACCTATCAACTCCTCCCTTTCAATATAATCTTCAGGAAATAATGCACAGTACAAGAGACATTGTTGTAGTGCTAAATCACCTAACCGATCATAACTAAACCTCAATAACTTGAATACCTTGTCCCTAAATTCTGATTCTCTCAATTTTTCAATGTATTTCTCCACTCATGTAGGTCATCCACTCCCCTCAAGCTTCTTGCCACTGTAATAATTCCCAATGGCAAACCAGCACATTCCCTTTGCAACAGCTTTTGCAATTCCTTCCACTTCTGGTGAAAGTGCTATGTCACGTCCAAGTTTCTCCATGAACAAAGTCCAAGCTTCTCCCTCAAAAGTGGCTTCACTTGATTTGCGGTGGCAAGCCATCCGATGACAAACCGTTTCTGATCGAGTTGTCATAATCAGCTTGCATCCTTCAACGGGACAGGAATTCCCACTTCGTCAGCTCAAAATTGTTCCACAAATCATCTAAAATGAGAATCCATTTTTGTTTCTTCTTAGTTCTTCTGACAATTTGGCAGTCTAGCTGAACATCATCTTCGCTTGAAAGGTCTAGATGAAGACGTTTAGCAATAAGATTCTGCAATCTATTAATGCTGAAATCTTGAGACACAGTCACCCACCAAACATGATCACAAATATCTGGTCTTTGTAGAAGCTCATTATGGATATGTTGCAGTATTGTTGTTTTACCAACTCCCCCCATCCATAAATGCCAATGGTTGGACTTCATCATCCATTAACAAAGACCATATCACCTTCTTATTCTCTTCAAATGCTCGACCCACTGGCTTTATAGAGCTAGTAGGTAATGGAACTCCTCTAGTCTCACTTGTGTTGTATTTAAGGCTTATAGAAGATCTAGCTCCAGCGTCAGGCCGCACTGATCTTCCACTATTCTCCATATCCTCCTCCACTGGTTCTGTCCTCACTCTAACCATGTTCTGCACATCATTGTTTACTGATGGAGCAAATAGGTGGGCATAAAATCTTCCATGATCTGTTGTGTTGGGATGAATCTCCTCGATGCTGCACTTGTTCTGTTCTCGGTATAGTTTCAGATCCATCATGCAGACGCTCCACATCCTCATCTTCCTGCATTAAATAGGTAGAGATTTCATTCAGCTGCTGCTCCTTTGAAAGGGCAGAGTGCATATGAACCCAAGTACCATCAGCAAATTGATCCACTAAATCTGTTCCTTGTGTTGCTTCTCCTTTATGTCTTTTGTTGCCACCACTCATAGCTAGAAAGGCTGCTTCTTGAACTTCTTGAGGCACCTGACCACAAATGGCAACACCATTCCCTCTCTCTCCTGATAAATGCCATTTGATCCTCGAAATGGAAGTACCATTGACAAATAAACGCCCACAAAACTTACACTTCATGCTTCCATCATTCATATCTTCAACTTCATTCCAAAACGGATCATCTGATCTACCCATTTTGTCCTATAGACAAAAAGGGTCAAAATATTGAATAAAAATTAATGGAAGTACATTAATTGGAAAAGGAAGGTTGAAACTAAAAAAAAAGTTACAAACAGAAAAGAAACTAAGAAGAAAAAACAACGAATTCAAGGTTAACTTGGGGTCAATTTAGTATGAACTCCATAAGGCATGGATTGTTACAACTGAGAAAGATCAAATTATTTATTTTTGGAAACTGTTGATGATCCTAACTCCAAAGTTTCTCATTAGAATTTCTACAACTTGTGTTTTCCTTGAAAGATTCAAACCAGAGTTACATGTGAAAAACAAAATGAAGAAGATGGAGTATAAATAATTTACCTGGATTCAAGTAGTTCTTCAAGTGCTGGTTTGCTTAAGTAGTATTCAGGAAGAAAAACAAGACCAGAGAAGAATATAAGAAATAACAAGGAATTTGCAAGATGTTTAGCTCCAGATGATTCGATTCAATCAGAAAAGGAAGCACTGATCATCGGAAAGGTTTAAGAAATTTGATGAGGGAAATTGGAAATCAATGGTATAATGAGATGAGATTTGAAGAGAATGTTACAGTAGCAAAGATTCTTTTATTGTTTGACAAGAAGTTGATAGGAAAAAAGCCATGACTTTCCTACCAAAGATTACATTACAAGAGACAACAAGTTGCTGTACACCTCTATTTTGCTTTTCTTTTGTCTACCGCTGCATATAATTAAAATCTTCAACAAAAGAATCAGAAGCTAAAAATTATTTAAAAAAAAAACATTTTCTGACAATAATGCCAAACACTTTAACTCGTGGACCCACCCCATTGTTGAAACTTTGAAAAAGCTGACCAAAGTCTAGGACTTCGGTAATACTTAAATAATAGTAATGTTCCTACAATAACAATGTCGTTACATAACTTAAAGAATATATATATATACATAACTTAAAGAATACACACACACACAAAGCACAAATAATAATAATAATTTTGGATGCAAAACACAGGCTGCAACGCAGATGGAGCAAGAAATTCCACCCCAAGAAAAATCCAAATATAAGTTATTCCAACTTTCTTTCTATCCCAAAAAATCAAGAAGGCTAGTTTCATTCATCAAAATTATAAATTCTATATTTAGATAAATTAGTAGAAAGGACAAAAATCCTAGTGCAAAATACCTATAAACTATATTATAAGATAAAGTAAGCTAACGTGTGGAGTCTGTGGACCCACCCAATGTTCAAACTTTGAAGAAGCTGCCAAGAAAATGTAAACACACATGAATATGAGAAAGAATAGCATATTTCAAGTTTCTTTTTAAAAAATATTTTTTATTTAAAAATATATTAAAATAATTTTTTTAATTTTTTTTATATTACCGCCTCAGAACAATTCAAAAATATTAATAGCAAACAGTCACTCGATACACTTTTACAGGCTTTCGATTAGCCTTACTCGTTTTAGCCATGTTATTGGTTAATGGTTATCAACAACTCTCTATCCCGTGACGTTTCCGGCCCTCCCTTGAAAAAATAATAATAATAATACAGTTGAACCATGTTTTTAAAATAACTTGATATTTTTTTATTTTAATTTTTTTATTATTTACACGTGTTAATGCTAAAAATAATTTTAAAAAATATTAAAATTATTATTTTAATATATTTTTAAATAAAAAGCACTTAAAAAAATAATTGTTACCATAATATTAAATACTATTTTAGTCACAATTTACCTGCTTTTCCGGTTTTCAAAAATAATTAAAAATAAAATTCAAGATTTGTGTTTTTTTGGGCAACATGATGCGCTGCTGTTATACCTGCATTTTGCCAATAAAATAATAAAAATTGTTGTTTTTGTTATGGTTTACCACCTTAACAAACGAGGTTTTAATTGACTCGGATTGTTGGAATAACTTAATCTTATGACAAAGTTTGTTTTTAAATATATATTCTTCGAATCCTTACTAAATTATCAAAATAACTTTACAGCATTTTCAAGTTGCTTAATTTATTTGGTTTAAGATAATTTTTTTAATATAATATCATAAGTTATAAATTATTTCATAAGTTAATTCAGATTAATTATTTTATTAAAATAATATCATTTCAATTTTTTTTTAGTAATCCAATTAGATATGAACTAGTTGATTTGATTGATTGATTAAATTCCACCCAATCAATATCTTATTTAGTTTAATTACAAACACAATCCAAGTTAAATTTTAAATTTTAAGTTTTTAAAATAAACACGGTTTAACAATTATTTTCTTATTAAACTATAGCTAAAAGGACTCAGTCTTTTACTGTGGACTGCACAGTGCAGTCCACAGTAAAAGCTGAGTTGTATTCTCTCTTTTTTTCGGTTATTTTTTTTTACTTTGTGTTTTTTTTCATTTTTTCTTTTTTAATGGATATTTTTTTTAAAAAAATTCTATTAATGTTAAAAAAAAATTATATGTCAACTTTTATAATACGCATTCTGGGTTTAACAGGTTAACCTATATTTTTTTTTCTGGTTTTTCTTTTTAATTAATTTTTTTGTTTAATTTATTTTGTTAAATTAATTATGGGTTAACCTGGTTTCATGGGTTAACCAAATTAATTATGGGTTAACCCATCAATTTTTTTTTCTATGCAGTTATCAAACTTTCACGACGCGAATCCCAGGTTTGACGGTTTACTTGGTTTGAGGGTTAACCTAGTTAATTCAGATTTTTTTATCTTTTTTTTCATTGGTTTTTTCTTCATATTGATTTTTTTTAGTTAATCTATTAAATTATCACACTTTTATGACACAACCTTGCAGCCAAACCCACATCCAAGGCTATTGGTCTGTTGCAGTCATACTCATTTAAACTTGAGTCATGTAAGTTTAATATTATTATTAATATTATAAATATTACTCTTCGGTCAAGCGTTGCAACTAAACCCAAGGCTTTTGGGTATATCTTTGCAGAAAAACCTAATACTCTTAGATCTTAGTCTTTTTTTATATTTTTTATGAAAGAAAAAATTTTTACCCGTGGCGTGTGCCTTTGTTTTTTTTTCTTTTTCTTTTAAGCCTTTTACTGTGGACTGCACAGTGCAATCTACAGTGAAAAAACTGATGACTTTAGTTTTTTTCTTTTTTCTTTGTTTTTTTTTTTTTTTTTATTTACTTTTAATATTATTTTTTTCCTATTTAATTATTAGACTTTTATGACATGGATCCCAGATTTGATGGGTTAACCCAGTTGATTCATAGTTAATTAAGATTTTTTTTCTCTTTCTTCTTTAGTTTTTTTCCTTTTATATGTTTTTTTCTTTATTTTTTCTTTTTAATTAATATTTTTTTTATTTAATTTAGTTCATTAATATTAAATTTTTTTCTATTTAGTTATCGTTTGATGCCTTTAGTTTTTTTTTCTTTTTGTTTTTTTTTATGCCTTTAACTGTGGACTGCACAGTGCAGTCCACATTGAAAAGGCTGATGCCTTTTGTTTGTTTTTGTTTTTTTTTCTTTTTAGTTAATTTTTTTCGTTTAATTTAGTTTGTTAATGTTAAATTTTTTATATTTAGTTATCAAACTTTCATGATACGGATCCCGGGTTTGATGGATTAACCTGGTTTCACAAGTTAGCCCAATTAATTCTGGGTAACCCATCAATTTTTGTTTTTCTATTTAGTTATCAAACTTTCACGACACGAATTTAAGGTTTGACGGGTTAACTTGCTTTGAAAGGTTAACCCAGTTAATTCAAAAAAAAAATTATTTTTCTTCGTTAGTTTTTTTCTTCATGTTGGTTTTTTTTTTCTTTTTAATTAATCTATTTGATTATCATACTTTTATGACACGACCTTGCAGTCAAACCCACATCCAAGGCTATTGGGTCTGGTATTGCAGTCAGACCCACTTCAACTTGGGTTATGCAAGTTTAATGTTATTATTAATATTATAAATATTACTCTTGGGTCAGGTGTTGCAGCCAAACACAAGACTCTTAGGTATAACTTTACATAAAGACGTAACACTTTTAGACCTTAGTTTTTTTTTATATATTTTTTAAGCAAAAATAAATTAACCCGCAGTATCGCGCGGGTAATGTCACTGGTCTTTAACCAAACTTTGCAGTGTGTAAACTTTCACACTCAGTATGTGTGTGTATATTATTCAACCAAATAATTGCTTGTGCCATATATGTGGCGAGCTTCCTAGTATTAAAAATCTTAGATTATCAAATAACTAAACTTTTTATCCAAACCAATAAATTTTATGTGTCTATTTTAAATTTTGGTTTTAAAAAGAAAATCAAAATAATATATCAAACAATACCTATAAATCTTTTATATTACAGATTAGCTATAACCAGTGCACCCATTTATCATTCTTAAGGTCAATATTTGGAAATAATGAATAAATAAATAAACTACGTACCAATATTTAATTTAGGTAACCTTAAAGACTGCTAATTTAGTTTTTTGATATTAAAAGGACGTATGTTGTTACTCTCTGCCTAGTGATGAGGTAGATATCAGGTCTTCTATCTGCACAATGGTTAGATGTGAAAAGGGAAAGACGCAAATTTTTTTTATTATTATTTAAAAAAGGCAAAACACCTTGAATTACGTACTATTTTTATACGGTGATTCTCCAAGTCTCTTAGCTTTTCTTGTAATGAAAATTAATAACCTTATAATATCTTTCTTGTGGATGCTCTATCGTTGCTAAATTAAAATATCTTTTTTTATTTACAACTATGTGAAACTTTTTTTAAAAAAATATATCAAAAAAGATAATGTTTTAAAAAAATATTAATTGTTATTTTAGTTTTTTTAAAATAAATACCATCATTTTAGTTTTTATAAATAAACAATATGATGTGGTTTTATTTTTTACTTTGAAATACATCTCTTAACTATTTGTAAGCTTTCTATTCGTTTTTAGTAATTAAAATATATTTTTTTATTTTTAATATTAATATATCAAAAAATATGAATTTAATATTTTTTTTAAAATAAAAAGATTTTTAAATGCACTCAAACATAATTCTGAGTACAAAAACAAATATATATTTTGATTGCGGGCATAACAATCTTGGCAGTGATAAAACAAAAGAGTTAGAATAAATGGAAATCTGAACAATTTGTCTACCTATAATCACTATAATCAGGGGGTGAGCAAATTCAGTTCGGTTTAGTTTTTATCAAAAAAAAATAACCAAATAAAATTTTTTTTTTAAAATGAAAACCGGTTCGAACAAGCCAGTTTCGGTTCGGTTCGATTTTTTAGGAAAAAAACCGGTTCAAACTGGTTTGGCTCGGTTTTTTTTCGGTTTTTTTTCAGTTCGGTTCGGTTTTTTTGGTTTTAAGCTTATAAACCGATACCGAACCGGTCGGTTTTTTAAAAATTTTAATCGGTTTAATCGATTTTTTTTCACGGTTCGGTTTTTTCAGTTATTTTTTTCTTGGTTTTCTTGGTTTCTTGGTTTTTTTGCTTACCCTACCCATCACTGTATTAATTAGCCATTCCTTTCCTTGCATGTTCTCCTTTTTCTTTTCTTTTTCTCTGGCGCAATTGCCAAAAAACACTCCTTTTTCTAAGGAGGCAGCCCTCCTTTTTCATCACGTCTCCATGATCCCCCACGTTTTCATCAAAAACCTAAATGATAGGACTTCTTAGGCAGCCACGTACATGCTTTAGGAGTTCTTTTTTCGAAATCCTCATTTGAGGCTAATCTAAAACAATTAAAATAATTATGATTAAAATAATTAAAATTCTTTAAATAATTTAAAATATATAAAAATTATTTAAAACAAATTAAAATTTTTAAAAACACAACATTCTCAAACAAGATAACAATCAAGAATCACAACAATCCAACATATGAATGAAAATTGTGATTAAATACTAGAGTGCATCTCACTTTTAGAATGATTTTGACAGTGCAAAAGTGAATGTAATATATGTTATTTTTTAAAAATTTAAATATTTTTATTTAAAATATTAAATAATATATTTTATTATAAATAACTCAAAAATTAAGTCTAGGTATTCAATCTTCACAAACTTTATATGTGTTAAGTCAGATTTGTGTAATTGATTTATCAAGTTTGCTTAATTAAGATGGATATTTATGACTATTTTAATCTATAGTGTCTTCTCTCCTTGTACATGGTAAAAGCCTGGGTAGTTTTTTCTTTTTTAATTTTAATAATAGTTCTGTTCTTTCTATCCCAAGAAATCAAGAATGATAGTTTCATTCATCAAGATTCTAAATACTATATACAGATAAACTCAAGAATGTGTCTTCTCTCTCTATTTTTATTTTTAATCTGTATTATATATATATTTTTAATAATTTATTTATAATTAATGATATAAGATGATTTATAATAGTGAATAGATCTATTATTTTATTAGGTTACTTTAATGATAAATCAATATAGTATTTTTTTTTTTTTGGATTTTCATCTTGGAAAAACTCAATAGAATGAAAATAATATTAATCAAACTTCAATTATAATTATTTATCTATCGAATAAGATATCTTGTTGATTTAAAGGATTATTTTCATATAAAATTAATTATGTTTTGCACCTGATTTTTAACAAAATGATTGAAAAAATGATATATTATTAAATATGAACAAATTTAAAATTACAGAAATGATTAGTATTTCTACAGATGCATAGAATTGATAATGATGCAACAAAGAAGGATACGTATGATTACATTTAACGGAGTAATTAACCATTCTACATATTAATTAACAGTAGAAAACTTCAACATCTACTGTGAACTTGATTTGCTATCCAATTTGCACACCAGTTTTTATCCCATGCAGTAGAACTTTTTATCTTTTCCAAGTTTTTTTTTGGGTGACTTTTTTTCTTTCATCTCAAATTAACTTGTGAATAAAAAATAAAATTTTAAATCAAAATAAAATATAAGATGCAAAAATTATAGGGATCAAATTTTAAAAATACACCTATGTTTCTTTCTAGTTTTAGTATTAAATTTGTTCGTAGAAGTTTCATTTATTTTTAATTAATTAAATTGAACAAATCTTGTCAAGTCAAACATCAACTCTTTATTGAATCGTTTTTTTTTTGGATAATAGAGCTTCTTAAAAAGCTTATTAAAATAAATTATTAATTAATGAAATTAAAAATAAATGCTTTTTTTATTTAAAAAAAAACCAAACAGAGAGACATCTACCGTGTTTTCTCTATTGATACATGATAAAAGTCTGAACAGATTTTTTTTTTTATTTTAATTTTAATAATAGTACTGTTATTTCTACCGCCAAGAAATCAAGAAAGCTATCTAATTTTAATACAATGCTAGAGTTCTTGACTTTGGGAGAATGAATTCCGTGATGGAATTGGAGGTGCTGCTTTCTTCATCTGTTGTTCCTATTATGCACTGATCATGAGATGTGGAAGAGAATGTTACAGTCGCTATCTCTTTTACATAATATTATTTATTAGTAAGGTCGCCTCAATAATAATTAATTAACGTATTGTTTGATATATTATAAGATATATAAAGTTGACGTGTGGACCTGCCTTAATGTTGAAACTTCGAAGAAACTGCGAAGAAAATGTAAACACATGAAATTTTCTAAAAAGAATAGCATATTTCTCCATGCTGTAAATTTTTTAAAAATATATTTTTTATTTAAAAATATATTAAAATAATTTGTTTAAATTATTTATTTTTTTATCAATACATCAAAATAATTTAAAAATATTTAAAAATACGTTGTAACTCTAAAGATAAACCAGTTCTGGCAATGCTAAATATGCAAATGGGAGTGAGGCTCCAAATCTAATTACGTAGCAATTACTAATTGGGATAAAAAGAAATTAAAGACAAATTAAAGGTTTTGAGTCAACGCCATTACCAATATTCGTTTGCAGGTGTGTTTGGTAGTTCTTATGCTTCTGCCTTTGAGTGTGTACATTAGAGCAGAGAGTGATTTTACTTAACCATGAATTTTTTGTGAGACAAATTATAGTGAATGTTTTTCTATTTTACCAATATACCCAAGGTGTTTATAACAGAGTGATGCTACATGCTGAGGTGGATATTAGCAACAGAGGAAAGCATACAAAAGTAACCAAAAAAAAATTTTATTTGATAGCAAGGACGAAAGCATATCCTGGTGGCCTCCCTCGGAACACAACGTTTTTATTTTGTAGATTATTAGTTTTTATTTTTCAATCCAAGTACAGTAATTGATTGCCAACAATCACTTTGTACAGTAAACAGACTTTGTACGCAAATGATTATTCCTATTAAGAAAATTCAACGACAACAATATACTAAAGAGCAATATTACAGTAAAGAAATCAAATCAATACAGATAAATAATTGATCTTATAATCAAAGAATTAGTCCATTTAATAGAAAAAACATTACTGCCTCCATAAACTACATTACTGAAGATTTTTGCACCAAGCATTCATAGCCATTCCTTTCCTTGCATGTTCTCCTTCTTTCTTTTTCTTTCTCTGGTGCAATTCCCACACGTCTTCTTTATGCCAAATACCCCTCTTTTCAAAGGAGGCAGCCCCACTTTTCAACCTCTTTTTTCATCACGTCTTCATGATCCCTGTTGTGTCAAAAACAAATTGCCTCAATTTTAGGCTTTAGGAGTTCCTTTTTCAAAATCCTCATCAGAGACTAATTTGTAGCCCTTCAAGATACCTTTACAACGCGTCAAGAATCACAGCAATCCGATATATGAGTGGAAAGTTATGATTAAAAATACTAAAGTGTATGGAGGCTGTTTCCAAGAAAAAAGAACATTACTACTACTTTAAGTATATCTTTTGATGTTTTCCGGTTTTGAAAATGAACAGTGCACAGTGTATATTAATATACTTTTCATCTGAACAATACAAGAAAATTAACTGTTTACTCAAAAAATAATCAACAGTGCAATTCACTTGCACTGTTAACGGGTGTATTGCAACTTTTTGTTAGTGTGTTAATTTTTTTAATATTGTTTTTTAAAAACACTAGTTTAATTACTTGTAATGTGATATGTGAATAATTTTTTTTTTCTCGAAAAAGTAGTATAGAGTGAATTAAATTCACCGGCATTGTAATATTAATTTTATACCTGATAATATTTTATCTAATTTTATTACATACTCAAAAAGTTATGAAAACTATAGTTCTTGTTGGAAGTAATTCGTACATAATGGAATTGTAGATGGTTTCATGGAATAATAAAAAATATTTTATATAAAATATGATTTATTTCTTGATATAATAGTAATAGTTAAATCCACAATATTTAAATTAAAAATCATCAATATTAATATATATTTCTTAAAATTATTTTATAACCTTAATTTCAAAAGCATTTTTAACCAAACACATTAAATTATTTTTTCTTCAACCTCAATTTTAACTACAGTTTTAACTAAACACCTAGTTTTTCGAACCAATCTCAACTAAAAATACTTTTTATAAAATATTTTTTTTCAAACCACATGCAACTACAATATCTATCGCAATACCAAACACACTTTTTAAATAAATTTTTTGTTTTTTTTTTTTTAAAAGCAAAACACCTTGAATTACGTACTATTTTTATGTAGTGATTCTCCAAGTCTCTTAGCTTTTCTTGTAATGAAAATTAATAACCTTGTAATATCTTCCTTGTGGATGCTCTATCGTTGATAAATTAAAATATCTTTTTTTTATCTACAACTATGTGAAACTTTTTTAAAATAAAAATATCAAAAAAGATAATGTTTTAAAAAAATATTAATTTTTATTTTAGCTTTTTAAAAATAAATACCATCGTTTTAGTTTTTATAAATAAATAATATGATGTGGTTTTGTTTTTTACTTTGGAATACGTCTCTTAACTATTTGTTAACTTTCTATTCATAGTAATCAAAATATATTTTTTTATTTTTAATATTAATATATTAAAAAATATTAATTTAATATTTTTTTAAAATAAAAAGATTTTTAAATGCACTGAAACATAATTCTGAGTACAAAAACAAATATATATTTTGATTGCGGGCATAACAATCTTGGCAGTGATAAAACAAAAGAGTTAGAATAAATGGAAATCTGAACAATTTGGCTACCCATCACTGTATTAATTAGCCATTCCTTTCCTTGCATGTTCTCCTTTTTTTTCTTTTTTTTTTTCTCTGGAGGCAGCCCTCCTTTTTCATCACGTCTCCATGATCCCACACGTTTTCATCAAAAACCTAAATTATAGGACTTCTTAGGCAGCCACGTACATGCTTTAGGAGTTCTTTTTTCGAAATCCTCATTTGAGGCTAATCTAAAACAAATTAAAATAATTGTGATTAAAATAATTAAAATAATTTAAAAATATAAAAAATTATTTTAAAAAAAATTAAAACTTTTAAAAACACAACATTATCAAACAAGATATCACGTCAAGAATCACAACAATCCAACATATGAGTGGAAAGTTGTGATTAAAATACTAGAATGCATCCTCATTTCTAGAATGATTTTGACAATGCGAAAATGAATGTAATATATGTTATTTTTTAAAAAAATTTATTTAAAAATATATTAAAATAATATATTTTATTATAGAATAACTCAAAAATTAATTCTAGGTATTGAATCTTCACAAACTTTAATATGTATTAATTCAGATTTGTGTAATTGATTTATCAAGTTTGCTTAATCAAGATGGAATATTTATGACTATTTTAATCTATAGTGTCTTCTCTCCTGGTACATGGTAAAAGCCTGGGCAGTTTTTTCTTTTTTAATTTTAATAATAGTTTTGTTCTTTCTATCTCAATAAATCAAGAATGCTAGTTTCATTCATCAAGATTCTAAATATTATATATAGATAAACTCAAGAATGTGTCTTCTCTCTCTATTTTTATTTTTAATCTGTATTATATATATATATAATGATATAAGATGATTTATAATAGTGAATACATCTATTATTTTATTAGGATACTTTAATGATAAATCAATATAGTTTTTTTTTTTTGGATTTTCATCTTGGAGAAACTCAATAGGATGAAAATATAATATTAATCAAACTTCAAATTATAATTATTTATCTATCGAATAAGAATATCCTTGTTGATTTAAAGGACTATTTTCATATAAAAAATAATTATGTTTTGCACCTGATTTTTAACAAAAATGATTGAAAAAATGATATGTTATTGAATATGAGCAAATTTAAGATTACAAAAATGATTAGTATTTTTACAGATGCATAGAATTGATAAATGATGCAACAAAGAAGGATACGTATTATTACATTTAACGGAGTAATTAACCATTCTACATATTAATTATTTCAAGAAAAAAAGGTCCTTTGGACAATACCTTGGAAATTCAATTCAAAAATACCCTTTAATTTCTATTTTTTTTTAATCATTTTAGCATTTTATCCCAATGATAGAACATTTAGAATGCGCATGGAACGCCATCAAGCTTTAGCTTCAAACAACCAGAGGGAGCTTCAGTGCAGTAGAAAACTTCAACATCTACTGTGAAGCTTGATTTGCTATCCAATCTGCACACCAGTTTTTATCCCACTGCAGTAGAACTTTTTATCTTTTTCCAAGTTCTTTTTTGGGTGACTTTTTTTCTTTCATCTCAAATTAACTTGTATATACAAAATAAAATTTTAAACCAAAATAAAAAATAAAAAATATAAGATGCAAAAAATTATAGGGATTGAAATTTTAAAAATCACGCCTATGCTTCTTTCTAGTTTTAATATTAAATTTGTTCGGTGAAATTTCATTTATAATCAATTAAATTGAACAAAATCTTGTCAAGTCAAATATCAACTTTTTATTGAATGGTCTTTTTTTTTGGATAATAAGAGCTTCATAAAAAGTTTATTAAAATAAATTATTAAATGGAATTAAAAATAAAAATGCTTTTTTATTTAAAAAAAAAAAAAACAAAACAGAGAGACATCTACCGTGTTTTCTCTATTGGTACATGATAAAAGTCTGAACAGATTTTTTTATTATTATTTTAATTTTAATAATAGTACTGTTATTCTTGCTCCACCTGGCTAAGAAATGCAGCGTGCCCACTTGGAATTATACATCCTCCAAATTTCATGGCAAATAATTGGTTGGAATTGTTTCCTGAGGAGTCATTTCAAAATTTGAAAATAAAAACAGAATATATTTTTTTAACATTTTAAAATTTAAAAATAATATAACATTTTTTTTTAAAGTTAGTTTAGAGTGAATTTTATACCTGATAATATTTTTTATAATTTTATTACAAGCTAAAAAAATTATAAAAATTATAGTTCTTGTCGGATGTATTTCTTACGTAATGGAATTGTAAATGGTTTTATGTAATAATAAAAAATATTTTATATTAAGTATGATTTATTTCATGATATAATAATAATAGTTAAATCCACAATATTTAAATTAAAAATCATCAATATTAATATATATTTTTTAAAATTATTTTATAACCTCAATTTTAAAAGTATTCTTAACCAAACACATTAAATTATTTTTTCTTCAACCTCAATTTCAACCACAGTTTTAACCAAACACCTATTTTTTCAAACCAACCTTAATTAAAAGTACTTTTTATAAAACAACTTTTTTTAAAATACAGCCACAACAGCTACCGCAATACCAAAAACACTTTTAATTTGAAAACATTGTAAGCATTGAGATCGAACTGAGCAACCATTTGGAGTAGGCTGTTAGCACGCTGAAAACATTGTAAGCATTGAGATCGAACTGAGGAACCATTTGGAGTAGGCTGTTAGCACGCTGCCAGAACAATTGAAAAGGGGCCTAAGATTAAACATCCTGAGTGCAAAAAATGGTGGAGCCAGATGAAATAAAAAGCAAAGACTTGCATGTGGCTAGTGAAGGAGAACAGCTGGCAAAGCAGGACCGACAATGGAACTCCATGAAGAACAGCAAAAAAAGCATAGGATTTTGACGGATTCGCGGTCTAAAGCCCAGCAGGTCTCCTGTTGCGAGGAAAAAGAGTTAGCTTTCATCTAAAGCTATTGTCTAAAGCGTTAGGATGCTCCCACTCCACTATTGTCTCCTACCATTCTTTTGGCCATGCATAGAATATTGTTCTAAGAGAAGGGGAAGGACATGACCGGCCATTTTCAAGCAACGGAAGATAAATTGGCATCCTCTTCAGCTTCTTAAAATACGTAACACTATTATCTTCAAGAGATCATATAACTCGAATATTATTCTTTTTAAAAGTTTCTTCTCTCTCCTCCCATAAAGTAACACTGATCTAAAAAAATTATATGCCACACCGCAAACTAATAACAATGGTATACTAGAAAGTGAAAATAAATCATGAAATAAATCGTTAGCAGAAACCAAAAATAAATGAATAAATTGTTCATACTACTCCATCTTATTGATGGGAATGAATTCTGACCTGCAGGACTCCTGCTAAAATTATCTGATAAATTATCATGAAAAAACTTAATAAAGTCAGAAAAAAAATCTTGAAATGCTTCTTAAATTAAATAAAATGAAGAAGAAAACTTAGGTAATAAATGTTCAATTCACTTTCAAGCTGAAAATAAAGAATGAAAGCATTTCTATTCAATAATGCTTCTTGCTCACAAATAAGCTGGCAACAATTATATGAGAATCAAATCTCCCCAATTACATGATCGTATAACTTCTAGATTCCTAGGTCAACTCTATTCAACTGTGCAGGTGGCAACAAATTTACAATCCAAGAAAAAAATTTAAAAAGCATCCCTCAAACAGGTTGGAAAAGATACCAGAGGCAAAAGATTATAAGCAATAGTATCAGAGAATATAAAGAGCATTATTGTAGCAGAAAAATGTGATATAATTACCAGAAAAGCTCATCCTAACTTCCCTGGCTAGTGCTTACGATGACAGTTTCAGGTTTAGAAACCAAAACTCATCCAACAAAAAAATGTATGTTCAGTTCATACTCTCTCAGAGGCATTTAATATAGAATCTTATCCTTCCTCATTTGATCTTCTCAATGCTGTGGTGGAAGAATACTTCTGACATGTTTACGATGTTTGTTGTGATTTGAATTGACTAGAATTCAAGAATGTTCGAAGAGATGAATTCATTGGCGATGAAATACCTTACTTTTATTGATTTAATTTTCTATTTCCTGGATTCTGCTATGGAGATGAATTAATCTTCATTGTGAAAATGTTCCTAAATTCTTACATTTTTATTAACAATAAGAGATGAAGAGGAGGCGAAGGTATAATGCAACCAACAAATGATACAGAATAAGCTCAGACCAAGAGAACAATCGACGCAATTGTCCCTTCCACTTTTTGTCTCTCTTCCTTGAACTCATAACTTAAGCATCCATCCCTTTTACTCACACAAAACCACCGGTCACATAGTAAAAAACTTCATTTTGATATATATATTTTTAAAATTGAAAGAAAAAACCACTTTATATTGTTCATAAAGACGGAAAAAACTTAAAAATACAAATTAAAAAATCTTGAGGAATTCATTAACCAATCCTTTTAGTTTTTTTATGTTTCTATAAAGTCAGAAAAAACTTAAAAATACAGATTAAAAAATCCTGAAGAATATAGAAAAATAGGATGAATTTTTGTACGAGGAAAATAGATAGAGGTATGGAATTTTATTCTAAATATATCCTTATAAAAATTTCAAAATTCCAAGTCATGTAATTCGATTATCATTCTTTTTTTAAATTGTCTTCTCTCTTTTGTTTTTCTTGGATATATATTTTAAAAGAATAATTTATTGCTAGTTAATGATATAAGATGATTTGTACTAATGAATAGATCTATTATTTTATTAGGTTAATTCAATGATAAATCAATATAGTGTTTTTTTTTTGTATTTTTATCTTGGAGAAACTCAATAGGATGAAAATATAATATTAATCAACCTTCAAATTATAATTATTTATCTATCGATTTAAAAAAAATATGACAATTCAATAGTCTTAAAAAGATAATGAAATAAATGAAAAATGCTATTTATGTAATTGTAAGAACACAATATAAAAAAGAAATATTTCATATTAATAAACGCTCTTTCTATGAATTCATGTTAGGCTTCGATTTTTCTTTGAAATATGGAATTGGCAATACAATTTCAAACCGACCCAAATCCAACCATTGAGCATCTTTAATCCAAAAGCATCATGCAAGTAATTTTAATATTAATTAATAAAAATATCCTTGTTGATTTAAAGGACTATTTTCATCATTCATAAAAAAAAAAATTCAATTTTTTTGAAAAACGTGTGCTTTAACAATGTTTTTAAATATTAAATATGTGATTAATTAAGAGCAGGTGATTGCTTTTGTTTTTAGTTGTTTTTCAAAAAAAGATAAATAGATTTTTTAATGTTTTTTTATAATTTAAATATATTGATATTAAAATAAAATAAATAAATTTAAAAAAAATAAAAAACAATTATTGAACATGAAGCGAATCTGATTACGTAACAATTACTAATAGGGAATAAATTAGGAGACAAATTAAAGTTTTTCAATCGTTGCCGTTACCAATTTGTTGCTGATTAGAGGCACACGGAGTCAAAGACTCCATCCTTACTTTTAATGAACAAAACCTAGTGCTAGTTTTGGTGGCTGGTGTTTTTCCGTGTTGGATTAATTTTTTAAAAATATTAAACCAGTAAATTAATATACTTGAGTTATTATAATAAACCTGTAAATTACATTAATTTATAAAAAAAATATAATAAAAATAAATAAATTACAAAGTTGCCCACAAATGAAATAAACAAAAAAAAAACACATTGAGTTACTTATTATAATTTACAATGAAATAAGTGTGAATAAATAGTAGTTCTCTCAAGTTTCTTAGCTATTCTTTTAATGAAAATTAATAACCGTATAATAACTTTCTTGTGGATGCTCTGCTAAATTAAAACATTTTTTTTTATTTACAACTATGTGAAACTTTTTTAAAATAAAAATATTTTAAAAGATAATATTTTAAAAAACATTATTATTTTAGTTTTTTTTTTAAATACCATCGTTTTAGTTTTTATAAATAAATAATAGGATGTGGTTTTGTTTTTTACCCAGGTTAATCATTTAATATGTGAGTCAACCAGTGCGTCTCTTAGCTATTCGTTAGCAATTAAAATATTTTTTTTATTTTTAATATTAATATATCAAAAAATATTAAATAAATATTTTTTAAAAATAAATAGATTTTTAAATGTACTCAAACATAATTCTAAGTACAAAAATAAATTATATTTTGATTGCAAGCATAACAATCTTGGCTGTGCCGTTGTTGTTTGGACTTTGAGAATGATAAAACAAAATAGAGAATTTAGGGGTGTTTGAGAGTGTAGTATTAATTATTTTTAAAATATATTTTTATATGGTAATGTATCAAAATAATATTTTATTATTATTTTTAACATTAACACATCAAAACGATTTAAAAATACAAATAAATTAATTAAATTTAAAATAAAAAATTAATTTTTTTAAAATACTTTTAAAACACAAAAACAAACTAATAATAAAATAGACTTGTATAAACTTATCAAAACCCCATTAACACAACAATCAGGCATTAACTAATTCAAGCAAACAGAGGGAGCTTCACTGCAGTAGAAAACTTCAACATAGCTTGATTTGCTATCCAATCTGCACACCAGTTGGATAGCAATTTCTTTTCAACACAATCATGCTTTTTATTTATTATAAATATAAAATAAAGTTGAAGTGAAGTTGGGTCCAATCTTAAATGGTCCAAACATTATTGTTAGAACGCGACAGTCCAATTTTAAAGGTTTTCAACACAATCATGATTTTTCCTTGTAGCATGTGCCATGTCTCAAGCTTCTGTCATCCAAGAATCAGGCTATTGGGGTTTGATTAAATTAGCTGTTACTAAAAATAAAATAAAATAAAAGAAAATCCTCTGTAAGGTAAAGGTAATTAATTACTCAATTAATCCCTAAATGTTAGGACTTCTTTTGGCAGCCACGTACATGCTTTAGTTCTTCTTTTTTTGAAATCCTCATCGGAGACTATTTTTTAAGCCTGGGAAGCATAATTGGATGGTTAAAAATATTTTTTATTTAAAAATATATTAAAATATATATTTTTTAATATTATTACATTAAAATAATTTAAAAATAAAAAAAATTATTTTAAAAAAATCAAACTTTTTAAAAACACAACATTCTCAAACAAGATAACGCGTCAAGAATCACAGTAATCTGACATATGAGTGGAAAGTTGTGATTAAAATACTTGAGTGCATCCAGGCTGTTTCCAAGAAAAAAAAATTACTACTTTTAGGCCCTGTTTGTTTGCTGGAAAGTAGTTTCTTTTTGGAAAGTGAATTTCGGGAAAATATTTTTCGATGTTTAGTAGTGTAATGAAAAATAAGTTGGAAAACATTTTCCAATGTTTGGTTATGTTATGGAAAATGAGCTGGAAAATAACTTATTAATGTTTTATTTTTTTCAAGTTTATTAAAATAATGAGGAACAAATCTTACAAATTAAAAAGTTGAATGGGAATGAAATTGAAAAAAAAATATAATTTCATAAATTATCCCAGATAAAATAAATAATAATCAAAATAATAGAGATCAAATAAAAAATAAAAAAAATTGAAAGATGAAGAAATTAAAATAATAATAATTAACATTTCATAAATTATTTCAAATAAAATAAGTAACAATCAAAAGAATGAGGACCAAATTGGATAGATAAAAAATTTCAATAAAAAAATGATAAGGAAAAAGCAAATAGCAATTATAAAAATAAGGACCAAAGTTAATATAAAAGTTAAATTTTAAGAGATGAAATTAAAAAATAAATATTCAAAACAAAATATATATAGCAATCAAAAGTTTGAGGATCAAATTTGATATAATCAGCAAATAATGACATTTCTAAATTTTTCACAACTTCTGGAAAGTGTTTTCCGCCTAAATTTTTCAGGAAAACATTTCCCTAAAAACCAAGCCAAATTTTCCTTTAACTGGAAAGTATTTTTCGTTGACCAACTTTTCTAATGGCAAACAAACACATGAAAGTTTGGAAAGTGATTTCCCGGAAACCACTTTTCGGAAAACAAACATAGCCAAAAAGGAAAACACTTTTCTAGAAACCAAGTCAAAATTTCCTTTGACGGGAAAGTGTTTTCCGTTGACCGGAAAATGTTTTCTGTTGACCGGAAAGTGTTTTCCGTTGACTACATTTTCTAATGGCAAACAAACACAGGAAAGTTTGGAAAGTAGTTTCCCGGAAACTATTTTTCAAAAAACAAACATGGTCTTAGAATGATTTTAACAGTGTGGAAGGGAATGTGATTGTTGTTATTTTAAAAAAATTTAAAGTATTTTTTATTTAAAAATATATTAAAATAATATAGAATAACTCAAAAATTAAGACCAGGTATTCAATCTTCACAAACTTTAATATGAATTAAGTCAGATTTGTGTAATTAGATTTATCAAGTTTGCTTAATTAAGATGGAATATTTATGACTATTTTAATCTATAGTGTTTTCTCTCCTGGTACGTGCTAAAAGCCTGGGCAGTTTCTTCTTTTTTAATTTTAATAATAATTCTGTTCTTTCTATCCCAAGAAATTGAGAATGCTAGTTTCATTCATCAAGATTCTAAATCCTATATATAGATAAACTCAAGAATGTGTCTTCTCTATCTCTTTTTATTTTTAATCTGTATTATATATATTTTTTTTTTAAAAATATTGCTAGTGATATAAGATGATTTATAATAGTGAATAGATCTATTATTTTATTACATTACTTTAATGATAAATCAATATAGTTATTTTTTTATTTTTTGGATTTTCATCTTGGAGAAACTCAATAATATGAAAATATAATATTAATCGAACTTCAAATTATAATTATTTATCTATCGAGTTAAAAGAAAGGTACAAAGGGACGAATTAAGGATTATTTCAATATTAACTAATAAGAATATCCTTGTTGATTTAAAGGACTATTTTCATCAATCATATCAAAAATGATTGAAAGAATTGAATATTATTGAATATGAGCAAATTTAAGGTTACAATCAATTAGTATTGTAATGGAAATACTTCACAAAGGGATGAAGGACATCCTTTGCATTAGAATGCTCCCACTCCACTACTGTCTCCCACCATTCTTTTGGCCTTGCTCGGATTTTTTTAAGAGAAGGGGGAGGAAGAGAAGGGGGAGGAGATGGCTGGCCATTTTCAAGCAATGGAAGACAAAATGGCATCCTCTTCAGCTTCTTACAATGCCATACCTTAATTTTTTCAAGAGAATTGCAAATAAGTCTTGTACTACAAATGCTGGCAGAATGCTTTTCAGTTCTTGTAAATCATTCAATTCCAGAGTTTTTAACTTTGGGAGAATGAATTCCGTGATGGAATTAGAGGTGTTGCTTTCTTCATCTGTTGTTCCTATTATCTCCTCCATTTTCTCACAATCCTCAACTTTAATCATTTCCAGGTTTACGAGGTTTGGCAGCAGCACAAGCGGGAACAGCTTCTTCGTACTTTCACATGCACCAAAATAAAACTCTTTAAGATGAGAAAACGTACCATTATATGATGGCACTGGTGGTGGAGCAGAGCAGAACCAAGAAGATGAAACCAAGCTCTCCATGTCATTGCAATCCGTAATGAAGATGTACTCCAGTTCAGTTGCATTCTCTAATGACAGAACATCGCATAAACTTCTTGCATCGATGCATACACAAACCAGTCTTTGAATGCCATTTAAGAACATGACCTGAAAATCTCCATCTCCGTTGATACTCAAATTATACAACCCAACTCTTTTACTTGAAAAATCACCAAAGCGTTCCCAAAAATCGTAATCCATCATTCCTACTAAAATTTTATATGTGCTTAATGATTGAATCCCATCCCGAGATCTGAGATACTCCACGAAGTCAGAGAAACCTTCAAAATGGCATTCCAAAGTTTCCAAATTTCTCAAGGATCCTACTTCCTTTCCTTTAACTGTTATTTTCGTTATCTCTAGTACAAAGACTTGCAGGTGAGAGAGTTTTGGTAATATCCCACTAGGAAACTCCTTTTCACCACATCTATTCATTCTAAGATACCTCAGGTTGGTTAGGCAGTCCATTCCTTGCGGCATCTTTGCAAGTGCCCTAGTACGAGAGAGATCCAACCTCTTCAATGCCCTGAGCTTCTTTAATGATGGAACATATCTTAAGCTGTTACACATATAGAGCAATAACGCAGTGAGACTCACCAAATCAGAGACAGAGTCTGGCAAGTTTCCAATACCTGTCATAGACAGATCGAGGACCTTGAGCCCATGCAATTGCTTGAAAAATGAATCAGGAGGAATAAATCGCAACCTAAGATTTTGACATAGCAATAGAGTTGATAGATTGGGACACCTGGGTGAATAGCTGGAAGGAATTTCTTCGATCTCGTTTCTCATTAGTGA
Organism: Populus tremula; assembly: GCA_964019445.1. Lineage (NCBI taxonomy): Eukaryota > Viridiplantae > Streptophyta > Magnoliopsida > Malpighiales > Salicaceae > Populus > Populus tremula. The sequence continues at coordinate 13,679,996 of CAXHTJ010000011.1, forward strand.
AACCATCGTCAGATTCTCCGTCCATTGCTCTGCATCTGGCAACTCTTTTAATTGCGCACGTGCTTTAACCATGACTTGAGAGTTGTCTTGCAGTATATGGATGGCCATGTCCCTAATCAAGTCATGCATCTTGACATATCTACTACTACCACCATACATCATTTGAGCACTTTCCAATAAACAGAAATATTCAAGTTTATTAACCATCGTGTGGCCCTCGTCAAATGCATCTCCCCTGCTCCTCTTTCCTTTAATAATTCCCTCATCGATCAAATAACCTATCAACTCCTCCCTTGCAATCATATCATCTTCAGGAAATAATGCACAGTACAAGAGACATTGCTTTAGTGCTAAATCACCTAACCGATCATAACTAAACCTCAATAACCTGAATACTTTATCATCTATGTCCCTAAATTCTGATTCTCTCAATTTGTTCAATGTATTTCTCCACTCATGTGGGTCGTCCACTCCCCTCAAGCTTCCTGCCACTGTAATAATTCCTAATGGCAAACCAGCACATTCCTTTGCAACAGCTTTCGCAATTCCTTCCACTTCTGGTGAAAGTGCTACATCACGTTGAAGCTTCTCCATGAACAAAGTCCAAGCTTCTCCATTAAAAAGTGACTTCACTTTGATTTTGTGATCGCAAGCCATCTCATGACAAACCCTTTCTGATCGAGTTGTCATAATCAGCTTGCATCCTTCCAACTTTTCAGGAATTCCCACTTCGTGTAGCTTAAAATTATTCCACAAATCATCTAAAATGAGAATCCATTTTTGTTTCTTCCTTAGTTCTTCCGACAACTTGGCAGCTCTATGTAGTTCATTATTTTTTCTTGAAAGATCTAGATCAAGATGTTCAGCAATATGATTCTGCAATCGGTTAATGCTGAAATCCTGAGACACAGTCACCCACCAAACATGATCACAAATATCTGGTTGTTGTAGAAGCTCATTATGGATATGTTGCAGTATTGTGGATTTACCAACTCCTCCCACTTGCGTCCTTTCAGCACCCTGAACTCCCACTTGTGTCCTTTCAGCACCCCCTGCCAAATTGCCAAGTACTGCATTGCTTTGTTCCAACGATCGATCCACTGGTTCTGTCCTCGGTCTGCTCTCGAGTGCCCCTTCGGAAACTCCATCTTCTTGTGCTCTCATTCCGGTCATGCTTACTACGTCGTTTCCTGCTATTGCATGTGAAGTAATCCTCTCTTCCCCTACTCCGGGTTCTACATCCTGAACTTCTCTTTGTACCCTTCCAATTCCTCCTACCCTTGTTGAAATTCCACGATCATTAACATTGATTGAACCTGCTGTGATTTTATGTCTTTTGTTGCCACCACTCATAGCTTTCCAGGCTGCTTCTTGAACTTCTTTAGGCACCCCATGACAAATGGCAACATTATGCCCTTCCTCTCCTGATAAATGCCATTTGATCCTTGAAATGGAGGTTTTATTGGCAAATGTATGTGGACAAAACTTACACTTCATGCTACCATCAGTCCTATCTTCAATATAATTCCAAAATGGATCCTTTGATCCAACCATTTCAACCTACATAAAAAAAAGGTAGGTCAAAATAAAGAATAAAAATTAATGCAAGTTACACCATATCTAGATGGATGAGAAACTACTTCTTCAGTGTTGTTACCCTTATTTTGCTATTAAAATTGATAGTTAGTTTATTGCACAATCATAGGAGGGAAAAAGACGACGATAATTCAGTTATACTTCTTACTTGTTGAGTATTTAAACCCCTATTTTGACTTTGCAGGGAAGTGCCAAGGCCAGGATTTGAGGCATTTGGCGTAGCAGTTTGATTTTGCAATCCTCGGACTTGGAGGTTATCCATCTGTGACCTATATATAAATGAAGTGATCATATTATAAAACCTTTCCATAATTGGTAGTCTCTTTAAAGCACTAAAAGTTAATGGTGTTAAAACACAACAGCTAGAAGTCAATCAGTACCTAGGCACGAAGTTCTCTTGTTGTACATTGTCTATGTTAGGAATTACAGCAGCTCGATCGACTTGTCCTTGATTAGAAAAATATTGACTCCTGAATCCAAAATCATTTGCAAACAATATGTTTAGCTTGTTGGGTTCATGTTCAAGCTATGATGTTTCTTTCCTGATTGAAAATCTATTTATTTTATTTTTGTAGAAAATACTAAACATGAAAAATAGGATACCGGGGAGCAGGAAAAGAAGGTCCAGGTTGAATGAAGCCACCATGTTCTGAAGTGGTTACGTTCGGTGTCATATAGCCATGTCCCGGCTGTGGTTGATGAATATTGGAGTACTGATGCCTGAATAATATTCAAATAGCTAAACTTAGAACTGTTATTCTAACTTGGTTGATTTTCTAGTTCCATTATGTGCACAAAAAAAACAGAGAGATAGAGAGCTCAAAAAGACTCGAAAGATCCTCGTCAATTCTGGTCAAGTTTATTGTTTTCATGATTAAAAAAGTGTATATTCGAAGTTAATACCATTGATTCAATGGAGGTTGAGGTCCAGGTAGCATCGCAGGCACTTGATTCCTCATTGGTAACTGATAATTAGTCCATTGTTGGTCCCTAAATTAGCAACATTTGTTAGTAATTTCTTTATACATATACGCATAATTCTTTACTATTACTCCACTAAGCATTTGATATCATTTTAGCTTACCTCAAAGGCATTGACGGTCCAGGTAGCATGGGATTGGCAGATCGAGGATCAGATAAATTAGGATGAGGCAGATACCTATATTCAAATATAATGAATTCATTTAGTGTAATAAATTGGCATCACTGATAAGAATATTAGGCAGATACGTAGAACAACAAGAAGTTAAATAATTATGAATATTATGTACAAGAAGAATTTAAATAATGATTATTCTCACTTAGTTGATTTTCTAGTTTCATTATGTGAAGCAAATCAGGAGACAGGGGACTCTTGAAAGCTGATTAAAGCTTATTAGCTGTAGTTATTATTTCCTATTTAGCTGATAGTTTCCCAGTCAGATTAGTATTAGATTTCAATTACGTATTGGATCGTAAGTCCTTAGCTGTAGGGTATTTAAGAGGGGAACAGAACAAAAGATGGGACATTATTTGTATTCTTGGCAATTACTTTCTTTAAATACAAATTGGAGTGATTCCTCTACATAAAAATTCTGTATTAAATTATTTATTGTTCTTACTGGGAGCAACGAGAGGTTGTACCGGAGGGCATTTACATTAATATGTGCACACAAAAAAGAAAAAGAGAGAGAGAGATAGAGATAGAGAGCTCAAAAGAAGTTAATGATGAATATCTTGATGGAGTTTGAGGCCAATTTGGTTCATTTTGGTTGATCCGTGATGATATGGAGCTTTGGTTGTCTGGAACCTCCGGTGGCAGCCTGCTTCCATGGACAGTGACATTATTAGGATAAACGGAAGAATAACTAAATTGCAAGCAATCATCTTCTGATACAATATGCTTAAGAATGACGTACGAGAGAAAGAAATATTGAATGTATCTTCAATGGTGTATCTAATTATAAAAATGAAGTGATCATATTATAAAACCTTTCAATATTTGGTAGCCTCTCTTAAGCAGTAAATATCAATGGTGTATCTAATTATCAAAAAGGTGTTAATACCGTGTTAAAACACAACGGCTAGAAGTCAATCAGTACCTCGTAGGGTTGCCAGAGTTTCGAGGCACGAAGTTCTCTTGTTGCATATTGTCTATGTCAGGAATTACAGCAGCTTGATCGTCTTGTCCTTGATTAGAAAGAAATTGAATCCTGAATCCAAAATCATTCGCAAGCATTATGAAGCATTACAAACTTATGATTATCTAACTGGGTTCATGTTCAAGCTATGATGTTACTTTCCTCTTTGAAAAACTATTTCTTTTTTTTTACAGCAAATACTAAATATGAAAAATTGGATACCGGGGAGCAGGAAAAGAAGGTCCAGATTGATTGAAGCCACCATTTTGTGAAGTGGTTGCATTCGGTGTCATATAGCCATGTCCCGGATGAGGTTCAGGAATATTGGAGTTCTGATGCCTGAATAATATTCAAATAGTTAAACTTAGAACTGTTATGCTCACTTGGTTGATTTTCTAGTTCCATTATGTGCACACAAAAAAAAGAGAGATAGAGAGCTCAAAAATACTTGAAAGATCCTCGTCAATTTTGGTCAAGTTTATTGTTTTCATGATTAAAAAAGTGTATATTCAAGGTTAATACCATTGATTCATTGGAGGTTGAGGTCCAGGTAACATCGCAGGCACTTGATTGCTCATTGGTAACGGATAATTAGTCCATTGTTGGTCCCTAAATTAGCAACATTTGTTAGTAATTTCTTTATACATATGCATAATTGTTAGCTATTAATCCACTAAGCATTTGATATCATTTTAGCTTACCTCAAAGGCATTGATGGTCCAGGTAGCATGGGATTGACACATTGAGGATCAAATAAATTAGGATTAAGCTGATACGGTGATACCTATATTCAAACATAATGAATTCACTGATAAGTACAGCAACAAGAGGAAGAAAAGAAGAAGTTAAATAATGATTGAAAAACTTTTTTTTTTAACAGAAAATACTAAAAATTAAAAATTGGATACCGGGGAGCAGGAAAAAGAAGGTCCAGGTTGATTGAAACCACCATGTTGTGAAGTGGTTGCGTTCGGTGTCATATAGCCATTTCCCGGCTGAGGTTGATGAATAAAGGAATTATGAGGCCTTGATGGAGTTTGAGCCCAATTTTATATAAAACTTAATGATAAAAAAATATATAAAAAAATGTCTAAATCTCCCAATTGTTGTCTGTTTGTTTAACAATAAATATTTTGAAGATGCTCGAGATAAATTGATACACGAAAACATAAAACTTTTTGATCCAATGGGTGATACAAACACTTGCTAATTCAATGGACATTGTAGCAAATTGGAGTAGGCATGAGCACTCACCATGGTTTGAGGAAATGAAGGTGGAAACAGAGTTGTTTGTTGAAGACTATCGTTGATCACATTGTTATCCACCACCATGTTCTGTCCATCTTGATCATTGCATAATATGGAGCTTTGGTTGCCTGAAACCTCCGGAGGCGACCTGCTTAATTTGTTATAAGGAACATTATTCTTTTTGGGGAATAATAAGAAAAACTGTAGAATAACTAAATTGCAAGTAATCATCTTCTGATAAAATATGCTTAAGAATGACGTACGAGAGAAACTCAGAAATATTGAATGAATCTTCTGGTGATTGAAAATCGAACTGATTCGATGTCAAGTTGACATCATCCTCATTACAAGACGGTGGGACTCCTTCCATCTGAGGTTTAAAAAAGAACAGAAAGCACAGATTAGATAAGAATATATATATATATATATATATAGATTAGATAAGAATATATATATATATATATAGACACACACACATGACTTATTTATTTGTTAAAGAAATTCGGATGAAAAATAGGAAATATAAATGTTGCTGTTAATTATTTAATTCTTTGTTTTAATGCTAAATTATTTGTCACTTGTTGTGAGCAAGTTTAATGAAAGGTAATTAATACTGATCAAGTTAATTCATGAATCAGTAAAAAACAACTTCATTGAATCATTATGTCGGAAAAATATTGGATAAAAATAATTAATGGCATTCCCACAGGGCATGGATTACAAAATCTAGTATTGGAAAAGAAATCCCATATATAAGGAGTTAAAAACAGCAAAGAATTTTGAAAAGACAAAAACAATGAATTCAAGGTTTAGGGTTAATTTGGAATGAACACCACAAGGCATGGATTACAAAATCTGAGAAAAAGATCGATTAATTTATCATGGATTACTTTAAAGATTCAGACAAGATGAAGTACAATTAATTTACCTGGATTCAAGATGTTCTTCAAGTGCTAGCTGGTTTGCTTAAGCAGTGATCAGCCAAAAGAAAAGGAAGAGAAATCACAGATCAGAGAAGAATATATGGTTTAGAAAAATAAGAATACATAAATCTAGTTCGCACTGATCACGAGATGGGGAAAGGAAAATAGGGAATTCTACAATGAGATGAGATGTGGGAGAGAATGTTACAGCAGTAAGGTCGCCTCAATAATAATAATTAATTAACGTGTGGACCCGCCCCATGTTCACACCACGAAGAAGCTGCCAAGAAAATGTAAATACATGAAAATGAGAAAGAATAGCATATTTGTGCATTGAGTGAAGTTTTTTTTAAAAAAATTATTTTTTATTTAAAAAATATATTAAAATAATTTTTAAAAAATTTATATTGCCACGTAAAAACAATTCAAAAATATTAATTACAAACGGTCACTTGATATAATTTTACAGACTTTTAATTAGCCTCACTCATTTAAACCATATCATGGGTTAATGATTCTCAGCAACTCTCTATTCCGTGACCTTTCCGGCCCTACCTAAAACAACCACCGCCCCGACATAAATAATAATAATTTCACAGTTGAATCATGTTTTTTTAAAAACTTAATATTTTTTTATTTTTAATTAATTTTTTAAATATTTTTTTATTATTTTGACATTTTAATGTTAAAAATAAATTTTAAAAATAAAAAAATTATTATTTTAATATATTTTAAATAAAAATAATAATTAAAAAAAATATTATCACACCATCAAACATTATCTTATTCTATGATAGTATACCTGAACTTTTCCACACCAATGTAAATTTTTTTTTCCAACACTCTTCTACAGATTTTATATTCCTAGCCCTCAACCTATAAAGTATGATTTGCTTCCAATCTGCACACTAGTTTTCCATTAATACAAAGATGATCGTGTTTTTTTGTTGCTAAAATTGCCGGCCAATAATTTAAGAGGTGCGTTTATTTAAGAGGTACATCAGTCGATGAGTTTGGAGTACAAATTTATATTTTCCATTTCTATAAAGTATGATTTGCTATCCAATCTGCACACCAGTTTTTCATTAACACAAAGATGATAGTGGTTTTTTTTTTTCCTGCCAAAAATTATCAACCAATAATTTTCCATCATTTTCCGAGTTTTTCAGTGACTTTTTGTCAGTTAAAAATATAAAGATTTTTGTGGTGATTTTAGCCCAACTTTGGGGTATCGAGTCTCCACTGAGAAATTAAAAGAATAGAAAAAATTATTACATGGAGACAAATTAAGAGAATAGAAGAAAATATTAAATGATTTAATAGAGAATAAAATTTAATTTTCAATGCAAATTAAAATAAAGCAAGGTGACTAATGGAGAAAGTAGTGGAATTCTACAAAGAGTAGAACGTCGAAAATCCTTGCACACATTTGATATTTTAATTATTCTTATTTCGTTTAATAACTCAATTGAAAATTCAATTCCCAGAATATCCGCTTTCGAAAAATCATTCATCACTTTTAAATACACAAATGATTATTAAGAAAATTCAACGACAACAATATACTCAAGAGCAATATTACAGTAAAGAAATCAAATCAATACAGATAAATATATGATCCAAATATAATAAAAAATTAATCCATTTAATTGAAAAAAACATGACTGAATCCATAAACTACGTCGCCGTGGTCCCACATGTTTTTAAGTGCGTGCAGGCTGGTTCAAAGTGAATTTCACGACTTTGGGCCTTGACTTGTCTTTGAGAGCTTCAACTCTACATTGAAATGTTTTTTCTTAAACTGTGAGAGCCTCATAATAAGCTTATTGAAATAAATTATTATAATGAAATTAAAAACAAAAATGCTTAAAAAAAAACAGAGAGACGCCGTGTTTTCTCTGTTGCTACAAGGTAAAAGTCTGAGCATATTTATTTTATTTTATTTTTTTTATTTTAATAATATTACTGTTATATCTACCGCCTAGAAATCAAGAACGCTAGTTTCATTTAAAAGATTCTAAAGTTCATATTTAGATAAATTAGCAGAAAGGACGAAAACACAACAAATCATACCCAGAGAAACAAAAGCCAGAAACAAGCTACCTCAATTCCTGCTCCACCTGGCTAAGAAATGCAGCGTGCCCACTTGGAATTACACATCATCCAAATTCCAGGGCAAATAATTGGTTGGAATTGTTTTTTGAGGAGTCATCTCAAATTTGAAAATAAAAACAGAAAATAGATCCAGCAAATGATTCCAAATATCTTCTAAAAAGAACAATGAAATATGTTTTTTATTTACTGTAAGGAAATATATTAATGGAAAAAATAAAAAAAATCAATTTAAAAAATATATAATAAGTCAAAATCTAGACTTAAAATCTAACTCGTATCAGGTTCCTAGTTGAATTGAATAATTGAATAAAAAGGTGGGAAAGGGAGACAGCGAAAGGTGTCAAATAGAAAAAAAGAAAAAAGAAAAAAAGATCCATATTCCAGAGGAGAGGGTCAAAGATGGCGGCTGGTTCAAAGGACGAGCTTAATCTCATGAATTATTTTTTAACCTTTATGGTAAGACTTGACACGTGTGCTCTAAACCCTCCTGTCCCTCTTCCATTAGCGTAAACCTATGCTTCTCTGGACTTAATTTGATCCCAATAAACCAATCCATGGAGTTGGTGCTAATGTAATTGATATAACTTTTTAAATTATTTTTATTTAAAAAAATATCAAACTAATTTTAATGTGTTGGTATTAAAAAAATTTTAAAATATTCTAAAAATATATTTTTATTTGAAAAATATTTTTTAAAAAAACCGTATGTAGAATTATTAAACACCCTTAAGCCAGTGGACAAAGACACAAACGACAAAATACAAAGGAAAAGGGATAAAAGCATATATTTGGAGATGATAAAAGGGCATTGAGATCAAAGAGGATAAGTTTTCCAGTGATGGATTGGATGGTGATGAAGGATTGTGTGGATAAGAGCATAGTAATTAATCCTTTACTAAAAAGTTCTTCAATGACCTAATTCTGTGGCCCAACAAAATTATCATTATCCAATAAACTATTTGATTAATTCAGTGTTGCTTAATCCCAGTTTGCTATTGCGTTTTAAATGGGTATTGGTTAAAATCAGAACCCATTTATGTTTCTCCATTATTTCTTTTTTCAATTCGACCACTCTATGCAGCTCCTCATTTTCATTAGAAATATTCAGACCAATACGTCTTTCATTTCCACCATGTTCTGCACATCACACATAATGACATCTTTGTTTAGCGATGGAGCACAGAGTTGATCATAATAAATATCTTCCATGGTCAAGACACAATGAATCTCCATCACAACCCAACATCATTAGCTTATCTGCTATCCCTTTCAAGAGAAGAAGATTTCGAATCAGTCCATTCATTCCCATCTGTAGGCATCTTTCTCAAACATTAAGAAAAAAAAATGAAAAATAAATAAAAAAGGAAATTTTTTTTATCTTAAGCTATATATCCAACACTCACTTGAAAGATATTGATAACCATGCAAGCAGTTTACATGTCAGTATTTGACAAGGGGTGGGAGATATTGGAGACAAATTAGAGTACACAAATAGAATGTACTAGGTGAATTGTCCGCGCGGTGCCGCGGGTCATATAACATGAACTGAGAAAAACCTAAAAGCACTGAGATCGAACTGAGCAACCATGTGCAGTAGGCTATTTGGCTGCCAGAACAATTCAAAAAGGGCCTCCGATTAAACATCCGAGGGCAAATGTAAAATGAAATTTTCAAAAAAGAATAGTATATTTATGCAGTAAATTTTTTAAAATATATTTTTTATTTAGAAATATATTAAAATAATATTTTTAAATTTTTTATTTTTTATATCATAATATCAAAATAATTAAAAAATATTTTTAAAAAACACGTTGTGAATAAGTTCTATCATTTAAATTTTTTTAAAAGTATTTTTAAAATATAAACATAATTTAAAGTATGTTTGGTAGTTCTTGTGCTTCTGCCTTTGAGTGTGTATATTAGAGCAGAGTGATTTTACTTAACCACGAAATTTTTGGGAGACAAATTATAGTGAATATTTTTCTACTTTACCAATATACCCATGGTGTTTATAACAGAGTGATGCTACATGCTGAGGTGGATATTAGCAACAGAGTAAAGCGTACAAAAGTAACCAAAAAAAAATATTGTGTTTTTTAAAATCTGAATATTTGAGAATTGGTGGGGTTGATTTTGTTGGCTTGATATGCTTTCCTCTTTGCTTTTCATCTTTTTTTTGTTACTTTTGTATAAATTAGTGAATTTTATCTTAGTCCATTAGAAATTTGCCTTTCCAATTTTTTTTTAAAACAAAGAAAAGTAAAATTCAAGACTTATGTCTGTTTGACAACATAAGTCTAATGGACTCGTGTTGTTGAAATAACTTAATATTCTAATAAAGTTTGTTACTGAATATATATTCTCCAAATCCTTACTAAATTATTAGAAAGTAACCTTATAATATTTTTAGGTTTGCTTAATTTATTTGGTTTAAGATAATTTCAGATATTTAATAACTTATGAGTTATTTATTAAGTTAATTTAAATTAATTATCTTTATTAAAATAATATTATTTTGTTATTTTTTATTAATCTAGTCAAATATGAACTAGATTGGTTTTATTGAATTTATCAAATTTCATCAAATCAATATTTGATTTGATACAATTACAAATTCAATTTTTTTAAGGTTAATATTTAGAAATAAATGAATAAATAAATAAAAGCTACTTACCAATATTTAATTTAAGTAACCTCAAAAACTACTAATTTAGCTTTTGATATTAAAAGAGCATATGTCTGAGGCAAATATCATGCTAATAGCTTTTTAAGTGAGTTTAGATAATAACTAATAATATATCCCTAGTGATTCCCCTAATCATTATAAAATATTGCGTGGGAAATGCAGGTGAAGAATTAGAAACAAGGAAAAATGTCGAGACAATGAAAATTAATTGTTATATAATTGGACATGGCATGCACTTTAAAGCTCCGAACTTCAGTAAATGATTTAATAGAGAATAAAATTTAATTTTAAATCCAAATTAAAATAAAGCAGACTGACTCATGGAGAAAGCACAACTGGAATTCTACAAACAATAGAGCGTCGGGAATCCTTGCACACCTTTGGTAATTTAATTATTCTTATTTCGTTTAATAACTCAAATATAATAAAGAATTAATCCATTTAATAGAGAAAACATGACTGAATCCATAAACCACATAAATCCCTTTTTCTTCTCTGATGCAATTCCCATGCGTCTTCTTTATTCCAAATACCCCTCTTTTCAAATTAGGCATCTTCAACCTCCTTTTTCATCACGTCTTCATGATCCCCGTTGTGTCACAAACAAATTGCCTAGATTTTAGGACTTTTTTTTGGCAGCCACGTACATGCTTTAGGAGTTCCTTTTTTGAAATCCTCATTAGAGGCTAATTTAGAGCCCTTCAAGATACCTTTCCAACGCGTCAAGAATCACAGCAATCCGATATGTGAGTGAAAAGTTATGATTAAGATACTTTAAGTGTGTGGAGGCTGGTTCAAAGTGAAATTTCACGACTGGTTCAAAGTTATGATTATCAAGTTTTCCATTGATACAAAGATACTGTATTTTTAATCGTCTAGTAAGTAATTCAGTTGTAAGAATTTGGAATCAAGAGGTTTACTCTCTCCTGTGGTCTCAGATTCGAGCCCTGTGATTGTCAATATTGATGGTCACTGAAGGCTTATTTGGTCATTAACTTCAAGATCTGTGAAAATTAGTTAAGGTGCGTACAAGTTGGCCCGAATATGTATAATTAATAAATAAAAAAATGTTTTATTTTTGTTGCCGGAAAATTGTCCACCAATAACTTTTTATCTTTTTCCAAGTTTTCTAGGTGACTTTTTTCTTTCATCTCAAAATCATGGATCAAAAGTGAATAAAATAAAATTTTAAATCAAAACTAAAAATAAAACATGCAAAAAGTCCAAGGATCAAGATTTTAAAAATCACGCCTATGCTACTTTCTAGTTTTAAATATTCAAAACAAGGCTCCATTATCATATATTCATAGAGACATACCAATGTAGCTTTTGATGTTTACCGGTTTGGGTATGTCCATATGCTTTTAAATATTTTTTAAAATTTATATTTGTTTTAAAAAAATATTAAATTAATAAATAGTAATTACGACCAGTTTTTTAACATCCAAGCTCTTGTAATCTCACAAGCGCTTGAGACCCAAACCCAATCAACAGATCAGAGAACCTTTATTTGTGTGTGTGTGAAGCTTTGTGGTGGCTAAAGAATACATTTTGGAAAGCTGAATCAATAATATTGCCTGTGCTTGTCAAGGAATTTAACATCCCAAATTTAATGAACGAATATAACATCCCAAATTTTACCACTAATATTGCCTGTGCTTGTCAAGGAAAAAGATTGACTGTAGAGAAATATTTAATGAACGTCATCCTCGTGGATGCTATAATCTGTAATTATTGGCAAGGCTTTAATTATCACAGCAGCAGAAGATTGAAGAAACAGGAGGCCTACGCATTTAATTTGGACTTCCTCGTGGATGCTATTCCTTCAAATATGGACTAAAATTAAAAGAAACAGGAGGCCACACGTTTTCTTTATGGGCAGCCCCACTTTTAAACCCTCTTTTTCATCACGTCCCCATGGTCCCCGTGTCCAAATTTATAAAAAACTCATTAAAAAAAATCAAAACTTTTAAAAACACAAACATTTCCAAACAAGGAAACACGTCAAGAATCACAGCAATCTAACATATGAGTGGAAAGTTGTGATTAAAAAAATTACTACTTTTAGAGTGAAATGTCATTATTGTTATTTTTAAAATATTTTTTTTATTTATAAATATATTAAAATGAAAGTTGTTAATTTCGTTTCGTTTTATTTTTAATGATTTCATACCAATTCAAAAAATAAAATAAAACAAAATAATTTTCATCTCATTTCAAATCTCAATCCCTTCCAAATTTTTCGGCTAAATTCCATTCAGAATGTTCCGGTTTCATTCCACATGTTCTGTTTCGGTCTTAAAAAGCCATTGAATCAAATTGAACCTGGTTTAATTAATTAATTAAACCATCAAAGTATAAAAAGCTCTTTTTCATTACTATTTTCATTAACTATGATATTAATTTTTTAAAATTTGATTTATCACTAATATATATGGTTTATATTCATGTTTTTTTTTTCAAGTTTATACTTTGTAGGAATTTAAGCAAATAAATAGATGTTTTAGATTTCATTAGCCTTAATAACATTGACTTAGTTTTATATTTAAAATATTAGTGTTAAAATATTTTAATTTTATAATATTTTGATATTTTATTAAAGTTGAATTGTTTTAAGTTAAAAAATTATTTAATTTTAACTATTTAAAAATATTTTAAATTTTAAAATTATATTTCATCACGTCTCCATGATCCCAGTTGTGTCAAAAACAAATTGCCTAAATTTTAGGCTTTAGCAGTTCCTTTTTTGAAATCCTCATTAGTGAAATTTTAGACTTGTCTGTTTAATTTTTATTATTTTTATTTCATTTTAGCATTTTAGCATTTCATACTCATCAAAACCACAAGAACGCAATCAAGCTTTAGCTTCAAACAACCAGAGGGAGATTTTATAGGGATAAAATTTTAAAAATCACGCCTATGCTACTTTCTAGTTTTAATATAAAATTTAGTATTTAAAAAATATGTTTATGAATATGGCAGTTTCAGGTTTAGAAACCAAAACTGCCATATTCATACTCTCTCTTAGACATTTTAAAAATATGTGTAGAAGAATACTTTTACTGATGATTTATAATATTAGGTTACTTTAATGGTAATCAATATAGTATTTTTTTTTATTTTTTGGATTTTCATCTTGGGGAAACTCAATAGGATGAAAATAAAATATTAATCAAACTTAAAATTATAATTGTTTATCTATCGAATTAAAAAAAAAATGACAATTCAGTGGTCTTTAATGAAATAATAAAAAAAGAAAAATGTTATTTATGTAATTGTAAGCACACTATATTATATTACTTTACAAAGGGACGAAGGACATCCTTTGCATTAGGATGCTCCCACTCCACTACTGTCTCCCACCATTCTTCTGGATATGCCACGATATTTTGAAGAGAAGGGGGAGGAGATGGCTGGCCATTTTCAAGCAACGGAAGATAAATTGGCATCCTCTTCAGCTTCTCACAATATATTACATTAATATCTTTAAGAGAATTGCAAATCAGTTTTGCACTGCAAATGCTTTTCAGTTCTGGTAAATCATACAATTCCAGAGTTACTAACTTTGGGAGAATGACTTCCGTGATGGAATTGGAGGTGCTGCTTTCTTCATCTGTTGTTCCTATTATCTCCTTCATTTCGTAACAGAAACTCACTCTAATCCTTTCCAGGTTTACGAGGTTTGGCAGCAACACAAGCGGGAACAGCTTCTTCATACTTTTACATCATAACAAAAAATCTTTAAGACCAGAAAACATACATGATGGGCAATCGTGGTGGAGCAGAGCAGAACCAAGAAGATGAAACCAAGCTCTCCATGTTATGGCATTCCCGAATGTGATGCGCTCCAGTTCAGTTGCATTCTCTAATGACAAAACATCACATAAACTTCTTGCATCGATGCATTCACAAATCAGTCCTTGAATGCCATTTAAGAACTTGACCTGAAAATCTCTATCTCCGTTGATACTCAAATTACCCAACCCAACTGTTTTACTTGGAAAACTTTCAATGCATTGCTCTAAATATCTACCCACCTCTCCTACTAAAATCTTGCATGTGCTTAATGATAGGATCCCATCCCGAGATCTGAGATACTCCACGAAGTCAGAAAAACCTTCGAAATGGCATTCCAAAGTTTCCAAATTTCTCAAGGATCCTACTTCCTTTCCTTTAACTGTTATCGGAGCATACATCTATAATTACTTCTCTAGTACAAAGACTTGCAGGTGAGAGAGTTTTGGTAATATCCCACTAGGAAACTCCTTTTCACCACATCCATTCATTCTAAGATACCTCAGGTTGGTTAGGCATTCCATTCCTTGCGGCATCTTTTCAAGTCGAGTAAGAGAGATCCAACCTCTTCAGTGCCCTGAGCTTCTTTAATGATGGAACACTTAATTCCACACTTACGAGCAATAACGCAGTGAGACTCACCAAATCAGAGACAGAGTCTGGCAAGTTTTCAATACCTGTCAAGACAGATCGAGGACCTTGAGCCCATGCAATTGCTTGAAAAATGAATCCGCAAAATCCAACCCTTTTTACATAGAAATAGAGTTGATAGATAGGACACCTTGGTGAATAGCTGGAAGGAATTTCTTCGATCTCGTTTCTCATTAGTGAAACCATCGTCAGATTCTCCGTCCACTCCTCTGCATCTGGCAACTCTTTTAATTGCGCACCTGCTTTAACCATGACTTGATATTCGTCTTGCAGTATATGGATGGCCATGTCCCTAATCAAGTCATGCATCTTGACACGTCTATATCATCATACTCCATTTTAGCACTTTCCAATAGGCAGACATTTCAAGTCTATTAAGCATCGTGTGGCCCTCATCAAATGCATCTCCCCTGCTCCTCTTCCTTTAATTATTCCCTCATCGATCAAATAACCTATCAACTCCTCCTTTCAATCTATCATCTTCAGGAAATAATGCACAGTACAAGAGACATCGTTGTAGTGCTAATCACCTAACCGATTATAACTAAACCTCAATAACTTGAATACTTTCTATGTCCCTAAATTCTGATTCTCTCAATTTGTTCAATGTATTTCTCCACTCATGTAGGTCATCCACTCCCCTCAAGCTTCCTGCCACTGTAATAATTCCCAATGGCAAACCAGCACATTCCCAACAATATCTTTCGCAATTCCTTCCACTTCTGGTAAAGTGCTATGTCACGTCCAAGTTTTCCATGAACAAAGTCCAAGCTTCTCCCTCCGAAAGTAGCTTCACTTTGATTTTGTGGTGGCAAGCCATCCGATTACAAACCGTTTCTGATCTAGTTGTCATAATCAGCTTGCATCCTTTCAACAGCACAGGAATTCCCACTTCATCAAGCTCAAAATTGTGCCACAAATCATCTAAAATGAGAATCCATTTTTGTTTCTTCATTAGTTCTTTTGACAATTTGGCAGCTCTATGCAGATCATCATCTTCGCTTGAAAGGTCTAGATGAAGACGTTGAGCAATAATATTCTGCAATCTATTAATGCTGAAATCTTGAGACACAGTCACCCACCAAACATGATCACAAATATTTGGTCTTTGTAGAAGCTCATTATGGATATGTTGCAGTATTGTTGTTTTACCGACTCCCCCCATCCCATAAATGCCAATGGTTGGGACTTCATCATCCATTAACAAAGACCATATCACCTTCTTATTCTCTTCAAATGCTTGACCCACTGGCTTTGTAGAGCTAGTAGGTAATGGAACTCCTCTAGTCTCACTTGTGTTGTATTTAAGGCTTATAGAAGATCTAGCTCCAGCGTCAGGCCGCACTGATCTTCCACTATTCTCCATATCCTCCTCCACTGGTTCTGTCCTCACTCTAACCATGTTCTGCACATCATACATAACGACATCATTGTTTACTGATGGAGCAAATAGTTGGTCATAATATCTTCCATGATCAAGACACAATGGATCTGTTGGTTGGGATGAATCTCCTCGAGGCTCATCAGCTTGATTAATTGATGGCCTCTCACAAGAGCTACCTCTCTCCAGATGCTGCACTTGTTCTGTTCTCGCTACAGTTTCAAATCCATCATGCAGACGCTCCACATCCTCATCTTCCTGCATTAAATACGTAGAGATTTCATTCAGCTGCTGCTCCTTTGAAAGGGCAGAGTGTATCTGAACCCAAGTACCATCAGCAAATTGATCCACTAAATCTGTTCCTTGTGTTGCTTCTCCTCTATTCTCTTGAGCATCAACTCTGTCAACATGCTGAAAAGATCCTTCACCAGTGTATTCCATGCCTTGAACTCCCGGTTGCATCCATCCAGCATCCCCTGCCAAATTACCAAGTACTGCATTGTCTTGTTCTTGTGGACAGGTGGAAATGTCAACATTGCTTGAACTTGCTATGCTTTTATGTCTTTTGTTGCCACCACACATAGCTAGAAAGGCTGCTCCTTGAACTTCTTTAGGCACCTGACCACAAATGCCAACACCATGCCCTCTCTCTCCTGATAAATGCCATTTTATATCCTCGAAATGGAAGTACCATTGGCAAATAAATGCCCACAAAACTTACACTTCATGCTTCCATCATTCATAACTTCAACTTCCTTCCAAAACGGATCATCGGATCTACCCATTTTGTCCTACAGATAAAAAAGGGTCAAAATATTGAATAAAAATTAATGAAAGTACATTAATTGGAAAAGGAAGGTTGAAACTAAAATAATAAGTTACAAACGGCAAAGAAACTAAGAAGGAAAAAAAATGAATTCAAGGTTAACTTGGGGTCAATTTAGTATGAACTCCATAAGGCATGGATTGTTACAACTGAGAAAGATCAAATTATTTATTTTTGGAAGCTGTTGATGATCCTAACTCCAAAGTTTCTCATTAGAATTTCTACAACTTGTGTTATACTTGAAAGATTCAAACCAGAGTTACATGTGAAAAAAAAAATGAAGAAGATGGAGTATAAATAATTTTACCAGGATTCAAGTAGTTCTTCAAGTACTGGTTTGCTCAAGTAGTATTCAGGAAGAAAAACAAGATCAGAGAAGAATATATGGTTTAAAAATAACAAGGAAGTTGCAAGATGTTGAGCTCCAGATGATTCGATTCAATCAGAAAAGGAAGCACTGATAATCGGAAAGGTTTAAGAAATTTGGTGAGGGAAATTGGAAATCAATGGTATAATGAGATGAGATTTGGAAGAGAATGTTACAGTAGCAAAGATTCTTTTATTGTTTGACAAGAAGTTGCTAGGAAAAAAGCCAAAACTTTCCTACCAAAGATTATATTACAAGAGACAACAAGTTGCTGTACACCTCTATTTCGCTTTTCATTTGTCTACCGCTGCATATAATTAAAATCTTCAACAAAAGAATCAGAAGCTAAAAATTATTTTAAAAAAAAAACATTTTCTGACAATAATGCCAAACACTTTAACTCGTGGACCCACCCCCATTGTTGAAACTTTGAAAAAGCTGACCAAAGTCTACGACTTCGATAATACTTAAATAACAGTAATGCTCCTACAATAACAATGACGTTACATAACTTAAAGAATATATATATACATAACTTAAAGAATACATATATACATAACTTAAAGAATACACACACACAAAGCAGCACAAATAATATTAATTATTTTGGATGCAAAACAAAGGTTTTTTCAAAATTTTAATCGTTTTTTTTTTATAATTTGTTTTTTCCAATTATTTTTTATTTCAATTTTCTCGATTTCTTGATTTTTTTTCTCATCCCTACCCATCACTGTATTAATTAGCCATTCCTTTCCTTGCATGTTCTCCTTTATCTTTTTTTCTTTTTTTTTTCTCTGGCGCAATTGCCAAAAAATACCCTTTTTTCTAAAGGAGGCAGCCCTCCTTTTTCATCGACGTACATGCTTTAGGAGTTCTTTTTTTGAAATCTTCATTAGAGGCTAATTTAAAACAAATTAAAATAATTGTGATTAAAATTATTAAAATAATTTAAAATATAAAAAATTATTTAAAACAAATTAAAATTTTTAAAAACACAATATTTTCAAATAAGATAACACGTTAAAAATCATAACAATCAGACATGTGAGTGGAAAGTTGTGATTAAAATACTAAAATACATCCTCACTTTTAGAATGATTTTGACAATGTAAAAGTGAATGTGATTGTTGTTATTTTTTTAAAATTTTTAAATATTTTTATTTAAAAATATATTAATATAATATATTGTATTATAGAATAACTCAAAAATTAATTCTAGGTATTCAATCTTCACAAACTTTAATATGTATTAGGTTAGATTTGTGTAATTGATTTATCAAGTTTGCTTCATCAAGATGGAATATTTATGACTATTTTAATCTATAGTGTCTTCTCTCCTGGTACATGGTAAAAGCCTGGGCAGTTTTTTCTTTTTTAATTTTAATAATAGTTATGTTCTTTCTATCCCAAGAAATCAAGAATGCAAGTTTCATTAATCAAGATTCTAAATACTATATACAGATAAACTCAAGAATGTATCTTCTCTCTCTCTCTCTCTTGATTTTTAATCTATATTTTATATATATATATAGTTAAATAATTTATTTATAATTAATGATATAAGATGATTTATAATAGCGAATAGATCTATTATTTTATTAGGTTACTTTAATGATAAATCAATATAGTATTTTTTTTATTTTTTGGATTTTCATCTTGGAGAAACTCAATAGGATGAAAATATAATATTAATCAAACTTGAAATGATAATTATTTATCTATCGAATAAGAATATCCTTGTTGATTTAAAGGACTATTTTCATATAAAAAATAATTATGTTTTGCACCTGATTTTTAACAAAAATGATTGAAAAAAATGATATATTATTGAATATGAGCAAATTTAAGATTACAAAAATGATTAGTATTTTTACAGATGCATAGAATTGATAAATGATGCAACAAAGAAGGATACGTATTATTACATTTAACGGAGTAATTAACCATTCTACATATTAATTATTTAGAGAAAAAAAGGTCCTCTGGACAATACATTGGAAATTCAATTCAAAAATACCCTATTAATTATTAATTTCTATTTTTTTTTAATCATTTTAGCATTTTATCCCAATGATAGAACATTTAGAATGCGCATCAAGCTTTAGCTTCAAACAACCAGAGGGAGCTTCAGTGCAGTAGAACACTTCAACATCTACTGTGAAGCTTGATTTGCTATCCAATCTGCACACCAGTTTTTATCCCACTGCAGTAGAACTTTTTATCTTTTTCCAAGTTTTTTTTTGGGTGACTTTTTTTCTTTCATCTCAAATTAACTTGTGTAAAAAAAATAAAATTTTAAACCAAAATAAAAAATATAAGATGCAAAAAATTATACGGATCGAAATTTTAAAAATCACACCTCTGCTTCTTACTGGTTTTAGTATTAAATTTGTTCGTAGAAGTTTCATTTATTTTTAATCAATTAAATTGAATAAAATCTTGTCAAGTTAAACATCAACTCTTTATTGAATCCTCTTTTCTTTTTGAATAATAAGAGTTTCATAAAAAGCTTATTAAAATAAATTATTAAATGAAATTAAAATAAAAATGCTTTTTTTATTTAAAAAAAAAAAAAACAAAACAGAGAGACATCTGCCGTGTTTTCTCTATTGGTACATGATAAAAGTCTGAACAGATTTGTTTTTATTATTTTAATTTTAATAATAGTACTGTTATTTCTACCGCCAAGAAATCAAGAAAGCTAGCTAATTTTAATACAATGCTAGAGCTCTTAACTTTGGGAGAATGAATTCCGTGATGGAATTGGAGGTGCTGCTTTCTATTATGCACTGATCATGAGATGTGGAAGAGAATGTTACAGTCGCTATCTCTTTTACATAATATTATTTATTAGTAAGGTTGCCTCAATAATAATTAATTAACGTATTGTTTGATATGTTATAAGATATATAAAGTTAACGTGTGGACCCGCCCCAATGTTGAAACTTGGAAGCTGCCAAGAAAAATGTAAACAAATAAAATTTTCTAAAAAGAATAGTACAATTAAAAATATATTTTTTATTTAAAAATATATTAAAATTATTTTTTTTATCGGTACATCAAAATAATTTAAAAATATTAAAAATTATTTTTTAAAAAATCAAAATTTCTAAAAAACACATTATGACTGTAAAGATAAACCAGTCAATATTCTCAAGGTAGCAATTACTAATTGGGATAAAAAGAAATTAAAAGACAAATTAAAGGTTTTGAGTCAACGCCATTACCAATATTCGCTTGCAGGTGTGTATGGTAGTTCTTATGCTTCTGCCTTTGAGTGTGTACATTAGAGCAGAGTGAATATTTTTCTATTTTACCAATATACCCAAGGTGTTTATAACAGAGTGATGCTATATGCTGAGGTGGATATTAGCAACAGAGGAAAGCATACAAAAGTAACCAAAAAAAAAATCAAATGAAAAAAAAAAAAAAAACAACCTTTAGAAACACGCGTCTTTGGATTAACCAATTCTTTTAGTTTATTTTTTATGTTGTTCATAAAGACAGAAAAAACTTAAAAACACAGATTAAAAATAAAGATTTAATAGAGAATGAAATTTAATTTTAAATGCAAATTAAAATAAAGCAGAGTGACTAATGGAGAAAGTACTACTGGAATTCTACAAAGAGTAGAGCGTCGGGAATCCTTGCACACATTTGGTATTTTAATTATTCTTATTTTAAAGTACATAATTCCCTTTTCTTTTTTTCTTTTTTTCTTTTCTTCTTTTTTTTTCTTCTCTGGTGCATTTCCCACACGAAATACTCTTTTCAAATTAAGCAGCCCCCTTTTTCTAAAGGAAGCAGGCCCACTTTTCAACCTCCTTTTTCATCACGTCTCCATGATCCCCGTTGTGTCAAAAACAAATTGTCTCAATTTTAGGCTTTAGGAGTTCCTTTTTTGAAATCCTCATTAGAGGCTAATTTGGAGCCCTTCAATATACCTATCCAACGCGTCAAGAATCACAGCAATCCGTTATGTCAGTGGAAAGTTGTGATTAAAATACTTAAAGTGCATCCAGGCTGTTTCCAAGAAAAAAAAACATTACTATTTTAAGTGTGTCCAGGCTGGTTCAAAGTGAATTTCACGACTCCTCGGCCTTGACTTGTCTGTGAGAGCTTCTACTCTACATTGAAATGTTTTTTTTCTGAAACTGTGAAAGCAAGTTTGTCAAAAATGCTTTTTTAATATGACATAAAATATATAATATAAACTCTGGATAGTAAACTTGAATTGTAAAATCGCAAAAAAAATATTTTAATTATTTATATATTGACAATTTCAGTCAAGTAGTAAATAATAATATAACACGATTAAAATAAAAGTGAAATAAACAATACAAATGTTCAAACACCTTAAAATATATAATTCAAATAAAAATTCATACATAGTTTAAATAACTTAAAAATACAAAAAGAAAAAAAATTAGATTGAACAACTATGTTTTATTGATAGAGTTTCAGAATATTTTATAGAGGACAAGTCTTGAAACACATTGTAGGCAACTAGTGAGATGATACAAGGTATATCATCAACTTCAAAAAAAAATTAACAGAAACCAATACAGTGAACCCGTGACAACGAGAACAAAAACGTACAAAATAACATCAATCTAATCTCATGCCACCTTACCTTTCACCTTTTTTATGTTAGTAACAAGTCCGAGAAATAATGTTCAAATATCCACAAAGCAAGACATGTATTTCAAGTTCTCTCTGAGTCTTTGTCGTCTCTCTTTATAGTTAATAAATGGTTAGTCTAAAACACAATATTTCTCTCTATATAGATATTCATATCTCTTATTTTACTCCTTTGATTCCTCACAATTTACCTCTGTCTTCCCATGGTTTCGATCTCCGATCATGCTTTCCTAGCCTAAAATACAGTATAAGGCTTCCCCATACCCAAGATCCTATAATGTTGGTGTTAGTCTGCTAAGATTGAAAATTTGAGATTTGGACAACAGGGAAAGGGAAGACTAGGGAGTGGGGACTATGTAGTGGAGTGTCAGGGGACTCGGACAGGGAAGCAGTAAATTTTTTAATTTTTGCGAGTTAAAACTTGAAATCGGTCAAACTCATAAAATCATTCTGATTTTACCGATTTTAACCGAGTTTGACCGATTTTGAATTTTAACCTGATTTGACATGTTATATGTATATTGACTCGTAAAATCGTAAGATTTTAAGAGTCAACTTGCAATTTACACTATTGTGTGAGAGCTTCATAATAAGCATACTAAGCTTATTGAAATAAATTATTATAATGAAATTAAAAACAAAAATGCTTAAAAAAAAAAAAAAAAAAAACAGAGAGACGCCGTGTTTTCTCTATTGCTACATGGTAAAAGTCTAAGCAGATTTATTTATTTATTTTTATTTTTATTTTAATAATATTACTGTTCTATCTACCGCCTACAAATCAAGAACGCTAGTTTCATTTAAGAGATTCTAAAGTTCATATTTAGATAAATTAGCAGAAAGGACGAAAACACAACAAATCATACCCAGAGAAGCAAGAGCCAGAAACAAGCTACCTCAATTCCTGCTCCACCTCCAGCAAATGATTCCAAATATCTTCTAAAAAAACAATGAAATATGTTTTTTTTATTTACTGTAAGAAAAGATATTAATGGAAAAAAAAAAAAAACAAGAAAAAAAAAAAAAAAAAGGGATCCATATTGTGGCCCGAGTATTCCAGAGGAGAGGGTCAAAGATGGCGGCTGGTTCAAAGGACGAGCTTAATCTCATAATAAGACTTGACACGTGTCCTCTAAACCCTCCTGTCCCTCTTCCGATCCTTGCTAAACCCTTGTTCTGGTCGTAATCATCCATTGGCGTAAACCTATGCTTCTCTTGACTTTGATCCCAATAAACCAACCCATAGAGTTGGTGGTAATGTAATTGATATTACTTTTTAAATTATTTTTATTTAAAAAATATCAAATTCATTTTAATGCGTTGGTATTAACAAAAATTAAAAAATATTTTATTAATATAATTTTATTTGAAAAATATTTTAAAAAAAACCGTATTTAGAATTACTAAACACCCTTAAGCCAGTGGACAAAGACACAAACGACAAAATACAAAGGAAAAGGGATAAAGGCATATATTTGGAGATGATAAAAGGACATTGAGATCAAATATTACATGTATAATAAATAATATAAGTGCTTATAAATCTTCTTCTTAAAAAAAAAATAAACAGATTAAATCAAAAGCAAAGATCTGCATGTGGCTAGTGAAGGAGACTGATACTGGCAAAGCAGGACCGACAATAGAACTTCATGAAGAACAGCAAAAAAATACATGGGATTTTGACGGTCTGATGCCCAGCAGGTCTACTGCTGTGAGGAAAGAGTGTTAGTTTTTTAGAGTGTTTGGAAATGAGGTTGTATTCGTGTTTTTACAAAATTTAATTTATTTTTGTTAAAAATTAAATTTTTTATATTTTGATGTGCTGATCTTAAAAATATTTTTTTTAAAATAAAAAAAATATTATTTTAATATATTTTAACATACAAAATATTATAAAAAATAACTATAATCACACTAGACTGTTCATCTAAGAGATGATAGGTATTGTCATGCCAACGCTTAGGGAAAGCAAGGTAATCTGCAAAAGAATTGGAGCTATTAACTGTAATGTTAAACCTTTGGAAAGCTACTTGAGGCAACACCAAGCCCACCAACATCACCGCCAACAGATTGGAAAAATGCTCATTACCATTTTGGAAAAAATAAAATTTAAATTATTTTTTTGTGTGTTTATCAATTATTTTAATGTGATAATATTAAAAATAAATTTTAAAAATTAAAAAATATTATTTTAATATTTTCTAAATAAAAAAATATTTTGCAATATAATTTTTACCACACTCTTAAACAAACCCTTAATATAATGCATAGGAACATATGTCTTCATGTACAGTGGATTAACCAATCTTTTTAGTTTTTTTTATATTGTTCATAAAACCTAAAAAGCTTAAAAATAAAAATTTAAAAATCATACGAAAAATTAAAAAAATAGGATGAATTTGAATTTTTTTTTTCCTCCGAATAAAACTAAGATGACACAAGAAAAATAGATAAAGGTATGAAATTTTATTCTTTGTAATTTTTATTATATATTTTTAAAAAATAATTTATTGCTAGTTAATGATATTAGATGATTTGTACTAGTGAATAGATCTATTATTTTATTAGGTTACTTTAATGATAAATCAATATAGTTTTTATTTTTTATTTTTTGGATTTTCATCTTGGGGAAACTCAATAGGATGAAAAATAATATTAATCAAACTTCAAGTTATAATCATTTATCTATCGAGTTAAAAAAAATAATATGACAATTCAATACTCTTAAAAAATAATGAAACAAATAAAAAATATTATTTATGTAATTGTAAGCACACTATATAAAAAAGAAATATTTCATATTAATAAACGCTATTTCTTTCTATGAGTTCATGTTAGTCTTCAATCTTTCTTACAATCAATTATTGAATAAGAATAATATATATTATTGAATAAGAGCAAATTTAAGGTTACAATCTATTAGTATTTTTACATATAGATAGAATTGATAAATGATGCAACAAAGAAGGATACATATTATTACATTTAACGGAGTAATTAACCATTCTACATATTAATTATTTCGAGAAAAAAAGGTCCTTTGGACATCCTTTGCATTAGGATAGAATTGATAAATGATGCAACAAAGAAGTATTCTAACAACGAGAGGATTAAAAAGACGAAAGGTACAATTCAATTGAGAGAGATGATGCTTACCCTCTATTCTATATTATATTATATTAAGCGTAGAGTAGTATCCTCCTACCGAAACTCTACCAAGGGATGAAGGACATCCTTTGCGTTAGGATGCTCCCACTCCACTCCTGTGAATTGTTATAAGAGAAGGGGGAGGAGATGGCTGGCCATTTTCAAGCAACGGAAGATAAATTGGCATCCTCTTCAGCTTCTCACAAAACAGTACCCTAATATTTTCAAGAAAATTGCAAATCTGTTTTGCACTGCAAATGCTTTTCAGTTCTGGTAACCAAAACAATTCCAGAATTCTTAACTTTGGGAGAATGAATCCCGTGATGGGATTGGAGGTGTTGCTTTCTTCATCTGTTGTTCCTATTATCTCCTCTATTTTCTCACAATGCCTAACATAAATCCTTTCCAGGTTTACGAGGTTTGGCAGCAACACAAGTGGGAACAGCTTCTTCATATTGTTACATCCACTACAACAAAACTCTTTAAGACCAGAAAACGCACCATTATATGATGGCAATCGTGGTGGAGCATAGTAGTACCAAGAAGATGAAACCAAGCTCTCCATGTTATTGCAATTCTGAATGCTGATGCGCTTCACTTCAGTTGCATTCTCTAATGACAAAACATCACATAAACTTCTTGCATCGATGCGTTCACAAATCAGTCTTTGAATACCATTTAAGAACTTGACCTGAAAATCTCCATCTTTGTTGATGCTCAAATTACCCAACCTAACTGTTTTACTTGAATAATCATCAATGTTTGCCTCAAAAAAATTATACACCTTTCCTACTAAAATTTTATATGAGCTTAATGATTGAATCCCATCTCGAGATCTGAGATACTCCATGAAGTCAGATAAACCTTCGAAATGGCATTCCAAAGTTTCTAAATTTCTCAAGGATCCTACTTCCTTTCCTTTAATTGTTATCGGAGCAGCACCTCCTGCCATAAAATCTTCTAGTACAAAGACTTGCAGGTGAGAGAGTTTTGGTAGTATCCCACTAGGAAACTCCTTTTTACCACATCCATTCATTCTAAGATACCTCAGATTGGTTAGGCATTCCATTCCTTGCGGCATCTTTTCAAGCCTAGTCCTCGAGAGATCCAACCTCTTCAGTGCCCTAAGCTTCTTTAATGATGGAACATGATGTAAGTTCTCACAATTATTGAGCAATAAAGCAGTGAGACTCAATAAATCTGAGACAGAGTTTGGCAATTTTTCAATACCTGTCCAAGACAGATCAAGGACCTTGAGCCCAGGCAATTGCTTGAAAAATGAATCCGCAATAGATCGCAACCCATCATTATCACATAGAAATAGAGATGACAAATTTGGACACACTGGTGAATGGCTGGAAGGAATTTCTTCGATCTTGTTTTGCATTAGTGAAACTATCGTCAAATTCTCCATCCACTCCTCTGCATCTGGCAACTCTTTTAATTGTGCACCTGCTTTAACCATGACTTGACAGTTGTCTTGTAGTATTTGGATGGCCATGTCCCTAATCAAGTCATGCATCTTGACACGTCTAATATCATCAGCATCACCATATATTTTAGCACTTTCCAATAGGCAGACATTTTCAAGTCTATTAAGCATCGTGTGGCCCTCATCAAATGCATCTCCCCTGCTCCTCTTGCCTTTAATAATTCCCTCATCGATCAAATAACCTATCAACTTCTTCCTTGCAATCATATCATCTTCAGCAAATAATGCACAGTATAAGAGACATCGTTGTAGTGCTAAATCACCTAACCGATCATAACTAAACCTCAATAACCTGAATACTTTCTCATCTATGTCCCTAAATTCTGATTCTCTCAATTTGTTCAATGTATTTCTCCACTCATGGGGGTCATCCACTCCCCTCAAGCTTCTTGCTACTGTAATAATTCCCAACGGCAAACCAGCACATTCCTTTGCAACAGCTTTTGCAATCCCTTCCACTTCTCGCGAAAGTGCTATGTCACGTCCAAGTTTCTCCATGAACAAAGTCCAAGCTTCTCCATCAAAAAGTGGCTTCACTTTGATTTTACAATGGCAAGCCATCTGATTACAAACCATTTCTGATCGAGTTGTCATAATCAGCTTGCATCCTTCCAACTTCTTAGGAATTCCCACTCTGTGTAGCTCAAAATTGTTCCACAAATCATCTAGAATGAGAATCCATTTTTGTTTCTTCCTTAGTTCTTCTGAAAATTTGGCAGGTCTGAGTTGAACATCATCTTCGCTTGAAAGATCTAGATGAAGATGTTTAGCAATAAGATTCTGCAATCTATTAATGCTGAAATCTTGAGACACAGTCACCCACCAAACATGATCACAGATATCTTGTCTTTGTAGAAGCTCATTATGGATATGTTGCAGTATTGTTGTTTTACCAACCCCCCCCATCCCATAAATGCCAATGGTTGAGACTTCATCATCCATTAACAAAGACCATATCACCTTCGTATTCTCTTCAAATGCTCGACCCACTAGCTTCTTAGAGCTAGTAGGTAATGGAACTCCTCTAGTCTTGTTGTTTTTCAGAATTTCAGAAGATCTAGCTCCTGGGCCAGCCTGCACTACTGATCTTCCACTATTCTCCACTGGTTGTGTCCTCACTCTAACCATGTCCTGTGCATCTCCTCGAGGAGCACAAGGTTGATCATAACATATTCCAGAGTCAAGACAAAATTGGGATGCATCTCCTCGAGGCTCCAGAAGCTGCTCTTGCTCTGTTCTTGGTACAGTCTCAAATGCATCATGCCGAAAAGATCCTTCACCAGTGTTTTGTTCCAACGCTCGATCCACTGGTTCTGTCCTCGGTCTGCTCTCGAGTGCCCCTTCGGAAACTCCATCTTCTGGTGCTCTCGTTCCAGTCATGCTTACTACGTCATTTCCTGCTATTGCATGTGAAGAAATCCTCTGCTCCCCTACTGCGGGTTTTACAACCTGAACTTCTCTTTGTACCCTTCCAATACCTCCTACCATTGTTGAAATTCCACAATCATTAACATCGATTGAACTTGCTGTGATTTTATGTCTTTTGTTGCCACCACACTTAGCTTTCCAGACTGCTTCTTGAACTTCTTTAGGCACCCCACGACAAATGGCAACACCACGCCCTTCTTCTCCTGACAAATGCCATTTAATCCTTGAAATGGCAGTATCCTTGGCATATGTATGTGGACAAAACTTACACTTCATCCTACCATCAGCCCTATATTCAACATAATTCCAAAATGGATCCTTTGATCCAACCATTTCAACCTATAGGAAAAAAAGGAGGGGGTCAAAATATAGAATAAAAATTGATGCAAGTTACACCATATCCCGATGGATGAGAAACTACTTCTTCAGTGTTGTTACCCTTATTTTGATATTAAAATTGATAGTTAGTTTATTGCACAATCATAGGGGGGGAAAGACAACGATAATTCAATTATACTTCTTACTTGTTGAGTATTTAAACCCCTAATTTGACTTTGCAGGGAAGTCTCAAGGCCAGGATTTTGCAATCCTCGGACTTGGACGTTATACATCTGTGACCTGTATAAAAATGAAGTGATCATATTATAAAACCAAAAATCAATGGTGTATTTAATTATAAAAATGAAGTGATCATATTATAAAACCTTTCAATATTTGGTAGCCTCTCTTAAGCAGTAAATATCAATGGTGTATCTAATTATCAAAAAGGTGTTAATACCGTGTTAAAACACAACAGCTAGAAGTCAATCAGTACCTCGTAGAGTTGCCAGAGTTTCGAGGCACGAAGTTCTCTTGTTGCATATTGTCTATGTCAGGAATTACAGCAGCTTGATCGTCTTGTCCTTGATTAGAAAGAAATTGAATCCTGAATCCAAAATCATTGGCAAGCATTATGAAGCATTACAAACTTATGATTATCTAGCTGGGTTCATGTTCAAGCTATGATGGTACTTTCCTCTTTGAAAAACTATTTCTTTTTTTTTTTACAGCAAATACTAAATATGAAAAATTGGATACCAGGGAGCAGGAAAAGAAGGTCCAGATTGATTGAAGCCACCATGTTGTGAAGTGGTTACATTCGGTGTCATATAGCCATGTCCCTTCTGAGCTTGATGAATAAAGGAGTTCTGATGCCTGAATAATATTCAAATAGTTAAACACAGAACTGTTATTGTCACAAAAAAGAGAGATAGAGAGCTCAAAAAGACTTGAAAGATCCTCGACCTCGTCAATTTTGGTCAAGTTTATTGTTTTCATGATTAAAAAAGTGTATATTCGAGGTTAATACCATTGATTCAATGGAGGTTGAGGTCCAGGTAGCATCCCAGGCACTTGATTGCTCATAATTGGTAACTGATAATTAGTCCATTGTTGGTCCCTAAATTAGCAACATTTATTAGTGATTTCTTTATACATATGCATAGTTCTTTGCTATTAATCCACTAAGCATTTGATATCATTTTAGCTTACCTCAAAGGCATTGATGGTCCAGGTACCATGGGATTGGCACATTGAGGATCAAATAAATTAGGATTAGGCTGATACCTATATTCAAACATAATGAATTCACTGATAAGTACAACAACAAGAGGAAGAAGAAGAAGTTAAATACTGATTGAAAAACTTTTTTTTTTCAGAAAATACTAAATATGAAAAATTGGATACCAGGGAGCAGGAGAAGAAGGTCCAGATTGATTGAATTCACCATGTTGTGATGTGGTTGCGTTCGGTGTCATATAGCGATGTCCCGTCTGAGGTTGATGAATAAAGGAATAATGATGCCTAATTCAATGGACATTGTAGCAAATTGGAGTAAGCATGAGTACTCACCATGGTTTCAGGAAATGAAGTTGGAAACTGAGTTGTTTGTTGAATACTATCGTTGATCTCATTGTTCTGTCCACCTTGATCATTGCATAATATGGAGCCTTGGTTGACTGGAACCTCCGGTGCTGGCCTGCTTCCATGGAATAAAATAGAGGATAAACAGAAGAATAACTAAATTGCAAGCAATCATCTTCTGATAAAATATGCTTAAGAATGACGTACGAGAGAAGTTGTGATTGAAGATCGAAAAGATCATCATCCATAGAAGATGGTTGGAACCCTTCCATCTGACCAAAAGTACAGGATGATTAGTACATCCTGAGGTGAAAAAAGAACAGAAAGTACAAAGCAAAGAAAAAAAAAAGTATATATATATATATATGGCAGTCCCATTAATTGGAAAAGAAAAGGGTGAATCTAAAATAAGGAGTTAAAAACACTACTTTACCTAAACAATTATGAAGCTTAGAAGAAGATGCCTAGAAAATGTAAACACATGAATATGAGAAACAATAATATACTTTTCTTTTTAATTTTTTTTATTTTAAAAAAATTAAAATAATATTTTTTTTATTTTTTAAAATTTATTTTTAATAAAAAAATAATAATTTAAAAAGAAAAATAATCAAAGTTTTTGAAAAGCATGTGCTCTAACAATAACAGATTAAATATGTGATTAAAGGTTTTCAGTCGATGCCATTACATGCAGTCAAAGACTCCATCCTTACTTTTAATAAACAAAACCTACACTCAATAATATGTCCTAGTATTTTTGGCCAGTGTTTTTCCGTGGTTGGATTAATTTTTTTAAAATATAAAAATAAAATATTAAGAGTGAAGAAAGTTTGTTTGCGATATTATTAAACCTGTTCAAGAAGTTAATATTAAAATCTTCTAACCTAACTTTTTATTTAATTTAAATTTTTAATTAAATTATATGAGAATTAACTTAGTATATCCAAATACAACTTAGAAAACTAGAAAAACATGGTTTAGC
This sequence comes from Populus tremula, assembly GCA_964019445.1. Classification (NCBI taxonomy): domain Eukaryota; kingdom Viridiplantae; phylum Streptophyta; class Magnoliopsida; order Malpighiales; family Salicaceae; genus Populus; species Populus tremula. The sequence continues at coordinate 13,711,296 of CAXHTJ010000011.1, forward strand.
TTTTAAAAAAACTTCTAGACAACAACTTTTTAAAAAATATATATTGAAACAATGACAAATTTGACCCGGTCCCTCGCAACCTGGGTCATGAATTCTATTGGGTTTAGTAATTTTTTATAAGCTTTTTTTTATTTAATTATATGATAAAAATAGATACTCATAAAATTGAGTATCATCCCTAGCTAAAATAAATATTTATTTAAGATTTTGATAACCCTATAGAAAGCAAACAAAAATAAATTATTTAGTCTATTTCCAAACCAATCTAATATTGAAAGATAAAATTAAAAAAAATTAAAAAAATTAAAAGATAGAAACAAAAAAAAAACATATTCGATCAATGGGTAAACCTGTCTAACTTGTGAATCAGGTAATTTGAGCTAGCACATTAAATCTATGAACTGGGTTATGGACTTAACTAGGATTATAATTTTTTTTAAAAAAATTTTATTTAATAATATCATAATAAAAATAGATAATTGTAAAATTAAAAACCAACCCAATATATATTGGCTATATGACACCGAACGCAACCACTTCACAACATGGTGGCTTGATGGAGTTTGAGGCCAATTTTATATAAAACTTAATGATAAAAACATATCATAAAAAATGTCTAAATCTCACCAATTGTTGTCTGTTTGTTTAACAGTAAACAATTTGAAGATGCTCGAGATCGATACACTAAACATAAAACTTTTTGCATAATACAAACACTTGCTAATTCAATGGACATTGTAGCAAATTGGAGCACTCACCATTGTTTCAGGAAAGGACGTTGGAAACGGAGTTGTTTGTTGAATACTATTGTTGATCACATTGTTCTGTCCACCTTGATCATTGCATGATATGGAGCTTTGGTTGACTGGAACCTCCGGTGGCGGCCTGCTTCCATGGACAGTGACGACATTATATTGTTTTTTGGGAATAATAGGATAAACTGAAGAATAACTAAACTGCAAGCAATCATCTTCTGATAAAATATGCTTAAGAATGACGTACGAGAGAAGCTCAAGGTCGGGCAATAGTGATTCAAAGTTGTCAACCTCCTCCATAAAAGATGGTTGGAACCCTTCCATCTGACCAGAAAAGATCAGAAAAAACAAAAAAACTGAGGTCTAAAAAGAACAGAAAGCACAGATCAGAAAAGAATATATATATATATGTGTGTGTGTGTGTGTGTGTGTGTGTGTGTGAATGACTTTCTTGTTGGTTAAAGAAATTCGGATGAAAAATATGAAATATAAATGTTGTTGTTAATGATTTAATCCTTTGTCTTTTAAGATAAATTATGATACTCAAATTCTTTTTATGATAGATAGAAAGATGCAGGATAACTGTTGAAGGTAGAAGAGCTGATTGTTTTGACGGGGTGAACAAAAACCTCTTTCAACTCCTCTTTATTCATAATTTGGGGAGCAAAACAAATGCAAGATTCATTGTTTACTGTTAAACAAACCTCTTTCAACTCCTATTTATTCTTTTTTAATTATTCTTATTTTGTTTATTGAAAGGTAATTACCGATCAAGTTAATTCATTGAATCATTGTACGAAAAAAAGTTGAAAAATATTGAATAAAAATGAATGGCAGTCCCATTAATTGGAAAAGAAAAGGGTGAATCTAAAATAAGGAGTTAAAAACGGCAAAGAATCTTGAAAAGACGAAAACAAATGAATTCAGTATTGATTTAGTATGAACTCTCTCCACAAGGCATGGATTATAAAATCCGAGAAAAAGATCAATTTGTTTATCATGGATTCCTTTAAAGATTCAAACCATACTTACATATATAAAAACAAAAACACCAACAAGATGAAGTACAAATAATTTACCAACAAGATTCAAGTGCTGGTTTGCTTGAGCAGTGATCAGCCAAAAGAAAAGGAAGAGAAATCACAGATCACAGATCACAGATCACAGAAGAATATATGGTTTAGAATATATGGATTTTGTATGGTTTTCTTTGCTTTGGTTTTTTTTAAGCTGCGTTTTATCCTTCATATGACTTTATGCTATATTAAGATATTGTATAGCTTCTGAACTATTCCCTTCAGGCTTTGACACTTATATAATATACGTATCTTTCAAAAAAAAAAACAGAAGAATATATGGTTTAGAAAAATAATAAAGTTGCAGCATACATAAATCTAGTTCGCACTGATCATGAGATGTGGAAAGGAAAATAGGAATTGTATAATGAGATGAGATGTGGAAGAGAATGTTACAGCAGCAAGGTCGCCTCAATAATAATAATTAATTAACGTATTGTTTGCTAGGAAGAAAGTTGCCAGGAAGCAACCCAAACATTACATTATAAGATATAGACAGTTAACGTGTGGACCCGTCCCAATAGTGACACTTCGAAGAAGCTGCCAAGAAAATGTAAACACATGAAATTTTCAAAAAAAAATGGTATATTTATGCATGTTGTAAATTTTTTTTAATTTTTTTAATTTAAAAATATATTAAAATAATATTTTTAATTTTTTATATCATAATATCAAAATAAATAAAAAAAATAAAAAATTAAAAATAAAAAAAAAACACATTGCGACTGTAAAGATAAATCAGTTTTGACAAGGCTAGATTAAGTGTGCAAATGAGAGTGAGGCTCCAAATCTAATTACGCAGGAATTACTAATTCGGATAATTTTCCATCTTTTTCCGAGTTTTTCGGTTAAAAATATAAAGATTTTTGTGGTGATTGTAGCCCAACTTTGGGGTATCGAGTCTCCACGGAGACAAATTAAAAAAATAAAAAAAAATACTATTTTAAATGAGTCCAGGCTGGTTCAAAGTGAATTTCACGACTCCTGGGCCTTGACTTTTCTGTGAGAGCTTCAACTCTACATTGGAATGTTTTTTCTTAAACTGTGAGAGCCTCATAATAAGCATAATGAGGGAATTTTTACTAAACTATTAAATCTTAACATAAAAGGGAATTTTTACTATTTATCCACGAATGATACAAAAATCTATACTTTTTATTAAAATGAATTCCTGAACCTAGTCGAAGAACTGTGGCAAAAACAGTTGAAGGATTCCAACCTAACACATGAATGGGGTGGTTATATTTTGTCTTGTATACCTGTGATTATTTTTACTATATGATTTCGTTATGAAGTGAGATTCACCACACCAGTTAATTAAATTATTTTTATTTACATAAAATTTATATTTTTTTAACTTTTACTATATGAATTCGTTATGAAGTGAGATTCACCACACCAGTTAATTAAATTATTTTTATTTAGATAAAGTTTATATTTTGTTAACTAATATTAACAAATTACAGTGTAGAAATCTTAAATTGATTGATGAATGATTTTATTTTTCAAGTTATCATTTAAGATTTTAATATATTTAATAGTTCGAAAATTACATTTATTGTTGAAACTTTAAAAATTATGAAGAAATTATAGTTTCATTGGCTAAGAAATGCAGCATGCCCACTTGGAATTATACGTCATCCAAATTCCAGGGTAAATAATAATTCCAGCATTAGATTAATTAATTACACTTTATTGGTTATTTTTTTAGATACAATTTTAAAGATGAAGAGATACAATCAAGGTGAAAATATTTTTATTATTTTTTTGGCTTTAGATTAATATTTTTTTTAGTATTTTTATATCATTTTGATATACTAATGTAAAATATAAATATTATTTTAATGTATTTCCAAATAAAAAAAACTTTGAAAAAAATCATTACTACAATATTAAATATTATCTTAGTCCATGATAGTATACTTGCCTTTCCAATTTTCAAGAAAACAAATAAAAATAAAATTCAAGACTTGTGTCTGCTTGACAACATGGTATAGTATTGTACAAATAGATTGAAGAAAGAGGAGGCCTACGCATTTAATTTGGACTTCCTCGTGGATGCTATTCCTTCAAATATGGACTAAAATTGTTTTATATCACAGCTAGGCAGATAGCAAAAGTCTATTAGAGAGAGGGCAGAAAGCCTTAATTAGGAAATAACTTCATATTCTGGGGGTAGAAACCCCACGAACGCAATCAAGCATTGGCTTCAAACAAAGAAGAGGGAGCTTCAGTGCAGTAGGAAACTTCAACATTCATTGTGGTCTATTCAGGAACGTAGTGCAAATCATAATTTTTTAAAATTTGAAATTTTAAAAAATAAAAATTATTTTGTTTATATTTTCAGATTGTTTTAATGTGTTGATATCAAAAATAATTTTTTAAAAATAAAAATATTATTTTAATGCATTTCTAAACGAAAAACACTTTAAATCATAATCGCTACTATAATCCCAAACATACCCTTATGATTTGCTATCCAATCAGCACATCAATTCTCCATTAATACAAAGATGTTTTTTTTTTTCTTGTCTGGAAATTATCAACCAATAACTTTCTATCTTTTTTCAAGTTTTTCGGTGATTTTTTTATCTCATATTCATGAACTAAAAAATAAATAAAATAAAATTTTACATCAAAATTAAAAATCAAAATCAAAATGCAAAATGCAAAAGCTTTAGGGACCAAAATTTTAAAAAACACACCTAGGCTTATGACCCGGGATATTAAATCGAAATAACTCTATAAAAAAACGAAGAAAATCATGAAACTCAAGGCCACATATCCTAATATTGAAGGACATTGAAAAAAAAGATATTTTTTAAATGACCTGAAAAAAAATACTAAAAGTTAATCAAACTAATTTTTAAAACTCGTGACTTGGGTTGTGAAACCAAGATCACCTAGAAAACAAAAATGAAAAAACTTAAAACTAAAAATAAAATTGGATGGTACCATAATTAATGAAAAAAGAAAAAGAGAGGATAATAACCCTGGTTCGTATTTGAAGCTCACAAGTCATGAAGGTTGGTGTCCGTCCCTTTACATCAATGGGACCATAATTAATGGGTAAGTGTAAAGTTGTCATCTCTCATGCAAGTGGCTCGCACCAAGTAGGTTGTTAAAATCGTGATTTTAACACGGTACGGAAAACATTACACAAACTCGAATCGTAAAAACGGATTGTAAAATCGTAAAATCATAAGGAATTTTAAAATACATTAAAAAAAAATTTATGTTCCAAATAAAATTTCATACATAGTTCAAGCACCTTAAAAAACATACTTTAAATAAAAATTCATACATATTTCAAGCCTTCAAAACTACAGCTAAAGAAGAAGCAATGAGCCATATAGTGAAGCATAAAGATTCCCCAAGGGCATTACAGGCCTCCAAATCTGCAGATGGATCTTATAGAGTTGGTAACAAAGGAAAGAAAAATGCTCCTCCTGTCGATCTCAAGGAGTCTCTTAAAGTTCTTGCTAAACTTCATGAAGCACCTTGGTATTATAATGAAACTAAAGAGCATCCAAGATCATCATATGAATCAAAAGATGGATCTTGGCATACAATTCCAAAAGATGCTGCTCGGTTTTCCTGTGATGGGTGGGGGATCAATCATTTGTCATTTGAATCTCGAGATACCATCAAGTCCACCCCAAAACTAAAAGAGCTTCCAAGACTTTCACTGGATAGTAGAGTAATTTCAGTGAGTGGATCCAACATTGATTCTAGATCAAATTACCTTTCAAAAGATCTAGAAAGCATCAGCAACTCAAATGAAAAGATCTTTACTCTGCAGCAATCACTGAAAACTCAGAAACAGCCAGGTTTGATCAAGAACTCATTGGTGGAACATGATGATTCCTTCTCGAAATCATTGAAAACAAACGATCCAAACCGACCAATCCATATTCTGAAGTCTCAGAGAAACTCGGTGAAAGATCCAATATCACCCCGGTGGAAGAATCCAGATTTGGTCATGAAACCCAATTCAAGGCTGCCAATTGAACCAGCACCATGGAAGCAGCTGGATGGAAGTCGATGTTCTTTGAAACAACCTTTCAAGCCTGAAAAAGTTCCTGGGAAGACACCAAATTTGTTCCCTTCAGTTTATCTGTTCCAAGCAGCACAGGACCTTCTACATGTGCTGGAGCCAATACGCAGAAAACAAACTCTAACATCATAATAATTATGATCAGGTCACTCAATTGCAATCAGCCTCATCACTCTATCATATGTATAACCACAAAGTAATTTCATTCAAAATCAACAGATAGGTCATCACCGAAACAGATTAGAGAAAAACATACTTGTAAGAAAACTCAGGTATCCCAGAAACTGAAATCACATGACTCCTCTTAAATCCTTCCAGCCACAAGGGCACCCTGTTTCTTCCGGCTTTCACAGGTGACTCTGGATCAATGGTCGAGTCAGACATAACATTACATGCATCTGCACCATTAGCCCGGATAGGGATCTTCGCCGCCCTCCTAGAATTGCTACTTCCAATCTGCGACCGTGTAGAGAAGAGAAGAGAAGAGAAGAGAAGAGAGAAGACTGATATCGGTGAAGAGAAGAGAAGAGAGCCTTCGATCTGTTAGAGCCAATAGGAGCGCGACACGTGGCAACAACATTGAATTAAAGTTTCCTGCGGGCAAACTCGTTCAATCGGTGGTGAAATCGCGATTTTATACGATTTCACCCAATTTTAATGATTTGACCTAATTTTACTCATTTCCGAGTTTTATATACGATTTAGCATGTAAAACCTATATTAACTCGTAAAAACGTACAATTTTAATAGTTGAATCGCGATTTTAACAACCTTGGCTCGCACCATTTAAGAGATCGAAGAGACTCTGTCTAGCCAAAAAGGTCGTACATTAATCTATCCATTCCATCAAGTGGCGAAATAGAACTCCAGGTGTTGATATCTATAAATGGTCACCAAACAAGTTGAATGGTTAAAGAAAAATTAGTTTTAGTTATCTTCCATTAGAAATATAATTTTGGCCCCAAGAACTGATCCAGGTGTTGTTCATGTCTGAAAGGGAAAAAAAAAAAGCTTAATGGAATATAAATTTCTGCAGAATTGGAGAGCTAAGCTCTGTTTAAGCTGTAGCGAATACTGTCTTAACTCAAGCATTCATGAGTTGAACAAACTAGCCTTTCATTTTTCTGTTGTTCTGCTATTCCGGACTTTATGTCTTTATCTATGTTAAAAAAACATTTCAATTCAATAATTTAAATTATTACGTGAAGTTTTAAGATATAATTTATATTATTTTTTAATACACTCTTTTAAGTGAAAGCCATTTGGGCTTGCAGACTCATATTATCTTATGCTTAATTTTTATCAAATAAATAAGAATGATGAGATTCGAACTAGGCTTCCAGACCCATATTACCTTATGCTTAATTTTTATCAAATAAATAAGGATGATAAAATTCAAACTCGTGACCGCTTGGTCATTAAAGCTCTAATACAATATCAAAGAACCATCTCAATCCAAAAGTTTAAGCTGTTAAGTAAGGTCCCAATATATGATTTAAATTATTCTCTAACACACCCCCTCAAATGAAAGCATATAATTTATATTATTCTCTAATACACTTCTTCAAGTGAAAGCCCTTTGAGCTTGCAGACCCATATTATCTTGTACTTAATTTTTATCAAATAAATAAGGATGAAGAGATTCGAACTGGACTTACAGATCCATATTACCTTGTTCTTAAATTTTATCAAATAAATAAGGATGATGAAATTCGAACTCGTGACGGCTTGATCATTAAGGCTTTAATACCATATTAAAGAACTATATCAACCCAAAAGTTTATATTATTAGATAAGGTCTCAAGATATGATTTAAATTATTCTCTAATACACCCTCTCAAATGAAAGCTCTTTGGACTTGAAACTTATACAGACCTATATTACTTTATACTTAATTTTTATCAAATAAATAAAATTAATAAAATTTAAAATCATAACCGTTTAGTCATTAAAACATTTATATTATTCTATAACAACTAAATTTTTTTTTAAACGTAGCCACCCAGTAATGAGACACCCAACTAGCTAGGGAAACGATGAACCTCTTTTTGACGGCCTTGTAACCAAGCAGATTGGAAAAAATAACCATGCTCCTAGCCCAAGCCCACCAACATCACCCCTAGCAGATTGAAAAAATGCTCATAACCATTTCGGAGAAAACACACCCAGACTATTATGAAAGTGGAAATAAATGGATATTAATCATCAAATAAATCGTTAGCAGAAACCAAAAAAAATAAATAAAAAATGTTCATACCACTCCATCTTATTGATGGGAATGACTTCTGACCTGCATACATATGCAAGGACTCCTGCTAAAATTATCTGATAAATTATCATGAAAAAACTTAATAAATCAGAAAAACAATTATGAAATGCTTCGTAAATTAAATGAAATGGAGAAGAAAACTCAGGAAATAAATGTTCAATTCACTTTCAAGCTGACAATAAAAAATGAAAGCATTTCTATTCAATAATATTTCTTGGCTCACAAATAAGCTGGCAAGAATTATATGAAAATCAAATCTCCCCAATCACATGGTCGTATAAAATACTTAGCACTCAAAAAGAAAATTTATAGGTCAACTCTGTTCAACTGTGCAGGTGGACAACAAATTTACAATCCAAGGAAAAAAATTAGAAAGCATTCCTCAAACAGGTTGGAAAAGATACCAGAGAAGATTATAAGCAATAGTAGCAGAAAATATAGAGAGCATTATTGTGCAGAAAAATGTGATATAATTACAAGAAAAGCTCATCCTAACTTCCTTGGCTATTGCTTATGATGGCAGTTTCAGGTTTAGAAACCAAAACTCATTCAATAGAAAATGAATGTTCAGTTCATAATCTCTCAGAGGCATTTAATAGAGAATCTTAGCCTTTCCTCATTTGATCTCCTTAGTGCATACTACTTCATAAAACTCATTTAACAGAGTTTCTCAGTTATTTTCCCAAACCGAGTTGATAAACAAGAATTAGCTTTTGATGAATTAAGCAAGGTTGGAAAGGGGAAGAGAGCTACATCTTGTGTTCTTACTTATCCATCTCTTAACCACTTCCTATGGATAAGCCAATTAGGGCTTAGCTTAGTGATTTCAACGAATTAAAATATTTTTAATTCAAGTTTTGATAGCTGGAAACATGGGATTTGTTTATAGCCAGTGACTATATATTACCAGACAAAAGAAATTGATTGGTTATGTTTCACTGCTCCCTAACATGGCATTTTTAATTAAATTAATAATAATAATAATAATAAATGCTTTTCACTTGCTCTAAAATCATAGTTTCTTCTTTGCTTGATATATATATATATTTTTTATTAGTATTTAGATTTCACAAGGCAACCCACTTCTCTTTTTTTATTATTACTCACAGAACCGCTTGTTCTAAACTGCTAGCAGGTTGCCTCTCTGAGTTTGGCTAAGGTTATTAATGAGTTTCTTCCCATGATGTTATTGTTTAATGTATTATTTTAATTTTTAGGGTTTAAATGATCCATTTATGACCAACCTAAAAAGGTGAAATTAAGTTGATCATCCAGAATGTATATAAAAAAATCAAAAATAAATTTATTATATATATATGCACCTCGCTCGATAATTCTTTATAATTTTATTAATCAAGAAAATATGACTTTGCATGTGCGTCGGACATGGCGATAAGATTTATGCTGAGGATAAACATAAGATTTGGTGGAAAAAAGAGATTAACGCGTTTTAAGAGGCAACTTGTACTATAATAATGGATTTAAATAGAAATCATCGACGGATTTGAATACAAGGCAAAACTAAAATGTTTTATGCATTAAAGACGTCACTAAAGAAAACAATAAGGACCCAATCGTGAATTGGTTATAAGTTGGGGGCTTGTACGAAGCTAGCCCTTATCCAAACCAATGAAGCAAGTGGGATATATCCAATTTGCTAAAGTGGTGGGTGCCTATGTAGTGCTACGCTGTATTTTGATTTAGAATTCAGCTTATTGATTCAAATGTATTCAATAACTTCAATTAATTTAATAATATATATATATAAATAAATAATAAAAAAACCAACAATGATTAATTAGAAAAAATAAACTTTTGTCAATATTATAAAAAGATACCCTCTAATTATTTTTTAAAAAATCTTAACGATCTTATTTCATTACAATATAAAAATTCAATGTAAATGAGATAATTTTATGAAATAAAAAATAAAAAAATATAACGTTTAATTTCTAGAAAAATATTAAGTTGAAAAATAAACTAGAAAAACACATCAATTTAATAAATAAAAAAACACGACTCAAATTAGGATACCAAATCATGACCAGGATAAACCTACGTATAAAAAATCAAATAAAACAATAGGAATCAACTCTAAGCAAACTAAATGAACTCCTATACTAAAGGCAGAAGGATTTAGAGCAACATTCTTCCCGGCAACAATGCCAGCTTACTACAGAACTCCTCCTGTCCAATCCACTCATGATAGAGAAACAGGGAAATAGTTGTTTATTTTATTGGTAAAGGAACCGATTCTTATCAGCTGAATTTATGAAGAATGAGGTACAACATGAACAAACATGAAACAATCCTCATGATGTACCACATGAAACGAATAAGATGAATCTCAAAATTGTATCTCCATTGTATTTTGAGTTTTCCAAAATAATAATAAAAAAAATAATATATGTAAATGTTGTTTTTAATGATCATGAATCCATTTAGTTAAATAACGTTGAGAAAGGGTTTTGATAGTTATTGCACACAAACATGAAAGAGCTTTGTCTTCACGATTTGACTCCAGAAATAGTCATCCGATTCCAGATGAAATATATATTGATAAAAATAATAAATAAACAGAGCAATCAATAAACTAAGAGAAGAAGAAGCTATAAGGTTTCGAAGATAACAATAAAAATATGGAGTGTGAAGGCATCAAGAAAACCTTATATCTGAAATTGCCAGAAATGGATGAGGTGTTCCTCTCTAAACGTTACACTTGTCTTCATCTTCAGTTTCCAACTTCCTCAAGTATGCTACTTCTTTTCCTTTAACTGTTACTGGAGCTGCACGCCAAACACCAAATCCATCGAGACCCGGTTGCTGTAGTACGAGGATTTGCAGGTGAGGGAGTTTAGGCAATATCCCGGTAGGAAACATCTTCTGACCGCATGCATTGAGTCCAGGATACCTGGGGTTGGATAGACATTCCATGGCTTAAGGAATCATTTCTAGTGCAGTACCATAGAGATCCAACCTCTATAGTGCCCTAAGCTTTCTTAATGATGGTACATGTCTTAACATATCACAAGCAATGAGCAATGAGCAACAATGCAGAGACTCACCAAATCGAAGAAAAAATTAGGCAAATTTCATAACTTGGAGCACTTTCCAATAAGGAGACATTTTCAAGTTTATTAAGCATCGCATGGCCTTTGTAAACTTCTGCCACCCTACTCTGCCGTTTTATAACTCCCTCATCAATCAAATAAGCTATCAAATCCTCTCTAGTGAATACATCCTCGTCCATATCATCTTGCCTAACTCTTGATTGCCTCAGGTCCTCTAAAGCATTCCTCCACTCGTTTATGCCATCCACCCCCTTCATGGCTCCAGCCATTGTTATAATTCCTAGCGGAAAACCATCACACTCCTTTGTGATAGATTTTGCAATTTGTTCCACTTCTGGACAAAGTGTTATGTCATGTCCGAGTCTCTTAATAAACAAAGTCCAAGCCTTTTCCTCCAAAATAGGCTAAATAGGCTTCACTTTGATCATGTGTAGGGTATTTATTTGTTGACAAACCTTTTTTGATCGAGTTGTAAGAATAAACTTGCATCCTTTAACTTTGACAAGAACTCCCAGCTTCTGTAACTCAATAGTGTTCCACAAATCATCTAAAATCAAAACCCATTTCTGTATCTTCATTAATTCTTTTCTCATTTCAACTGCTCCTCGTCTTCATTAAAAAGATTTAAACCAATACATCTTCCGATACTGCCCTGCAATTTTTTAATGCTGGTATCTTGTGAAACAGTAATCCAGTAAACATGAGAGAAAGTATCTGGTCTACATAGAAGCTGATTATACACATGCATCACCAAAGTTGTCTTCCTCACTCCTAATAATAATAGCTTTTTAAAAGCAACAATAAAAATTTGATATTCGGGTTAGTGATTGGAATCGATTCAATAAACTCAATTAAGTTAATATATATATACACACACACACAATTGATAAAAAAAAAAACCAATAATGACTAATCATAAAAAATAAACGCTCGTCAGTATTATAAAAAGATACCCTCTAAATATTTTTTTAAAGGTCTCAACGATCTCATTTGATTATAGCATAAAAATTCAATGAGAATGATATATCCTCAGCAAAGCAAAAATTGAAAAATAAATTGGAAAAAAACAACAATTTCAAAAAAGAATAAAAAACATGACTCGAGTTAGGATGCCAAATCATGACCGGGATAATCCTGCATATAAGAAATTGAATAAAACAATGGAGGTCAACTCTCAAGCAAACTAAATGATGAAAGGTAAAACTGAAAAAAAAAAAAAAACAAGTGTCAATCTGGGTTAATTCGACTACCTTGTGATCCAAGATATGAGATCGGAATAGCCATATAAAAAGAAAAGCAAAGAAAATCATGAAACTCAAGACCCAATAACTCAATATTGAAGGATATTGAAAAAAATTCATTTTTTGTAAATGACTTAAAAAAAAGACTAAAGGTAAATCAAACTAATCTTTGAAACTCGTGACTCGGGTCGTGAGACCAAGATCACCCCACAGAAGGCAACACAAAAAAAAAATCACGAAGCTAAATTTCTAATGATCATCTAATTTTTTTTTATAAAAAAAAAATTAAATGGCAATCAAAACATTTAGGATCAAATCTAGTGTAAAAACTAAATGAAAGAAAATAATAAGGGACTAAATCAGAAAATAAAATAAATAAATAAATGATAAAAAATAATCAAGAGAATAAGGATTAAATTGAATAAAAAATTAAATAAAATAAAAAAAAGAGAGATATAATTGAAAAAAAAACTATAAAAAAAGAATAAAAAATAAGAATAAAATTGGATGTACCATAATTAATGTAAAGAAAAGAGAGGATAATAACCCTGGTTCGTATTTGAAGCTCACAAGTCATGAAGGTTGGTGTCCGTCCCTTTACATCAATGGGACCATAATTAATGGGTGAGTGTAAAGTTGTCATCTCTTATGCAAGTGGCTCGCACCATTTAAGAGATCGAACAGACTCTGTCTAGCCAAAAAGGTCGTTCTTTAATCTATCCATTTCATCAAGTGGCGAATAAATGCTTCTTAAATTAAATAAAATAGAGAAGAAAACTCATGTATTAAATGTTTAATTCACTTTCGAGCTGACAATAAAGAATGAAAGCATTTCTATTCAATAATATTTCTTGGCTCACAAATAAGTTAGCAACAATTATACGAGAACCCAATCACATGCTCAGCACTCAGAAAGCAAATTTGCAGAATAACAAGTCTAGTAAACTTCTTGATTTAGGGCAACAAGATAATATAAACAAAATGTAACAGTTGAACTCACTTTCTCTCGAAAAGGATCCAGATCCTCTGTCACCAATAACTCCTGGATTCCTATGTCAACTCTGTATAACTGTGTAGGTGGACAACAAATTCACAATCCAAGGAAAAAAAAATTAGAAAGTATTCCTCAAACAGGTTGGAAAAGATACCAGAGGCAAGAAGATTATAAGCAATAATAGCAGAAAAATATGATATAATGACAAGATAGCTTATGATGACAGTTTCAGGTGTAGAAAGTAGAAACCAAAACTCAGCAAACAAAAAATGAATGTTCAGTTCATACTCTCTCATAGGCATTGATTAGTTTACTTTAATAATAAATCAATATAGTATTTGTTTTTGGGATTTTCATCTTGGAAAAACTCAATAGGATGAAAATATAATATTAATCAAACTTCAAATTATAATTATTTATCTATCGAGTTAAAAAAAAAGATATGACAATTCAATAGTCTTAATTAAAAAGATAATGAAACAAAAAAAAATGTAAAATGTTATTTATGTAATTGTAAGCACATTATATAAAAAAGAAGTATTTCATAATAATAAACGCTCTTTCTTTCTATGAATTCATGTTAGGCTTGATTCGGCTCTAAAAAATTAATTTACTGCTCAGATTTAATATCTAACCATGTGGCTAATTTCTAGGAGTTCCTTTTTTGAAATCCTCATTCGAGGCTAATTTGTAGCCCTTCAAGATACCTTTCCAACGCGTTAAGAATCACAGCAATCCTGTGAGTGGAAAGTTATGATTAAAATACTTTTAAGTGTGTGGAGGTTGGTTCAAAGTGAATTAATTTGACGACTCCAGCTGGGCCTTGACTTGTCTGTTTAATTTCTATTATTTTTATTCACATTTTAGCATTTTATTCCAATGATCGAATGCACTTTCATAGACTCATCAAAATCCCAGGAACGCAATCAAGCTTTAGCTTCAAACAACCAGAGGGAGATTCAGTGCAGTGGAGAACTTCAACATCTACTATGAAGCTTGATTTGCTATCCAATCTGCACACCAGTTTTCAATTGATACAAAGATACTGTATTTATTTTTGTTGCCGGAAAGTTGTCGGCCAATAACTTTTTATCTTTTCTCAAGTTTTTTTTATGTGATTTTTTTTTGCTTTCATCTGAAACTCGTGAACTAAAAGGTAAATAAAATAAATTTTTTTTTGCTTTCATCTGAAACTCGTGAATTAAAAGGTAAATAAAATAAAATTTTAGAATAAAATACAAAATATAAAATATAAGATGCAAAAAAATTATATGGATCAAAATTTAAAAAATAACGCCTATGCTACTTTATAGTTTTAGTATTAAATTTGGTTTTAGAAGTTTCACTTATTTAAAAAATGTGCTTATGAATATGACAGTTTCAGGTTTAGAAACCAAAACTCATCTAATAGAAAGTGTATGTTCACTTATACTCTCTCATAGACATTTAATAGAGAATCTTGGCCTTCCTCATTTGATCTACATCTTGTGCATAGAAGAATACTTTCTAGAGCACTGAAATTTATGATGTCTTCAGCTTACATTTCACCGGTGATGAATACTTTTGACTTTTGACTTTTGACTTGTTTACACCGGTGATGAATACTTTTGACTTTTGACTTTTGACTTGTTTACGATGTTTGTTGTGATTTGGATCGACCAGAATTCAAGAATGTGTCTTCTCTCTCTCTTTTTAATCTGTATTATATATATATTTTTAAAATAATTTATTGCTAGTTAATGATATAAGATGATTTATAATAGTGATTAGATCTATTATTTTATTAGGTTACTTTAATGATAAATCAATATAGTATTTTATTTTTATTTTTTGGATTTTCATCTTGGAGAAACTCGATAAGGATGAAAATATAATATTAATCAAACTTCAAATTATAATTTTTATCTTGAGTTAAAAAAAAATAGTCTTTAATGAAATAAAAAAAATGAAAAATGTTATTTATGTAATTGTAAGCACACTATATTATATTACTTTACAAAGGGACGAAGGACATCCTTTGCGTTAGGATGCTCCCACTCCACTACTGTCTCCCACCATTCTTTTGGATATTGATTTTTTAAGAGAAGGGGGAGGAGATGGCTGGCCATTTTCAAGCAACGGAAGACAAATTGGCATCCTCTTCAGCTTCTCACAATCATTACATAATATCTTCAAGAGAATTGCAAATCAGTTTTGCACTGCAAATGCTTTTCAGTTCTGGTAATATACAATTCCAGAGTTCTTAACTTTGGGAGAATGACTTCCGTGATGGAATTGGAGGTGCTGCTTTCTTCATCTGTTGTTCCTATTATCTCCTCCATTTTCTCACAATCACATCAATCCTTTCCAGGTTTACGAGGTTTGGCAACAACACAAGCGGGAACACTTCTTCATACTTTACATAACACAAAAAACTCTTTAAGACCAGAAAACGTACCGTTACATGATGGCAATCGTGGTGGAGCAGAGCAGAACCAAGAAGATGAAACCAAGCTCTCCATGTTAACACCCGAATGCTGATGCGCTCCAGTTCAGTTGCATTCTCTAATGACAAAACATCACATAAACTTCTTGCATCGATGCATTACAAATCAGTCCTTGAATGCCATTTAAGAACTTGACCTGAAAATCTCTATCTCCGTTGATACTCAAATTACCCAACCCAACTGTTTTACTTGGAAAATATTCAATGTTGCTCAATATCTACCCACCTCTCCTACTAAAATCTTATGTGCTTAATGATAATCCCATCCCGAGATCTGAGATACTCCACGAAGTCAGAAAACCTTCGAAATGGCATTCCAAAGTTTCCAAATTTCTCAAGGATCCTACTTCCTTTCCTTTAACTGTTATCGGAGCATATCTTCCTTCTAGTACAAAGACTTGCAGGTGAGAGAGTTTTGGTAATATCCCACTAGGAAACTCCTTTTCACCACATCCATTCATTCTAAGATACCTCAGGTTGGTTAGGCATTCCATTCCTTGCGGCATCTTTTCAAGCAGTAAGAGAGATCCAACCTCTTCAGTGCCTGAGCTTCTTTAATGATGGAACGTCTTAATTTCCACTTACTGAGCAATAATGCAGTGAGACTCACCAAATCAGAGACAGAGTCTGGCAAATTTTCAATACCTGTGCAAGACAGATCGAGGACCTTGAGCCCATGCAATTGCTTGAAAAATGAATCCGCAACAAATCCCAACCCTTATTATCACATAGAAATAGAGTTGACAGATGGACACTTGGTGAATGGCTGGAAGGAATTTCTTCGATCTCGTTTTGCATTAGTGAAACTCTCGTCAGATTCTCCGTCCACTCCTCTGCATCTGGCAACTCTTTTAATTGCGCACCTGCTTTAACCATGACTTGAGAGTCTAGCAGTATTTGGATGGCCATGTCCCTAATCAAGTCATGCATCTTGACACTCTACATACCCATTTTAGCACTTTCCAATAGGCAGACATTCAAGTCTATTAAGCATCGTGTGGCCCTCATCAAATGCATCTCCCCTGCTCCTCATTCCTTTAATTATTCCCTCATCGATCAAATAACCTATTAACTCCAGCCTTTCAATCCTATGATCTTCAGGAAATAATGCACAGTACAAGAGACATTGTTGGAGTGCTAAATCACCTAGCCGATCATAACTAAGCCTCAATAACTTGAATACTTTCATGTCCCTAAATTCCGATTCTTTCAATTTATTCAATGTATTTCTCCACTGATGGAGGTCATCCACTCCCCTCAAGCTTCCTGCCACTGTAATAATTCCCAACGGCAAACCAGCACATTCCCTTACAATATCTTTCGCAATTCCTTCCACTTCTGGTGAAAGTGCTATGTCACGTCCAAGTTTCTCCATGAACAAAGTCCAAGCTTCTCCTAGAAAGTGGCTTCACTTTGATTTTGTGCTGGCAAGCCATCCGATGACAAACCGTTTCTGATCGAGTTGTCATAATCAGCTTGCATCCTTTCAACTCAGGAATTCCCACTTCGTGTAGCTCAAAATTGTTCCACAAATCATCTAAAATGAGAATCCATTTTTGTTTCTTCTTAGTTCTTCTGACAATTTGGCAGCTCTATGCAATCATCATCTTCGCTTGAAAGGTCTAGATGAAGACGTTTAGCAATAAGATTCTGCAATCTATTAATGCTGAAATCTTGAGACACAGTCACCCACCAAACATGATCACAAATATCTGGTTTTGTAGAAGCTCATTATGGATATGTTGCAGTATTGTGTTTTACCAACTCCCCCATCCCATAAATGCCAATGGTTGAGACTTCATCCATTAACAAAGACCATATCACCTTCGTATTCTCTTCGAATGCTTGACCCACTGGCTTTGTAGAGCTAGTAGGTAATGGAACTCCTCTAGTCTTGTTGTATTTCAGACTTTCAGAAGATCTAGCTCCAGCACCAACCTGCACTGATCTTCGACTATTCTCCACTTGTTCTGTCCTCGGTCTGCTCTCGAGTGCCCCTTCGGAAACTCCATCTTCTTGTGCTCTCATTCCGGTCATGCTTACTACGTCGTTTCCTGCTATTGCATGTGAAGTAATCCTCTCTTCCCCTACTCCGGGTTCTACAACCTGAACTTCTCTTTGTACCCTTCCAATTCCTCCTTCCATATTTTCAATCTCAATGTTTTGTTCTTGTGGACAAGTTGAAATTCCCAAATCATTAACATTGACTGAACTTGCTGTGCTTTTATGTCTTTTGTTGCCACCACACATAGCTAGAAAGGCTGCTTCTTGAACTTCTGTAGTCACCCCAGGACAAATGGTAACATTATGCCCTCTCTCTCTTGATAAATGCCATTTGATCCTCGAAATGGAAGTATCCTTGGCATATGTATGTGGACAAAATTTACACTTCATCCTACCATCAGCCCTATATTCAACATAATTCCAAAACGGATCATTTGATCCAACCGTTTCGACCTACAGAAAAAAAGGGGGGGTCAAAATATAGAATAAAAATCAGTCAAAATAAAGAATAAAAATCCTATCTGGATGGATGAGAAACTACTTCAGTTCTGTTACCCCTATTTTGCTATTAAAATTGATAGTTAGTTTATAGCACAATCATAGGGGGAAAAAAGACGACAATAATTCAGTTAGACTTCTTACTTGTTGAGTATTTAAACCCCTATTTTGACTTTGCAAGGAAGTGTCAGGGCCAGGATTTGAGGCATTTGGCGTAGCAGTTTGATTTTGCAATCCTCGGACTTGGAGGTTATCCATCTGTGACCTATATATAAATGAAGTGATCATATTATAAAACCTTTCCATAATTGGTAGTCTCTCTTAAGCAGTAAAAGTTAATGGTATTAAAACACAACAGCTGGAAGTCAATCAGTACCTAGGCACGAAGTTCTCTTGTTGCACTTGTCTATGTTAGGAATTACAGCAGCTTGATCGACTTGTCCTTGATTAGAAAAATATTGACTCCTGAATCCAAATCATTTGCAAACAATATGTTTAGTTGTTTGGTTCATGTTCAAGCTTGATGTTTCTTTCCTGATTGAAAAACTAACTTTTTTATATAGAAAATACTAAACAAGAAAATTGGAGCAGGAAAAGAAGGTCCAAATGAGTATTGGAGCACTGATGCCTGAATATTAATATTCATAGTTAAACTTAGAACTGTTATTCTAACTTGGTTGATTTTCTAGCCATTATGTGCACACAAAAAGAGAGAGAGAGAGAGCTCAAAAAGACTTGAAAGATCCTCGTCAATTTTGGTCAAGTTTGTTGTTTTCATGATTAAAAAAGTGTATATTCGAGGTTAATACCATCGATTCATCGCAGGCACATGATTGCTCATAATTGGTAACTGATAATCAGTCCATTGTTGGTCCCTAAATTAGCAACATTTGTTAGTGATTTCTTTATACATATGCATAATTCTTTGCTATTAATCCACTAAGCATTTGATATCATTTTAGCTTACCTCAAAGGCATTGATGGTCCAGGCAGCATGGGATTGACACATTGAGGATCACGTAAATTAGGATTAGGCTGATACCTATATTCAAACATAATGAATTCACTGATAAGTACAACAACAAGAGGAAGAAGAAGAAGAAGTTAAATAATGATTGAAAAACTTTTTTTTTAAAACAGAAAATACTAAAAATGAAAAATTGGATACCGGGGAGGAGGAAAAGAAGGTCCATGTTGATTGAAGCCACCATGTTGTGAAGTGGTTGCGTTCGGTGTCATATAGCCATGTCCCGGCTGAGGTTGATGAATAAAGGAATTATGATGCCTTGATGGAGTTTGAGGCCAATTTGGTTCATTTTGATTGATCCATGATGATGATGTTCCATCCAAACCTCCCATTGTTGTCTGTTTGTTTAACAATAAACAATTAGAAGATGCTCGAGATAAATCGATACACTAAACTTTTTGTATAACACAAACACTTGCTAATTCAATAAACATTGTAGCAAATTGGAGTAAGCATGAGTACTCACCATGGTTTCAGGAAATGAAGTTGGAAACTGAGTTGTACTATCGTTGATCACATTGTTCCATCCAAACCTCCCTTGATC
Organism: Populus tremula; assembly: GCA_964019445.1. Classification (NCBI taxonomy): domain Eukaryota; kingdom Viridiplantae; phylum Streptophyta; class Magnoliopsida; order Malpighiales; family Salicaceae; genus Populus; species Populus tremula. The sequence continues at coordinate 13,731,317 of CAXHTJ010000011.1, forward strand.
ATTGCCTTGGTTGACTGGAACCTCCGATGCCGGCCTGCTTCCATGGAATAATAGGATAAACTGAAGAATAACTAAATTGCAAGCAATCATCTTCTGATAAAATATGCTTAAGAATGACGTACGAGAGAAGCTCAGATATATTGAATGTATCATCTTCTGATTGAAAATCCAGCTGATCCCATGTCATGTTGTCAACCTCCTCCATAGAAGATGGTTGGAACCCTTCCATCTGACCAGAAAAGATCAGAAAAGACAAAAAAAACTGGGGTCTAAAAAGAACAGAAAGCACAGATCAGAAAAGAATATATATATCCCATTGTTGTCTGTTTGTTTAACAATAAACATTTTGAAGATGCTCGAGATAAATTGATACACGAAAACATAAAACTTTTTGATCCAATGGGTGATACAAACACTTGCTAATTCAATGGACATTGTAGCAAATTGGAGTAGGCATGAGCACTCACCATGGTTTGAGGAAATGAAGGTGGAAACAGAGTTGTTTGTTGAAGACTATCGTTGATCACATTGTTATCCACCACCATGTTCTGTCCATCTTGATCATTGCATAATATGGAGCTTTGGTTGCCTGAAACCTCCGGTGGCGACCTGCTTCCATAGTCAGTAACATTATTGTTTCTTGGGAATAATAGGATAAACTGAAGAATAACTAAATTGCAAGCAATCGTCTTCTGATAAAATATGCTTAAGAATGACGTACAAGAGAAGCTCAGACATGAATGCATCTTCTAGTGATTGAAGATCGAACGGATTCGATGTCACGTTGACATCATCCTCCATAGAAGATTGTGGGAACCCTTCCATCTGACCTCAAGTACAAGACGATTAGTATGTACTGAGGTGGAAAAAGAACAGAAAGCTCATATCAGAAAAGAATATATATATTAAAAAAATAATTATGACTTGATTATTTGTTAAAGAAATAAGGATGAAAAATAGGAAATATAAATGTTGTTGTTAATGATTTAACCCTTTGTATTTAAAGCTAAATTATCATACTCAAATTCTATCCTAAAACTCTAGAATGATAGATAGAAAGATGCAGAAGAGGATAACTGTTGAAGAAAGCAGGAGAAGGAAGGTAGAAGAGCTGATTGTTTTGACGGGGTAAACAAAAACCTCTTTCAAGTTTCAAGTCCTATTTATTCATAATTTGGGGAGCAAAACAAATGCAAGATTATTTTTGTTAACTACAAAAATCAATTCCCTCTATTTTAACCCTTAGTTACACTTTATAAAACACACACAAAAATAATAATAGGATATTGTTAATTCATTGAATCATTGTAAGAAAAAAAAAAGTTGAAAAATATTGAAAAAAAATAAATGGCAGTCCCATTAATTGGAAAAGAAAAGGGTGAATCTAAAAGGAAGAGTTAAAAACAGCAAAGAATCTTGAAAAGACGAAAACAATGAATTCAGTATTAATTTAGTATGAACACCACAAGGCATGGATTATGAAATCCGCGAAAAAGATCGATTAATTTATCATGGATTACTTTAAAGATTCAGACAAGATGAATGACAAATAATTTACCTGGATTCAAGATGTTCTTCAAGTGCTAGCTGGTTTGCTTGAGCAGTGATCAGCCAAAAGAAAAGGAAGAGAAATCACAGATCACAGAAGAATATATGGTTTAGAAAAATAATAAAGTTGCAGCATAAATAAATCTAGTTCGCACTGATCATGAGATGGGGAAAGGAAAATAGGGAATTCTACAATGAGATGAGATGTGGGAGAGAATGTTACAGCAGCAAGGTCGCCTCAATAATAATAATTAATTAACGTATTGTTTGATAGGAAGGAAGTTGCCAGGAAGATACAGAAAGTTAACGTGTGGACCCGCCCCAATGTTGACACTTCGAAGAAGCTGCCAAGAAAATGTAAACACATGAAATTTTCAAAAAAAATGGTATATTTATAATTTATTCATGCTGTAAATTTTTTAAAAAATATATTTTTTATTTAGAAATACATTAAAATAATATTTTTTATTTTTTTATTTTTTATATCATAATATCAAAATAATTAAAAAAAAATCAAAATTTTTAAGTTTACTTGACCATGAAATTTGCACAGCTAGGCAGATAGCAGAAGGCTAGTGGAACCACTGCTGGGCTAGAAAATGAATGTTGCCGTTTTTCAGTTTACTAGAGAGAGGGCAGAAAGCCTTAATTAGAAAATAACTTCATATTCTTGGGGTAGAAACTCCACGAACGCAATTAAGCATTTGCTTCAAACAAAAAAGAGGGAGCTTCAGTGCAGTAGGAAACTTCAACATCTATTATAAAAATTGTGTTTGTTAAGGCTGTGTAAATTATATATTTATTAAATTTTATTTTTTTATTAAAAATTATTATTATGTTTTTAGATCATTTTGACGTGTTATATCAATAAAAAAAATAAAAAAATATTATTTTAATATATTTCTAAGTAAAAAATACTTTAAACTATAACCGCTACCACAATCACAAACATACTTTTATGATTTGCTATCCAGTCTGCACATGATTTTTCTATTAATAAAAAGATCGTGTTTTTTGGTTGTTGAAAAATTATCAATCAATAACTTTTTATCCTTTTCCAAGCTTTTTAGTGATTTTTTTAATCTCAAATTCATGAACTAAAAAGGTAGTAGCGTGAAGCCTCGCCAAAAGCCCAAGCCCACCAACATCACCCCCAGCAGATTGGAAAAATGCTCATTACCATTCCGGAAAAACACACCTTCGCTACTATGGTATACTAGAAAGTGGAAATAAATCGATATTAATCATCAAATAAATCGTTAGCATAAACCAAAAATAAATAAATAAATTGTTCATGCTACTCCATCTTATTGATGGGAATGGCTTTTGACCAGCATACATACGACTCTGCTAAAATTATCTGACAAATTATCAGGCTTATAAAAAAACTTAATAAAATCAGGAAAAAAAATCATTTTTATTCAATAAAATGGAGAAGAAAACTCAAGTAATAAATGTTCAATTCATTTTTTGGCCCAGAGGTTTTACAGTTCCATTGAGGAAAAAAAAGAAAAAATCAATATAGTATTTTCAGGTTATGCTACTTTCTAGTTTCAGTATTAAATTTAGTATTTTCAGGTTTAGAAACCAAAACTGCCATATTCATACTCTCTCTTAAACACTTTAAAAATGTGTGTAGATTTATAATAGTGAATGGATTTATTATTTTATTAGGTTATTTTAATGATAAATCAATATAGTATTTTTTTATTTTTTGGATTTTCATCTTGGAGAAACTCGATAAGGATGAAAATATAATATTAATCAAACTTCAAATTATAATTATTTATCTATCCAGTTAAAAAAAAGGTACAAAGGGACGAAGGATTATTTCAATATTAACTAATAAGAATATCCTTGTTGATTTAAAGGACTATTTTCATCAATCATATCGAAAATGTTTGAAAGAATTGAATATTATTGAATACGAGCAAATTTAAGGTTACAATCAATTAGCCTTGAAAATTGAAAAACTCTACAAAGGGACGAAGGACTTCCTTTGCATCAGGATGCTCCCACTCCACTACTCTCTCCCACCAGTCTTCTTGATATGCCTTGATTTCTTTAAGAGAAGGGGGAGGGGATGGCTGCCCATTTTCAAGCAACGGAAGACAAATTGGCATCCTCTTCAGCTTCTCACAAGCCATTACACTAATATCTTCAAGAGAATTGCAAATCAGTTTTGCACTGCAAATGCTTTTCAGTTCTGGTAACAAATACAATTGCAGAGTTATTAACTTTGGGAGAATGACTTCCGGGATGGAATGGGAGGTGCTGCTTTCTTCATCTGTTGTTCCTATTATCTCCTCCATTTTCTCACAATCATTAACTTCAATCCTTTCCAGGTTTACGAGGTTTGGCAGCAACACAAGCGGGAACAACTTCTTCATACTTTTACAGTCAAAACAATAAAACTCTTTAAGACCAGAAAACGTACCGTTACATGATGGCAATCGTGGTGGAGCAGAGAAGAACCAAGAAGATGAAACCAAGCTCTCCATTTTAAAAATCACGCCTATGCTACTTTCTAGTTTTAGTATTAAATTTAGTATTTAAAAAATATGTTTATGAATATGGCAATTTCAGGTTTAGAAACCAAAACTGCCATATTCATACTCTCTTGGACATTTTAAAAATGTGTGTAGAAGAATACTTTCAATGATGATTTATAATATTAAGTTACTTTAATGATAAATCAATATAGTATTTTTTTTTATTTTTTGGATTTTCATCTTGGAGAAACTCAATAGGATGAAAATATAATATTAATCAAACTTCAAATTATAATTGTTAATCTATCGAGTTAAAAAAAATATGACAATTCAGTAGTCTTTAATGAAATAAAAAAAATGAAAAATGTTATTTATGTAATTGTAAGCATACTATATTATATTAGTTTACAAAGGGACGAAGGACATCCTTTGCGTTAGGATGCTCCCACTCCACTACTGACTCCCACCATTTTTTTGGATATACAAAGATTTCTTTAAGAGAAGGGGGAGGAGATGGCTGGCCGTTTTCAAGCAACGGAAGATAAATTGGCATCCTCTTCAGCTTCTCACAACTTTCCTACCAAAGATTATATTACAAGAGACAACAAGTTGCTGTACACCTCTATTTCGCTTTTCTTTTGTCTAGCGCTGCATATAATTAAAATCTTCAACAAAAGAATCAAAAGCTAAAAATTATTTTAAAAAAAAACATTTTCTGACAATAATGCCAAACACTTTAACTCGTGGACCCACCCCATTGTTGAAACTTTGAAAAAGCTGACCTGAAAATGTAAAAGAGCCTGAAGCTTAGCTTCAAGAGCTGTAAGTACTATGCTAGGAATGATGCATCGCACTCCTCCCCCATCAATGTCATTATCTGATCCACTCCAACTTCCATTCCCTAAAAATTTAACGAAGAATAGCATTAGCAATAAAAATAGTGCTTAGGGGTACTGAAACAACCGTTAAACCTATGGTTGGAAATAGAACTCAGGACTCAAAACCTACAGTACTTTGAGAATTTGTACACGTTAAACGTTTATAAGAAAAAAATGTGGAGTCCATTGAAATAAAACCACAACTACCTTGAATATCTACACAAGTTTTTCCTAATAAGAATTCTGGTAGAAAGCCTTGAATATGTACAAAAAAAATTGCTAATAAGAATCATAGTATTCTAGATGATAATACCTATTTGTAAAGTCCATACATATTCCTTATCTCAAATTAATTATGACATGGTAACATCATGATTGATGAATTTTTGAGTCGAGTTGTATTTGCTGCGTGTTTTTCCTACTAGTTAAGGTTTTTGTTACGATGATGTTCTTAACATCAAAAGGATTTTTTACTATATATCCACGAATGATACAAAAATCTATAGTTTTTTATAAAATGAATTCCTGAACCTAGTCGAAAAACCGTGGAAAAAACAGTTTAAGGATTCCAACCTAACACATGAATGAGGAGAGGCTAGTGATGATGGATCATATTCCATAACTTTAATCATGTCGGAATCGGAATTAAAGTTAGCTAGCTAACCTCTGTGGCCCCCGATCGAATGCTGAAAGTTTCTGCTTCCATTTTCCAAAGGGGAAAGGGTGCAGCAAGCGATCACAAACCAACCAGATGTATAAAACGAAACAACTGATCTTCATTGTATTTTATTATATACAATCATTGACCTTTGATTTATATTTATATATATTTTTTAATATTACAAAATATTTTAACAACACTTACATGTTTATTCTTTAGTGTTAAGAAAATTAAATGTATACAAAATGTGGTTCAAATAATTCAAATTGTATTTACATAGTTAAATGTTTTTCTCTTTTATAAATCCATTGTTGGATTTGAAATTTATAGCTTATTTTATAACTCAAAATAAAGATTTGGTTTGGTTTTTAAGTTTTTTATTTTTATAAAATTAGTTGAAAAAGAGTCAATCGGGTAATGTCGGCTTGGCTCGAATCTGCAAAATCAAAGACACAAATGAATAATAAATTTCAATATTCATAGTTGAAGACCAATGGAGAAAAATCTAACTCTGACCTCAAGCATGTTTGGAAACGCAATACAAATCGTGTTTCATCATAATTTAATTTTGTTTGCTTAAGATTATTTTTTTTATGTTTTAAAATTATTTTAATGTGTTGATGTCAAAATAATTTAAAATAATATTATTTTAATATATTTTTAAATAAAAAAATTTTAAACCACAACCGTTATCATGCACATCCTAATCCTGAATCCTGATACTTTTTACAGAACTCTTAATTTTCAAGAGAGCCTTAACCATTCCTTTATGCAAGTGTACGCTTTGCCAAACAATCCTTTAGGAAAATGGGTTGCCCTCCCTCCGACGACTTGCGATAACAGGCCAGGACTAATTTTGACTCTTCGTTGCAAGTAATTTTAATATTAATTAATAAAAATATCCTTGTTGATTTAAAGGACTACTTTCATCATTCATAAAAGAATAATAATTTAAAAAGAAAAAAAATTCAAAGTTTTTGAAAAACGTGTGCTTTAACAATGTTTTTAAATATTAGATATGTGATTAATTAAGAGCACGTGATTGCTTTTGTTTTTAGTTGTTTTTTAAAAAAGATAAATATATTTTTTTAATGCTTTTTTTATAATTTAAATATATTGATATTAAAAATAAAATAAATAAATTTTAAAAAATAAAAAACAATTATTGAACATGAAGCGAATCTGATTACGTTACAATTACTAATAGGAAAAAAATTAGAAGACAAATTAAAGGTTTTCAATTGTTGCCGTTACCAATCTGTTGCTGATTAGAGGCACACGCAGTCAAAGACTCCATCCTTACTTTTAATGAACAAAACCTAGTGCTAGTTTTGGTGGCTAGTGTTTTTCCGTGCTGGATTAATTTTTTAAAAATATTAAACCAGTAAATTAATATACTTGAGTTATTATAATAAACCTGTAAATTACATTACTCTTATAAAAAAATATAATAAAAATAAATAAATTACAAAGTTGAATTTTAAATCAGCCCACAAATGAAATAAATAAATAAATAAGACATTGAATTACTTATTATAATTTACAATGAAATAAGTGTGAATAAATAGTAGTTCTCCTAAGTCTCTTAGCTATTCTTTTAATGAAAATTAATAACTGTATAATAACTTCCTTGTGGATGCTCTATCGTTGCTAAATTAAAACATTTTTTTTTATTTACAACTATGTGAAACTTTTTTAAAATAAAAATATTTTAAAAGATAATATTTTAAAAAATATTATTATTTTAGTTTAATTTTTTTATATAAAAAAAATACCATCATTTTAGTTTTTATAAATAAATAATATGATGTGGTTTTGTTTTTTACCCAGGTTAATCATTTAATATGTGAGTCAACCAGTGCGTCTCTTAGCTATTCGTTAGTAGTTAAAATATTTTTTTATTTTTAATATTAATATATTAAAAAATATTAAATAAATATTTTTTTTAAATAAATAGATTTTTAAATGTACTCAAACATAATTCTAAGTACAAAAATAAATTATATTTTGATTGCAAGCATAACAATCTTGGCTGTGCCGTTGTTGTTTGGACTTTGAGAATGATAAAACAAAAGAGTTGGAATAATTGGAAATCTGAACAATTTGGGTACCCTTCACTGTATTAGCCATTCCTTTCCTTGCCTGCTCTCCTTCTTTTCTTTTTTTTCTTTTCTTTTTTCTCTGGCGCAATTGCCAAAAAATACCCCTTTTTCTAAAGGAGGCAGCCCTCCTTTTTCATCACGTCTCCATGATCCCACACGTTTTCATCAAAACTTAAATTATAGGACTTCTTAGGCAGCCACGTACATGCTTTAGGAGTTTTTTTTTCGAAATCCTAATTAGAGGCTAATTTGTAGCCCTTTAAGATACCTTTCCAACGCGTCATGAATCACAGCAATTTAATATGTGAGTAGAAAGTTGTGCTTTAGTGTATCCAGGTTTTAGTGTATCCAGGCTGGTTCCAAGTGAATTTCACGGCTCCTTTGAATTTGATTGGGTCTTGAGTTGCTCTTCTATAAACTCTGAAATCAAATATAAAAACCTGTTTAAGAATATATCAAAGTAAATAGAAATTCAATTAAAAAATACACATTAATGTCTATTATTTGTATTCACATTTTAGCATTTTATTTCAATAATAGAGCATTTAAGGGTGCTTAGAGTGCAATATCAATTATTTTTTAAAATATATTTTTTAATGAATACATTAAAATAATATTTTATTATTATTTTAAAAAAATATTTTTAATATCAACACAACAAAACAATTTAAAAACACAAAAGAGTTAAAAGACATCTACCTTGTTTTCTCTGTTGGTACATCGTAAGATTCTGAGCATATTTATTTATTTTTATTTTTATTTTTATTTTTATTTTAATAATAGTCCTGTTATTTCTACCGTCAGGAAATCAAAAGATTCTGAAGTCCATATTTAGATAAATTAGCAGAAAAGACAAAAATCCTATAAACTAGCACAATAAAATCATACACAGAGAAGCAAAAGCCAGAAACAAGCTACCTCAATTCCTGCTCCACCTGGCTAAGAAATGCAGCGTGCCCACTTGGAATTATGCATCGTCCAAATTCCAGGGCAAATAATTGGTTGGAATTGTTTTCTGAGGAGTCATCTCAAAATTGAAAAATAAAAACAGAAAATAGATCTTCAACACAATCATGCTTTTTATTTATTATAAATATAAAATAAAGTTGAAGTGAAGTTGGGTCCAATCTTTAAATGGTCCAGACATTATTGTTAGAATGCGACAGTCCAATCTTAAAGGTTTTCAACACAATCATGCTTTTTTCCTTGTAGCATGTGCCATGTCTCAAGCTTCTGTCATCCAGGAATCAGGCTATTGGGGTTTGATTAAATTATCTGTTACTAAAAATAAAATAAAATCCTCTGTAAGGTAAAGGTAATTAATTACTCAATTAATCCCTAATTAAATTAGTTTTCAGATTGTTTTTCACAAAATTTCTAAGAATAAAAATATTTTATTAGATGTCTTAGCTGAATTCTAAACCAGCCTATAATCAAATAAACAAAAACAATTTTTTTTTTTAAAAAGGGCAAAACATCTTCCTTGTGGATGCTCTATGGTTGCTAAATTAAAACTTTTTTTTTATCTACAACATGAAACTTTTTTAAAATAAAAATATTTAAAAAGTTAATATTAAAAAAAAACATTATTATTTTAGTTTTTATAAATAAATAATATGATGGGGTTAATCAATTAATTTGTGAGTCAACCGGTAAACTATACTTTGAAATACGTCTCTTAACTATTTGTAAGCTTTCCATTCATTCCTAGTTAAATATTTGTTTTCCTCTTTAAAATATATATTTTTTTAATATTAAAATATTAAAAATATTAATTTAATATATTTTTTTAAATAATTTTTTTTTAAATGCACTCAAATATAATTCTGAGTACAAAAACAAATTATGTTTTGATTGCGGGCATAACAATCTTGGTAGTAAGTACCATGATTCTTTCCAATTGAGTCAAATTTAGGACTTTTTTTGGCAGCTACGTACATGTTTTAGGAGTTCTTTTTATTAAATCAATATTATAGTAAAAATAAATAAATCAATACAGATAAATAAATGAACTAAATATAATCAAACAATTAATCCATTTAACAGAAAAAACATTACTGAAGCCATAAACTACATTAATCTCTTTTCTTTTCTTGTTTTTTTTTTTTACTTTTCTAGTGTAATTTCCTCATTTCTTAGCTTGTTTGGCAGTGTAGTTACTGTTACTTTTTAAATAACTTTTCGTCCCAAAATACATGTAAAAAAAAAATTTATTTTTGACATCAGCACATCAAAGTGATTTAAAAATATATTAATTTAAAGTTAATAAATAAATAAAATATTTTTTTCAAAAATATTTTTAAAATAAAAAAAATATAGACCCATGTCTCCATGGTACCCGTGTCCCACACGTTTTCATCAAAAACTTAAATTTTGAGGACTTCTTTCGCAGCCACGTAGATGCTTTAGTTCTTCTTCTTATTTGAAATCTTCATAGGACTATTTTTTAAGCCGGGTAACCAATATATGAATACTGCAGTGGTGATGATTTAAATTATTTTTTATTTAAAAATATATTAAAATATTTTTTTATTTTTAATATTAATATATCAAAATAATCTAAAACTATAAAAAAATATTTAAAATAAATCAAATTTTTTTAAAAAACAAGGGTTCCCAAACAAGATAACTTGAGTGCATCCAGGTTATTTTAAAAAAAAAAATAATTCTTAATTTCAGAGTGATTTTCACGGTATGGAAAGGAATATGATTATTGTTATTTTTAAAATTTTTAATGTTTTTTTATTTAAAAATATAATAAAATAATACATTTTCATATAGAATAACTCAAAAATTAAGACCAAGAGTTCAATCTTCACAAACTTTTATATGTATTAAGGCAGAGATTTGTGTAATTAGATTTATCAAGTTTACTTAATTAAGATGGAATGTTTATGACTATATACTTATCATGATAAACTTTTATTGATATTTCTATTTTTATTGACAGTATATGGTGTGCGTTTATTTAAGAGGTACATCAGTCAATGAGTTTGGAGTACAATGAACGCCATACCCCTTTCTTTCAAAAAAAATTATGACAATTCAATAGTCTTTAATGAAATAAAAAAAATAAAATATGTTATTTATGTAATTGTAAGCACACTATATTATATTACCTTACAAAAAAACGAAGGACATCCTTTGCATAAGGATGTCCCACTCCATTACTGACTCCCATCATTCTTTTGGATATCCAAAGATATGTTCAAGAGAAGGGTGAGAAGATAGTTGGCCATTTTCAAGCAACGGCAGACAAATTGGCATCCTCTTCAGGTTCTCACAATTCGATACATAAATATATTTAAGAGAATTGCAAATCAATTTTACATTGCAAATGCTTTTCAATTCTGGTAAATGAGACAATCTCAGATATCTTAACTTTGCGAGAATGACTTCCGTGATGGAATTGGAGGTGCTGCTTTCTTCATCTGTTGTTCCTATTATCTCCTCCATTTTCTCACAGTTAATAATAGTAATCTCTTCCAGGTTTACAAGGTTTGGCAGCAACACAAGTGGAAACAACTTCTTCATACTCCTACAATCACGGCAATAGAACTTTTTAAGACCAGAAAACATACCATTATATGATGGCAATGGTGGTGGTGCAGAGCAGAACCAAGAAGATGAAACCAAGCTCTCCATGCTATCGCAATCGCCAATTTCGATGAGCTCCAGTTCAATTGCATTCTCTAATGACAAAACATCACATAAACTTCTTGCATCGATGCTTTCACAAACCAGTCCTTGAATGCCACTTAAGAACATGACTTGAAAATCTCCATCTCTGCTGATACTCAAATTACCTAACCCAACTGTTTTACTTGGAAAATCATTGTTTGGCCAAAAATCTTCACCCACCTCTCCTACTAAAAATTTATATGTGCTTAATGATTGAATCCCATCTCGAGATCTGAGATACTCCACGAAGTCAGGGAGACCTTCGAAATGGCATTCCAAAGTTTCTAAATTTCTGAAGGATCCTACTTCCTTTCCTTTAACTGTTATCGGAGCATATCTTTGATCAGGTAACGTTTCCTCTAGTACAAAGACTTGCAGGTGAGAGAGTTTTGGTAATATCCCACTAGGAAACTCCTTTTCACCACATCCATTCATTCTAAGATACCTCAGGTTGGTTAGGCATTCCATTCCTTGTGGCATCTTTTCAAGTGTAGTGCAAGAGAGATCCAACCTTCTCAGTTCTCTAAGCTTCTTTAATGATGGAACATGTTTTAATTCATCACAATAACTGAGCAATAATGCAGTGAGACTCACCAAATCAAAGACAGAGTCTGGCAAATTTTCAATGCGTGTCCCAGACAGATCGAGGACCTTGAGCCTATGCATTTGCTTGAAAAATGAATCCGCAACAAATCTCAACTCGTCATTATCATGCAGAAATAGAGTTGATAGATAGGGACACCTTGGTGAATAGCTGGAAGGAATTTCTTCGATCTTGTTTTGCATTAGTGAGACTCTTGTGAGATTCTCCGTCCACTCCTCTATCAATATATTCTCCTTTATTTCATTTCTTTAATAGCTGTCAGTGTTGTCAGTATATTCTTCTTTTCTTATTCTATTTCTTTCATAGCTGTCACTATATCCTTCTTTCTTTGTTTAATTTCTGTTATAGCTGTATATCCCTTGATTCTCTCTAAAGATCTACATTATTGTCTAGGCCTAGTATTAAAGTATCTGATTATGTTTATTAGATCCTAGAATTAAGGGATTTGATACTTCTTGATGTATATATATATTGTAACTCTCTTAGTGAAAGATACAGAAAACATTTCAGAATTTCTCTTGTATTATCTTGTAATGGTATCAGAGCCAAAATTCTGAAATCAATTCATCTTGTGTCTCGTTCCTTGTCTGGTTCTTCTATTCTGTTTTTTTTCTTGGACTTGATCTTTTGGTTCTTGTTTCTAGTTAAATCATGTCTCTAGAACGATCTGAACATTTTCTTGTTCGATTTACTGGAAAGAACTATTCTGCCTGGGCTTTCCAGTTTCAGATTTTTGTCAAGGGAAAGGAATTATGGGGTCATATTGCTGGGACAATTCCTGCACCTGATAGTGAGCAGGAAAATGAGAAATATGTGAAATGGGAGGTGAAGGATGCTCAGATTATGTCTTGGATCCTTGGAAGTATGGAACACTCCATGCTTCTCAATCTCAAGCCTTACAAATCCTCTAGAGAAATGTGGGATTACCTGAAGAAAGTTTACAACCAAAGCAATATAGCACGAAGGTTCCAATTGGAACTCGAGTTGGGTCAACTCAGTCAAGGCAGCATGTCAATACAAGAGTTTTATTCTTCCTTTGTAAATCTTTGGGCTGAGTACATAGACATTGTGTATGCAAGTGTACCTCTTGAAGGACTTATTGTTATTCAAAGTGTGCATGAGACGAGCAAGCGTGATCAGTTTTTAATGAAGTTAAGAGGGGAATTTGAAGCAATCAGGTCCAACCTGATGAATAGAGAACCAGTTCCTTTCTTGGATATTTGTGTAGGAGAGCTTCTCAGGGAAGAACAACGAATCATTACACAAGCTGTCTTGGAGCAGAAAGCTCAAAATTCTACTCCAATTCCTGTTGCATACACTGCTCAAGGGAGGTCTAAAGGAGGCAGGAATATGTCAAATATCCAGTGCTATAGCTGCAAAGGATTTGGGCACATTGCCACTACTTGTACTAAAAAATTCTGCAACTATTGTAAGAAAACAGGGCATATCATCAAAGACTGCTCCATCCGGCCTTCAAAGAAATCTGAAACTGCCTATAATGTCTCGGTTGGTTCCTCAAATACTCCTAGTCCTGGTCAGTCCTCTATCACCCCTGAAATGGTCCAACAAATGATAGTTTCTGCCCTTTCTGCTTTAGGCCTTTCAGGTAACCGAAATTCTGTTCCTAAGCCTTGGTATTTTGATTATGCTGCTTCCAATCACATGACCAACACTGCCTTACCTTTAAATAATGTTAAAAAATATAAAGGCAATCTTCATATTCGTATTGCCGATGGTAATCCCTTGTCTATCACAGCTGTTGGTGATATTTCAGCTCTTTTGAATACTGTCTTTGTGTCCCCTAAGCTGTCCACTAATCTTATATCTGTTGGCCAATTAGTTGACAACAATTGTGATGTTCATTTTTCCAAATCTGGTTGTTTTGTGTAGGATCAAATGTCCGGGAAGATGATCGCGAAGGGACCTAAAGTGGGACGTCTATTTCCCTTGCTTTTATCTCCCTCTCCTATGTCAAATTATGTTGCATGTAATGCTGTTCAATGTGATAATCAGGTGTGGCATAGATGTTTAGGACATTCTAATTCTCATGTACTTCGAGTCTTGTTTAAATCTGGTTTACTAGGAAATAAAAATTTGACTTCTTCTAATAATGATATTGTTGATTGTGCATCTTGCAAACTTGGTAAAAGCAAAACACTTCCTTTTCCATTGCATAAAACTCGCACCACCAAACCTTTTGAAATCATGCATACTGATGTTTGGGGTATTGCACCTGTCATTTCTCATGAACATTACAGATATTTTGTTACATTTATAGATGATTTCACTCGTTTTACTTGGGTATATTTTCTTCGATCTCAAAGTGAGGTCTTCTCTGTGTTTAAAGTCTTTCTTGCCTTAGTTGAGACACAATTTTCTGCTAAAATCAAAATTCTGCAATCTGATTCAGGGGGTGAATATATGTCAAATGCATTTCAATTTTCTACAGAAGCTGAGTATCGCGCCATGTCTGCAGCTTGTTCTGAAATTGTGTGGTTACGTGGTCTTATTTCTGAACTTGGGTTCCCCCCAACTGCTCCTACTCCACTTCATGGTGATAATACTAGTGTTATTCAAATAGCTGCGAATCCGGTCTACCATGAACACACCAAGCACATAGAGGTGGACTGTCATTATATTAGGGAGGCCTTTACTCGAGGTGTTATCACTCTTCCTCATGTCAATATTGCTCTTCAAATAGCTGATGCCTTTACAAAAGCCTTGACACGCCAACGACATCAGTTTCTCAGTCGCAAATTGATGTTGTTCGATCTACCCGCATCAATTTGAGGGGGGATGTCAATATATTCTCCTTTATTTCATTTCTTTAATAGCTGTCAGTGCTGTCAGTATATTCTTCTTTTCTTATTCTATTTCTTTCATAGCTGTCACTATATTCTTCTTTCTTTGTTTAATTTCTATTATAGCTGTATATCCCTTGATTCTCTCTAAAGATCTACATTATTGTCTAGGCCTAGTATTAAAGTATCTGATTATGTTTATTAGATCCTAGAATTAAGGGATTTGATACTTCTTGATGTATATATATATATTGTAACTCTCTTAGTGAAAGATACAGAAAACATTTCA
This sequence comes from Populus tremula, assembly GCA_964019445.1. Classification (NCBI taxonomy): domain Eukaryota; kingdom Viridiplantae; phylum Streptophyta; class Magnoliopsida; order Malpighiales; family Salicaceae; genus Populus; species Populus tremula. Next base: position 13,746,373 of record CAXHTJ010000011.1, read on the forward strand.
GAATTTCTCTTGTATTATCTTGTCATCCTCTGCATCTGGCAACTCTTTTAATTGCACACCTGCTTTAACCATGACTTGAAAGTTGTCTTGTAGTATTTGGATGGCCATGTCCCTAATCAAGTCATGCATCTTGACACATCTACTACCATCACCATCCATTTTAGCACTTTCCAATAGGCAGACATTTTCAAGTCTATTAAGCATCGTGTGGCCCTCATCAAATGCATCTCCCCTGCTCCTCATTCCTTTAATTATTCCCTCATCGATCAAATAACCTATCAACTCCTCCCTTTCAATCTCATGATCTTCAGGAAATAATGCACAGTACAAGAGACATTGCTTTAGTGCTAAATCACCTAACCGATCATAACTAAACCTCAAAAACTTGAATACTTCATTGTCCCTAAATTCTGATTCTCTAAATTTCTTCAATGTATTTCTCCACTCATGTAGGTCATCCACTCCTCTCAAGCTTCTTGCTACTGTAATAATTCCCAACGGCAAACCAGCACATTCCTTTGCAACAGCTTTTGCAATCCCTTCCACTTCTCGCGAAAGTGCCATGTCACGTCCAAGTTTCTCCATGAACAAAGTCCAAGCTTCTCCGTTAAAAAGTGGCTTAACCTTGATTTTGCGGTGGCAAGCCATCCGATGACAAACCGTTTCATAATTAGCTTGCATCCTTTCAACGGGACAGGAATTCTCACTTCGTCAAGCTCAAAATTGTTCCACAAATCATCTAAAATGAGAATCCATTTTTGTTTCTTCATTAGTTCTTCTGACAATTTGGCAGCTCTATGCAGATCATCATCTTCGCTTGAAAGGTCTAGAGGGAAGACGTTTAGCAATAATATTCTGCAATCTATTAATGCTGAAATCTTTAGACACAGTCACCCACCAAACATGATCACAAATATCTGGTCTTTGTAGAAGCTCATTATGGATATGTTGCAGTATTGTTGTTTTACCAACTCCCCCCATCCCATAAATGCCAATGGTTGGAACTTCATCATCCATTAACAAAGACCATATCACCTTCTTATTCTCTTCAAATGCTCGACCCACTGGCTTTATAGAGCTAGTAGGTAATGGAACTCCTCTAGTCTCACTTGTGTTGTATTTAAGGCTTATAGAAGATCTAGCTCCAGCGTCAGGCCACACTGATCTTCCATTATTCTCCACATCCTCCTCCACTGGTTTTGTCCTCACTCTAACCATGTTCTGCACATCATACATAACGACATCATTGTTTACTGATGGAGCAAATAGTTGGTCATAATATCTTCCATGATCAAGACACAATGGATCTGTTGGTTGGGATGAATCTCCTCGAGGCTCATCAGCTTCATTAATTGATGGCCTCTCACAAGAGCTACCTCTCTCCAGATGCTGCACTTGTTCTGTTCTCGCTACAGTTTCAAATCCATCATGCAGACGCTCCACATCCTCATCTTCCTGCATTAAATAGGTAGAGATTTCATTCAGCTGCTGCTCCTTTGAAAGGGCAGAGTGTATCTGAACCCAAGTGCCATCAACAAATTGATCCACTACATCTGTTCCTTGTGTTGCTTCTCCTCTATTCTCATGAGCATCAACTCTGAGTCTCCAAGGAGAGTCACTTCTATCAACATGCTGAGAAGATCCTTCACCAGTGTATTCCATGTCATTTGCCGCTTCTAAACGCGAATGAATTCTCTCAGGCCCAACACCTTGTTCCATGCCTTGAACTCCCGCTTGCATCCTTCCAGCATCATTAACATTGCTTAAATTTGCTATGCCTTTATGCCTTTTGTTGCCACCATGCATAGCTAGAAAGGCTGCTTCTTGAACTTCTTGAGGCACCTGACCACAAATGCCAACACCATGCCCTCTATCTCCTGATAAATGCCATTTGATCCTCGAAATGGAAGTACCATTGGCAAATAAATGCCCACAAAACTTACACTTCATGCTTCCATCATTCATATCTTCAACACATTCCAAAACGGATCATCTGATCTACCCATTTTGTCCTATAGATAAAAAGGGTCAAAATATTGAATAAAAATTAATGGAAGTATATTAATTGGAAAAGGAAGGTTGAAACTAAAATAATAAGTTACAAACAGCAAAGAAACTAAGAAGAAAAAACAATGAATTCAAGGTTAACTTGGGGTCAATTTAGTATGAACTCCGTAAGGCATGGATTGTTACAACTGAGAAAGATCAAATTATTTATTTTTGGAAACTGTTGATGATCCTAACTCCAAAGTTTCTCATTATAATTTCTACAACTTGTGTTTTCCTTGAAAGATTCAAACCATAGTTACATGTGAAAAACAAAATGAAGAAGATGGATTATAAATAATTTACCTGGATTCAAGATGTGCTTCAAGTGCTGGTTTGCTTAAGCAGTATTCAGCAAAAAAGACAAGAACAGAGACGAATATACGGTTTAAAAATAATAAGGTAGTTGCAAGATGTTGAGCTCCAGATCATCATTCGATTCAATTAGAAAAGGAAGCACTGAACATCAGAAAGGCTTAAGAAATTTGATGAGGGAAATCGGGAAGTCAATGGTATAATGAGATGAGATTTGGAAGATTATTGTATTGTTTGAGAAGAAGGAAGTTGCTAGGAAGGAAGCCACAAACTTTACCTGCCAAATATTATATTATAAGATATGGCAAGTTGCTGTGCACCTCAAATTTGCTTTTCTTTTGTCTAGCGCTTGCATATAATTGAAAACTTCAACAAAAGAATCAGAAGCTAATTGCTGGCTGAGTTGAACGTGTAGACCCACCCCATTGTTGAAACTTTGAAAAAGCTGACCTGAAAATGTAAGAGCCTGAAGCTTAGCTTCAAGAGCTGTAAGTACTATGCTATGAATGATGCCTCTCACTCCTCCCCCATCAATTTTATCTAAATGCTGTTTATTGCACGCTGCTAATTGAGAAATACAGAACTCAGTTCAACCCAGCAAGTTGTTGCGTCAGAGTTAAAACTCCATAGCAGTCAGCACAGTCTATGATGATAAAATTGAAAACAAAACAATGGTAAGCATAAAATTGAAAACTCCATAGCTTTGATTTTATTTGAGCGATGTAATGACATGATGGTTTCATGGCTCCAAAACTCCAGCAGCAACTCTATTAGGTCTGGCATAACATTTGTTGACAGTGCTCGAGATATTTGGCTTGACCTGCAGGACAGATTCTCTCATCAAAATGGTCAATGCATTTACCAGGTAAGAAAAAGTTTATCTAATCTCTCATAAGAGAATAATCCTATGAATGTTTACTATGGTAAGCTCAAAACTCTTAGGGATGAAACATTGATTTATGATCCCATTCCATCTTGTAGATATGGTACCATGAAGACTATATCTAAACGTTATCAGCGTGATTATGTGTTCCAATTTTTGATGGGTTTGAATGACTCTTATTCTCCCATACGGGATCAAATCATGCTGCTTGACCCCATCCCTACCATTACTCAAGTTTTCTCTATCATTAAACAACAAGAACGCCAGCATCAGCTTACCTCTAACTCCACACAATATGATGACATGGCCTTTGCCATTAGAAAACCTCCTCATTCACTGCCAAGTTTCCATCACACTCTAGATACAAAAAGGAAAGAACCTACTGCACTCATTGCAAGATTACAGGACACACGCTTAAAATTTGCTTCAAAGCTGGCAATAATGAAGCTCCTATATGTTCTCATTGCAATTTCACTGGTCACACGGTAGAGAAATGTTACAAGTTGAATGGCTACCCTCCTGGTCACAAACTACTCATTAAGTCCAGAAGTCTTAATGTTCTTGCAGTACAGTCCATTTCCACTCCTGCTGCCGATGTTGCAAATATCAGTGACATTCACATTGGTTTAACCAAGGATCAATACAACCAACTCATGGCTCTGCTTCCATCAGGGGCGTCTACCACTGCTCAGACCTCAACTCGACTCCATACCTCTCCCACTCCTCATATCTCTTGGTACACACTATTGTTTAAGTGCTCACACACACAAAAAGTTTTCTTTCCATCATATACCTTCGATCATTGATACAGGAGCAACAATCCATATGGTCTCCTGTCCCTATTTCTTCACTACCATTACCTCTACTGCCTCTCATCCTGTTGCATTGGCAAATGGAACACATGTTCCTGCTACACACACTGGCACAATCCAGTTAACTCCCTCCATTTGCCTCAAACAAGTTTTGTGTGTTCTTTCTTTTAATTTTAATTTAATCTCAGTCAAGAACCTGATGACTAATGTTACATGTTCTATCGTATTTTTCTCTAATCTCTATGTTATTCATAATCTTTGTGTTATTCAGGACCTTTTATCTTGGACAACGATTGGGAAGGGTGAAGTGAGGAATGAACTTTATCATTTTGTCAACATCATCTCCCCTTCTCTCCTGGTCAATACATTAACTTATTTTTCTACAAACTTTATTGTAGCTTCTGTTTCGCATAAGAGCACTACTGCCGATTTGTGGCACTGTCGTCTAGGACATCCATCATCTCCTGTTATGTCTTTAATCATAGACCTTATAGTAAACAAATATCAGTATAAAACCTTGCTACGTTTGTCCCTTAGCAAATTTTCAATTTTCATCGACGGCCTTTTTCCTATAGCAAGCAACATGCCTCACAGCCTTTTGAAATTGTGCATTGCGATCTTTAGGGATTGTCGCACATCAATCCGCGCGGTATCGGCTGGTGATTTTTTTCGTTATGCGTTTTCTTTGCTTTGATTGGTTCGTTGGAGTCGCCACCTAGTAATTTATTGAAGGCTACTAGGAAACCGAATGTACTAGTCTTGTTAGAGATTTGCGGGTAAGGGACTTGTTGTGGTTAGAGAAGGTATTAGTACCCCTAACGCACCCTACCTGAGGTAAGCTGCTTCGTGAATTTGATATGTTTAAAGAAGTTTCAATAATTGTTTTTTTCATCGGATATTAGAAATACAACTTACGTATAAGTTAATAATTTTGGACCGTGAGCAAATTAAAATATTAAATTCTTCTTTATTCTTTGCAATTTTATCATAAATAAAAACATCCATAAAAAAATAAAAAAATAAAAATAAAAAAAACATACAAACACACACATACACTTTCACTATATTGTTTTTCTTTTCTTTTTTTGTTACATCCACACTACAAATAATCAAAATTCAATACTAAACAAAAAAAATTACATCAAACATTTTAAAATTACAAAACAGCTCCTAAAAAATCCATAACAGTGCTGGGAAGCCTTCCAGAATTGCCGGAACAGTAGCGGCGCATTGTTCCAAGCGTGGATTCACACGTTGCTTTGTATAGACCTCTTAATTTCCAAGAGAACCTTAGCCATTCCTTTATGCAAGTGCACGCTTTGCCAAACAATCTCTTAGGATAATGGGTTGCCCTCCGACGGCTTGCCATAACAGGCCAGGACTAATTTCGACTCTTCGTTGGCGATAGCAGTGATGGGAATGATGACACTTCTCTCCATCCTTGACCATTTCAATTTCGAGGAACTCTCCCACCATCCCATAAGAAAGTAGTCCTTTTTGTTTGAAGAATTTTCCCAATTAGTCCTTATATTTTAGATATGGTCTTCAACATGCTTTTACAAGTTTAATTACTCTTAAATTGCCCTTAAGACATTTTCTAATCTATCCTTTTAATAAGTATCTTTGTTTGAGCTAATAAAGATAAAATTATTAATTACTTTAAAAAACTCAATCCTACCTAATTTATATATATATATATATATATATATATAAAACAATTGTTTTTATGTTAATTTTTTCTCATGGTTATCTGTAAAGAAGAAACTGTATCGATCTAACCATTAACATGTTATTTAATAATTAATTAAATATCAAATCTTTTGTTTTATTAATTTTGGCTTAAACTAATAAAATCAACCCATGATCCTATCATTTGATCAATTTTATTATTTTATTATTAATTAAATTTTTCTAAACAACATTGTTTTAATTTTGTTTTAATAATTCAAAATTCTTGAAACAAAACTATAATGAATTGATATATGTCGGCATGGGTTCATCTACCCAACCTATAAGTCGAACTTTAGACCAGTCATTGAACAAACTGTCTTTATAAATTCGATCACCTGTAAATAAAGTTTAATTAGTCTAGAAACTGTTGGATGCAAAACATAGGCTGCAAAGTTTAATTTTTTTGGGATGTACAAAGCACAAATAATAATAATTTTGGATGCAAAACATAGGCTGCAACGCAGATGGAGCAAGAAATTCCACCCCAAGAAAAATCCAAATCAATGAGAGGCGAAGAGTTCTTGGTGTTTCTGCCATTATCAATTTTATTTTATTTTTCACTCTCTTCATGTGAGTATATAAGCTATCTTAGCATTTACAATTCAAGCCAAAATTGATAATGGCAGAAACACCAAGAACTCTTCGCCTCTCATTGAAGACCAGGTTCCTCCTCGCCGCCCACTCCTTTGGGATTCGCGCCGCCAGCCGTTCCGACCACACCGTAAACCGCAGCGTATTGAACATCTTCGACCCCAAGGCCGCTGCTTCCGCCAAACCAATCAATGGGGTCTCCTCTTTCGACAACACTATTGACCCTACCCGCAACCTGTGGTTCCGCCTCTACGCCCCCACATCCACCGCCACTACCGATGCTCTGCCTGTGATCATATTCTTTCATGGTGGGGGCTTCGCATTCATGGCGGCTAACTCAAAATCTTTTGACGTACTCTGCCGGCGACTTGCCCGTGAAATTAATGCAGTTGTTATCTCTATAAACTATCGGCTTGCTCCTGAGTACAAGTACCCATGCCAGTACGAGGATGGCTTTGATGCATTGAATTACATCGATGAAATGACCTTTGAGAATTTCCCAGCAAATTTGGATCTTGGAAGGTGTTTTATTGCCGGTGATAGTGCAGGAGGTAACGTGGCTCATCATGTCGTGCTCAAAGCTTGTGAACACACATTTTCTAACATAAAGATCAAGGGACTCATAGCAATGCAGCCATTTTTCGGAGGGGAAGAAAGAACAGAATCAGAAATCAAGCTTGTTGGGGTTCCTTTAATATCAGTGGAAGGTACAGACTGGATGTGGAAGGCGTTTCTGCCTGAGGGATCGGACCGAAACCACTCGGTGGTTAATGTTTTCGGACCAAATGCGGTGGATATTTCAGGCGTGAAGTTCCCTGCGACGTTACTCTTTGTCGGAGGGTTCGATCCCTTGCAAGATTGGCAGAAGAGGTACCATGAGGGGCTGAAGAAATCTGGGAAAGAAGTACATTTGGTAGAGTATCCAAATGCTTTTCATGGGTTTTATTGCCTGCCTGAATCGCCTGAATGTTCTTTGTTGATCGGTGAGGTGAAGAGTTTTGTGCAAAAGCAGTCATCTCTTACATAGGGTGAGGAGACGACGATCTCTATTTTATTATTATATCTTATTTTATTCACATTCAATAATTAAATCGTATTTAAATTGCAATGATTTTATTTACTATTGAAGATAGATTATTATATGGGTATTGAAATGTTCAATTATTTGATGTATTAGATTTGACTTTTGAGGGAACGCTAATTTGTTTTAAATGCTGGAAGTACGTCTGGTTGGAAAAATATTAAATTAATATTGTTTTTAGGTGTTTTTTAATATAAAAATATATATTATTTTAACATATTTTTAATTAAACAACAACATTAAAAAAAAATATTTTGCTTTCCATTACCAATCACACTAAAATTATGTTGTGTGTCCTTTGAGCCATTTGATGAGGAATGGTGATCTATTAAGTTTCTTGAGTACTCATTGATCTATTAAGTTATTTAAATTTAATCTGAGTAATTTTTTATTTAGATAAAAAATGAACTCAGTTTGAATCAGATTTTAGTCACCGAGTTGACCCAGCTAGCTGGTTTTTGCAGGCTGTGTTTTTGTACATGTGGAGGGGAAGGGAAATAATGTATAATGAAATGTGCATGACAACTGGGTTGATGCTTGATAGTTTCGACACAGTTCATTTTTCATTGTATGTGGGACAGAAGCAAAGAAGAAGAGAAGAGGACAAGATGCCAAGAAATAAAACGAAGACTTATTGGATGTTTGGTCTTATTAGCATAGCCAGTTGGAAGTGTACTGTTTCATGTGGCTTATCAGTATCAAAACTTCGGGTTTGTTTGTAATTATAATTATGATTGTATTTTAAAATGTTTTTTTAAAAATGTATTAAAATAATATATTTTTTTAAAAAATTATTTATGAAATCAACACATCAAAACAATTTAAAAATATAAAAATAAAATTTTAGCAAAAAAACAATTGAAATTTGAGAGAATACAGTTTAAACCGCATTTTCAAACGTTCTTTTTATGTTTTTTCAATCACAAAATTACTTTAAAAATAAATGTTTAATTTGTATTATAGTTATAAGGTATTTTTCACTTCAAAAATATATAAAAATAATATATATGTAACTTGGTTGTTCTGAGGAGAGTCCCGAGGCAAATGTGGCTCTTCCATAAGACGGTCGGATTTGAAACCGAAGAACCAGAGTCATGCTTTGTGCAAAACCCAGAGGGTTCAAAGATATCCAGATATTACCTTGCATCATCTGCAAAGACACTTCTTCTTAATATTGTTTCATATAGTATAGTTCATGCATCTTAAATCTGCTACAGGAAGATAAATTGGAAAAAGAAAACAAAGCTCTTTATTTCAAGTATGCTTTCATAAAAGCCACAGCGCAAACAAAGGCATGATATAGCACCAAATCATTTATAACCTAACCCCCCCTAAAAAATAAAAATAAAAATAAAAATTGAAAGCTTTTGAGTCCTATATGGAGGTGGCACCAACTGAAAAACAAATGAGATATGGATTGTCATAACCCAATTTTTGATCCTTTTATTTTAATTATTTTATTTACTAAAAAAATGATGAAAAACAAGTAAAAATAAAATAAATGAAGAATTAATTAAAATTTAGGTTAAGGGTAACATGATTGATAAGTTGTGAGACTTAATTAAGTTTGAAAATTGATTTAATTAATCCAATCAAGGGTTTAATTGGAAAATTGATAAGTTTTGAGACTTAATTGAGCTTGGAATTAATTTAATCCAATTAAGGGTTTAATTGGAGAATTGATAAGTTTGGAGACTTAATTGAGCTTGAAATTAATTTAATTACTCCAATCAAGGGTTTAATTGGAGAATTGATAAGTTTTTGGACTTAATTAAAGTTGAAATTAATTTAATTAATCCATTCAGGGACTTAATTGAAAACATATCAAAGTTTGGGGTTTAATTGGGGTTCGAATTGCAAAACTTAAAATCCAAGGACCAGCTTGAAAATGGCGCCGAAATGCAGGGGTCCAGTTACAATTTAACTAGGGACTTAATTACAAAATTGTAAACAATGGAAGGTCCAAAATGCACATAGCCATTAAGCACCAAAAACGGCGCCGTTTTCCCTTTGCTGTTCATCTTCTTCCCGACCGAAACGGACGCCCACCACCGCACAGCCATCACTCCTGCAATTATCACACTTTATGGTTGGAAGAAAACGGCATTGTTTTCTCTGGCTATAAAAGCCATGGAACGACTGAGCACCAAAAAGGAGGAGGAATAAAAGGGAACCATCGACAGAACCAGAGGCAGCAGACCAAGAAACCCAGAACCGGGGAGAAGAAAAACTGGGGACTGAAAAGGGAAGACCCAGGGGAAAAACTGGGCAGAAGAGAAACCGGGGAAGAAAAAGGCGGGCATAACCGAAAAGCCCTTGGAGAAATACAAAATCGGGGGGGAGAATAAAAAAAAACTTGCGTTCCTCTGTTTTCTTCTCAAAGAAACAGAGGAGGCCACGAGCAGAAGAGAAGAAAAAGAACGACGAGCAGGGGAACAAACCGAAACAGAAAAGAAGAGGATGACAGAACAAGGAAAGCTGAAACAGAGGAGAGGAAGCAGTGTTGGTGGAACAGCCCTTCCACACCGCCATCTTCGTTTGCAAAGCAGCAGAACAAGAACACGTACAGAGCAGAGAGAACAGAAAACAGCAAGAGAAACAGAAACAGAACAACAGAAAAAGAAAGAGCAAGGAGCAGGAAGGAAGCTTGAAGAGAGGAGCCTCACCATCGTTCTCACCGCCTCCAGCAGACCAGGTAAGTAACCTTTTCCTCTTGCGTTTCTTCAATTAATTAGCGTTGCACTGTGCAAGTGAATTTTAATTCACTTGCACAGTGCAGCAACACGCGTGGATTAATCCACGCGTGTTGCTCAGCCCAGCCCCAAAAAAAATAAAACAAAATAAAAGAATAAAAAAACAGAAAAATAAAAAAAAATAAAAAAGATAAAAAATGTGTATGCATGAATAAAAATAATGTAAATTTACAGGTTTATTCACTAACGCCAGAGTCAGGAATAAAAATACTGGTTTAAATTTATATTATTTTTATTCGTTGTATTTTTATTTTATTTAGCTAGAAAAATAAAAAAATATGTGCATTCGTAAAAATAAAATTTATTTTTATTTATTTATTCACTGGCGCTAGAGTAAGGAATAAAAAAACATCAATCTAATTTTTTTCGTAGCTACGAATTTTTACCAACACCAGAGTTGGAATTATTCGAGCTCGAATATTCACTGGCGCCAGAGTCAGGAATATTATAAACAAATCATCATAGCATAAACTAATAAACATTTAGCAATTTAAGACAAAATCAACAATGCAGTCTGCCTTAGGCAGAACGTTTAAGGGGTAATAATATATTTTCTTTTACGTAACCAATCCCGAGCCATAGAATCTCTGTTGACCAGTTAGGGTTCCTAGTGACCATAATATTAGGTGGCGACTCCTTAAACAAGACATTTTTTCCTAAAAGAACCGGATGCCAGAAATCTGTTCTTTTTCCACCATAATTCAAGAGAATTATTTTTTAGGGCCGCCGCGATGTCGGGTGCGACATGGATGAAGAGTCCATTTGGTATGACTTATAGAGAATCTTTTTTGACTTCGAGTCATAATTCTAAAGTTAATTTTCATGAAAGACTTCTGACAAAAATAATTTAAGTTGGAAATATCTTTGGGAGGCATTGGCTGAGAATAATTTCTTTTAGGAATGGAGATGGTACAAGTTAGAATCAATAGGTTACAAGTTATAAATTTCAACTTTTAAATTGATTGTAGAAATAAGTTTTTGATTCAAGAAAGTTATTTCAAACCAAACATATGGTTTTTCTTTGAGTAAAAACAAAAAACTTAGATAATTTGCAAAAGTCATGCCAAACGAAATCTAAGTTGAGTAATATTTGTTAGGATTTACCATTTAATGTGCACCCTACCCTAAGGGGTAGGGTTACCATTTGTCAATGGTGGTTGCACTCACCATTGACTCCCATGTGCAACTGCTGGAAAGAAGAAAAGAAGCCACCATTTGCCTATAAATAGACACTACGAAAGAGAGCAAAAAGTGAGAGAGAGTTGTGAGTGCAATAGAGAGGAAGAGAGAAAGAGGAGCTGCTGCCATGGGCAGCAGCCCTGCTGCCATTGCAGCAACGAGAGATGGGAGTTGAGTGGATGTGATCCTCCTCCATGTATTTATTGTATCCTTTCTCTATTTCTAAATAAAATGAACCTCTCCCGTGGATGTAGGCGATTTGCCGAACCACGTAAAATATTGTGTCTCAGTGTGCTTACCCCTCCTATGAGCAATTATCAATACATCACCGGTCGTCGGAATTCTGCCCAACAATCAGGAAGATCACCCCCTTTGACATTTATATGAGCAATTGTCCTCTTGCTTCTTCAGCACAAGCTTGCATCCTGCTGCTCTTCCAAGCTTACCATTCCGAGAGCGTCCGTGGCCAAGTTTACAGGTACTCGCCCAACCTTTCAATCACTAGAGTTACCCAAAAGCACACCTTTTCTCACACAAAAGGAATCTTACAACCAGATGGTCTGCCACATCACATCTGAAGAGTGTTAACGCTTGTCTCTAGGACACAACATTCCCTTCGAGCGTATCATCCATGCTCGGTCCGGAATGATTCAACAAGCCTCACACCAAGGCTTACAACACCCCCTCAAACGGAAATTTCTATTTCCAAGTGCGACAGTCATTATCTAAGTATCTCAATATGATCACGAGCTCACCACTTTTCCAAGAGTCTACTCATCCTGGAGTTGCGCCTGCCCTCTGTTCCATCCTAGGAACCACGCCTTACTTCTCCGTGAGTCTCTCGCTCTTAGTCTCAAGAGTTCAGGTAGCTCTCCACCTTTAACCATGGGGGCAGCCCATTAAAGGTTGATCCATGTATATCTTGATACTGTGAGTATTACAATGCCTTCACCGAGCTCACCACCTTGACAAGAGTCGACCTGTTCCTGGAACCTGCGCATGCCCTCTGCTCCTTCATAGCAGTCGCGTTTTAATGCTCCACAAGTCATCCACTTATTATCCAAGGCAAATGTCTTCTAGCTCATTAATCTTTAGCATGGAAGCAATATCCATGAAAGTCATCCTGCATTTGTCTTCATCATACTCATCACAGTCACTTCATTGACTATACACTGTCCACTTATATCTAGCCATCACATCGGCTCTGGGCGTTCTGAACTGGGGCTCCTATCCTGGCCCTCAACCTTCTTCAAGGTGTCTCCGCTCGTCATCATGCGGCGGTCTGAATCTAGGGCTCCTATCATGGCCCATACACCTTCCATCCGAGGTGTCTCCGCTCGTCATTATTAGTAATGTGGTTTTGTTTTTTACTCAGGTTAATCAGTTAATAAGTGAGTCCACCAGTACGTCTCTTAACTATCGTTGCTAAATTAAAACATTTTTTTTTATCTACAACTATGTGAAACTTTTTTAAAATAAAAATATTTAAAAAAACATTGTTATTTTAGTTTTTTTTTAATAAATACCATCGTTTTAGTTTTTATAAATAAATAATATGATGTGGTTTTGTTTTTTACTCAGGTTAATCAGTTAATATGAGTCCACCAGTACATATCTCAACTATTCGTTATTAGTAATCAAAATATTTTTTTTTATTTTTAATATTAATATATCAAAAAATATTACTACTTCACTGTATTAGCCAATCCTTTCCTTGCCTGTTCTCCTTCTTTTTTTTTTCTCTGGCGCAATTGCCAACAAATACCCCTTTTTCTCAAGGAGGCAGCCCTCCTTTTTCATCACGTCTCCATGATCCCACACGTTTTCATCAAAAACCTAAATTTTGGGACTTCTTAGGCAGCCACTTAAATGCTTTAGGAGTTCTTTTTTCGAAATCCTCATTAGAGGCTAATTTGTAGCCCTTTAAGATACCTTTCCAACGCGTCAAGAATCAAACAATCTGATACGTGAGTGGAAAGTTGTGATTAAAATATTTAAGTGCATCCAGGTTGTTTTCAAGAAAAAAAAACATTACTACTTTTAGTGTATCCAGGCTGGTTCCAAGTGAATTTAACGGATACATAAACTTAAATTAATAACTTTTAAAAAAATAAACTCAAAATTTAATCAGTTAAATTATATTCATCAGGTTAACTCCTTCGAATTTGATTGGTCTTGACTTACTTTTCTATAAACTCTAAGTCAAACACATAAAAACCTGTTTAAGAGTATATAAAGTAATAGAAATTCAATTCAAATATACACATTAATTTCTATTTTTCTATTCACATTTTAGCATTTTATTTCAATAATAAAGCATTTAGAGGTGTTTGAAAGTGCAGTTTCAATTATTTTTTAATATTTATGTTTAACAAATATACATCAAATATAATATTTAATTATTATTTTTAAAAATTATTTTTATATCAATACATCCAAACAATTTCAAAACACAAAAAAAAAAATTAATTTTAAAATTAAAAAATTAATTTTTTTAAAATACTTTTAAATCATAAAAACAAACAAATAATAAAATATTTTCGAACACTTATCAGAACCAGAGGGAGTTTCACTGCAGTAGAAAACTTCAACGCTTGATTTGCTATCCAATCTGTACACCAGCTGGATAGCAATTTCTTTTCATAACATTTACCAGTGTAAAAACTTTTTACTTATTTTTAGTTTTAATATCAAATTCAGTCTTGAATAAATTCTAATATCAAATTTTACCTTCAAAATTTCACTTATTTTTAATCAATTAAATTGAACAAAATCACCTCTGCATTGAATTGTTTTTTCTTCTTAGACCACAAGAGCTCCATAACAAGCTTATTGAAATAAATTATCAAATGAAATTAAAAACAAAAATGCTTTATAAAAAAAAAAACAGAAGACATCTACCTTGTTTTTCACAAAATTTCTAAGAATAAAAAATTTTATTAGATGTCTTAGCTGAATTCTAAACTATAATAAAATAAACAAAAACAAATTAAAAAAAAAAAACAGGCAAAACAAGATCACGTACTATTGTAGTTTACAATGAAATAGGTGTGGATATATATAGTGATTCTCCCAAGTCTCTTAGCTTTTCTCTTAATGAAAATTAATAACCTTATAATATCTTCCTATTCGTAAGCTATCTATAATTTTATTTGATGTCATGAGTGTTTTTCTTGAAGTTATTCTATTTAATGTCATGAGTGTTCTATTGAGGAAAAAAAACTCTATTTAATGTCATGAGATTTAGTAATCAAAAATTTTTTTTTTTAATATTAATATATTAAAAATATTAATTTAATATTTTTTTTCAAAATAAACAGATTTTTAAATGCAAATAATTCTGAGTACAAAAACAAATTATGTTTTGATTGCGCATAACAATCATAGCAGTAAGTAGCATGATCCTTTCCAATTGAGTAAATTATAGGACTTTTTTGGCAGCTTGTATTAAGTAAATTAAGAATTATTCTTTCCAATTGAGTAAATTAAGTACCAGGTATTCAATCTTCACAAACTTTAATATGTATTAAGTCAGATTTGTTTAATTAGATTTATCAAGTTTGCTTAATAAGATGGAATATTTATGAATATTTTAATCTATAGTGTTTTCTCTCTGGTACATAGTAAAAGCCTGGGCAGTTTTTTTTTTTTAATTTTAATAATAATTCTGTTCTTTCTATCCCAAGAACGAACAAAAAAAGAAGAAGAGAAATCACAGATGAGAGAAGAATATATGGCTTAGAAAAATAATAAAGTTGCAGTATACATAAATCTAGTTGCATGGTTAGATGCGGATAGAAAATAAGGTTGTGGTTGTTTTTTTAAAATATTTTTTAATTAAAAATATTTAAAATGATGTTTGATTTGAAATAATTTTGATTTTTTTATAGCCATAAAAAAATATATATTGTTAATTTTTAAAAGTGTGTTTTGTATTTTATAAAAAATTATTTTTTAATAAAAAATCACTATACTCTCCAGCCAAATACATATATTATATTATAAGATATAGAAAGTTAACATGTGGACCCGCCTTAATGTTGACACTTCGAAGAAGCTGCCAAGAAAATGTAAACACATGGAAGTTTCTAAAAAGAATAGCATATTTCTGCATGCTGTGAATTTTTTAAAAAACATTTTTATTTAAAAATTTATTAAAATAATTTGTTTAAATTATTTATTTTTTATCAACACATCAAAATAATTTAAAAAAATTAAAATTAAAAAAATAGGTTGTAACTGTAAAGATAAACCAGTTTTGACAATGCTAGATTAAGTGTGCAAATGAGAGTGAGGCTCCAAATCTAATTACGTAGCAATTACTAATTGGGATAAAAAGAAATTAAAAGAGAAATTACCAATATTCGCTTGCAGGTGTGTTTGGTAGATCTTATGCTTCTGCCTTTGAGTGTGTATATTAGCTTTACCATGAAATTTTGTGAGACAAATTATAGTGAATGTTTTTCATTTACCAATATACCCATGGTGTTTATAAGAGTGATGCTACATGCTGAGGTGGATATTAGCAACAGAGGAAAGCATACAAAAGTTAACCAAAAAAAAAAACATCATTGATAGCAAAGGCGAAAGCATATCAAGCTAACAAAATCAACCCCACCAATTCTCAAATATTCAGATTTTAAAAAAAGCACAATATTTTATTTGGTTTCATTACAAATTCAATATTTTTTTTAAGGTCAATATTTAGAAATAAATAATAAATAAAAGCTGCCCATCAATATTTAATTTAAGTAACCTCAAAGACTACTAATTTAACTTTCGTTATTAAAAGGGCGCGCGTATGTTGTTGGTCCCTGCCTAGTTGATGGGGCAAATTAAGACTAGGTCTTCAATCTTCATAAACTTACATATGTATTAAGTTAGATTTGTGTAATTAGATTTATCAGTTTGCTTAACAAACTTTCTATGTTGTATTAATTTAATTATCACAATTTCTATGACAATAACTAAATTTAATGTACTGCTCATGTTCATGTGTTGGGCTTTATGCTTTCCGTTCTTCTTTGGATTTTTCTTTGAAGTATGGAATTGGCAATCCCATTTCAAACCGACCCAAATCCACCCATTGTACAAGTAATTTCAATATTAATTAATAAGAATATCCTT
The DNA here is from genome assembly GCA_964019445.1 of Populus tremula. Taxonomy (NCBI): domain Eukaryota; kingdom Viridiplantae; phylum Streptophyta; class Magnoliopsida; order Malpighiales; family Salicaceae; genus Populus; species Populus tremula. The sequence goes on from CAXHTJ010000011.1 coordinate 13,762,891, forward strand.
GTTTATTTAAAGGACTATTTTCATCATTCATATCCAAATAATGATGTTTTGCACATAATTTTTAACAAAAATAATTGAAAGAATGATATATTATTGAATAAGAGGAAATTTAAGGTTACAATCTATTAGTATTCTTACAACCATATCTTGTCAAACGTTACAAAGGGACGAAGGACATCCTTTGCATTAGGATGCTCCCACTCCACTACTGTCTCCCACCATTCTTCTGGATGTACCTTGATTTTTTTAAGAGAAGGGGGAGGAGATGGCTGGCCATTTTCAAGCAACGGAAGACAAATTGCATCCTCTTCAGCTTCTCACAATACTTTACTAATATCTTCGAGAGAATTGCAAATCAGTTTTGCACTACAAATGCTTTTTAGTTCCGGTAATGAATGCAATGTCAGAGTTCTTAACTTTGGGAGTGTTAATTCCGTGATGGAATTGGAGGTGCTGCTTTCTTCATCTGTTGTTCCTATTATCTCCTCCATTTTCTTACATGATGTCACTTCAATCCTTTCCAGGTTTACGAGGTTTGGCAGCAACACAAGTGGAACAACTTCTTCATACTTTACATCCAAACAATAAAACCTTTTGACCAGAAAACATACCACTATATGATGGCAATGTGGTGGAGCAGAGCAGAACCAAGAAGATGAAACCAAGCTCTCCATGCTATCGCAAACCCCAATGCTGATTTCCTCCAGTTCAGTTGCATTCTCTAATGACAAAACATCACATAAACTTCTTGCATCGATGCATTCACAAACCAGTCCTTGAATGCCATTTAAGAACTGACCTGAAAATCTCTATCTCCGTTGATACTCAAATTACCCAACCCAACTGTTTTACTTGGACTTTTCAGTGACATAAAAGAATTTCAGATTTCCTACTGAAATTCTGTATGTGCTTAATGATTGGATCCCATCCCGAGATCTGAGATACTCCACGAAGTCAGAGAAACCTTCGAAATGGCATTCCAAAGTTTCCAAATTTCCAAGGATCCTACTTCCTTTCCTTTAACTGTTATCGGAGCATCATCGCCATAAACTCTTCTAGTACAAAGACTTGCAGGTGAGAGAGTTTTGGTAATATCCCACTAGGAAACTCCTTTTCACCACATCCATTCATTCTAAGATACCTCAGGTTGGTTAGGCATTCCATTCCTTGCGGCATCTTTTCAAGCGCGTACGAGGAGATCCAACCTCTTCAGTGCCCTGAGCTTCTTTAATGATGGAACATGTTAATTTTCACAACATAGCAATAATGCAGTGAGACTCACCAAATCAGAGACAGAGTCTGGCAAATTTTTAATACCTGTGCAAGACAGATCGAGGACCTTGAGCCATGTGCAATTGCTTGAAAAATGAATCCGCAATAAATCCCAAAAGATGATTTTACATAGCAATAGAGTTGATAGATAGGGACACCTTGGTGAATAGCTGGAAGGAATTTCTTTGATCTTGTTTTGCATTAGTGAGACTCTTGTGAGATTCTCTGTCCACTCCTCTGCATCTGGCAACTCTTTTAATTGCGCACCTGCTTTAACCATGACTTGAGAGTTGTCTTGCAGTATTTGGATGGCCATGTCCCTAATCAAGTCATGCATCTTGACACATCTACTACTACATCATCACATATATCACATTTTAGCACTTTCCAATAGGCAGACATTTTCAAGTCTATTAAGCATCGTGTGGCCCTCATCAAATGCATCTCCCCTGCTCCTCATTCCTTTAATTATTCCCTCATCGATCAAATAACCTATCAACTCCTCCCTTTCAATCATGATCTTCAGGAAATAATGCACAGTACAAGAGACATTGTTGTAGTGCTAAATCACCTAACCGATCATAACTAAACCTCAATAACTTGAATACCTTCTCATCCATGTCCCTAAATTCTGATTCTCTCAATTTCTTCAATGTATTTCTCCACTCATGTAGGTCATCCACTCCCCTCAAGCTTCCTGCCACTGTAATAATTCCCAATGGCAAACCAGCACATTCCTTTGCAACAGCTTTCGCAATTCGTTCCACTTCTGGTAAAGTGTATGTCACGTCCAAGTTTCTCCATGAACAAAGTCCAAGCTTCTCCCTCGAAAGTGGCTTCACTTGATTTTGCGGTGGCAAGCCATCTGATGACAAACCGTTTCTGATCGAGTTGTCATAATCAGCTTGCATCCTTTCAACGGGACAGGAATTCCCACTTTCAGCTCAAAATTGTTCCACAAATCATCTAAAATGAGAATCCATTTTTGTTTCTTCCTTAGTTCTTCTGACAATTTGGCAGCTCTATGCAGATCATCATCTTCGCTTGAAAGGTCTAGATCAAGACGTTTAGCAATAAGATTCTGCAATCTATTAATGCTGAAATCTTGAGACACAGTCACCCACCAAACATGATCACAAATATCTGTCTTTGTAGAAGCTCATTATGGATATGTTTAGTATTGTTGTTTTACCAACTCCCCCCATCCCATAAATGCCAATGGTTGGACTTCATCATCCATTAACAAAGACCATATCACCTTCTATTCTCTTCAAATGCTCGACCCACTGGCTTTTAGAGCTAGTAGGTAATGGAACTCCTCTAGTCTCACTTGTGTTGTATTTAAGGCTTATAGAAGATCTAGCTCCAGCGTCAGGCCGCACTGATCTTCCACTATTCTCCATATCCTCCTCCACTGGTTCTGTCCTCACTCTAACCATGTTCTGCACATCATACATAACGACATCATTGTTTACTGATGGAGCAAATAGTTGGGCATAATATCTTCCATGATCAAGACACAATGGATCTGTTGGTTGGGATGAATCTCCTCGAGGCTCATCAGCTTGATTAATTGATGGCCTCTCACAAGAGCTACCTCTCTCCAGATGCTGCACTTGTTCTGTTCTCGCTACAGTTTCAAATCCATCATGCAGACGCTCCACATCCTCATCTTCCTGCATTAAATACGTAGAGATTTCATTCAGCTGCTGCTCCTTTGAAAGGGCAGAGTGTATCTGAACCCAAGTGCCATCAACAAATTGATCCACTACATCTGTTCCTTGTGTTTTCTCCTCTATTTCTCATAAGCATCAACTCTGTCAACATGCTGAAACGATCCTTCACCAGTGTATTCCATGCTTGAACTTGCTATGCCTTTATGTCTTTTGTAGCCACCACGCATGGCTAGAAAGGCTGCTTCTTGAACTTCCTTAGGCACCTGACCACAAATGCCAACACCATGCCCTCTCTCTCCTGATAAATGCCATTTTATCCTCGAAATGGAAGTACCATTGGCAAATAAATGCCCACAAAACTTACACTTCATGCTTCCATCATTCATATCTTCAACTTCCTTCCAAAACGGATCATCTGATCTAACCATTTTGTCCTACAGATAAAAAGGGTCAAAATATTGAATAAAAATTAATGGAAGTACATTAATTGGAAAAGGAAGGTTGAAACTAAAATAATAAGTTACAAACAGCGAAGAAACTAAGAAGAAAAAACAAGGAATTCAAGGTTAACTTGGGGTCAATTTAGTATGAACTGCATAAGGCATGGATTGTTACAACTGAGAAAGATCAAATTATTTATTTTTGGAAACTGTTGATGATCCTATCTCCGAAGTTTCTAATTTATAATTTCTACAACTTGTGTTTTCCTTGAAAGATTCAAACCAGAGTTACATGTGAAAAACAAAATGAAGAAGATGGATTATAAATAATTTACCTGGATTCAAGTTGTGCTTCAAGTGCTGGTTTGCTTAAGCAGTTTTCAGCAAAAAAGACAAGAACAGAGAAGAATATACGGTTTAAAAATAAGAAGGAAGTTGCAAGATGTTGAGCTCCAGATGATTCGATTCAATCAGAAAAGGAAGCACTGATTATCAGAAAGGTTTAAGAAATTTGATGAGGGAAATGGGAAATCAATGGTATAATGAGATGAGATTTGGAAGAGAATGTTACAGTAGCAAAGACTATTGTATTCAAGTTGTTCTTCAGGTGCTGGTTTGCTTAAGTAGTATCCAGGAAGAAAAACAAGAACAGAGAAGAATATATGGTTTAAAAATAACAAGGAAGTTGCAAGATGGTTAGCTCCAGATGATTCGATTCAATCAGAAAAGGAAGCACTGATCATCAGAAAGGTTTAAGAAATTTGATGTGGGAAATTTGACTTTTGAGGGAGCGCTAATTTGTTTTAAATGCTGGAAGTACGTCTGGTTGAAAAATATTAAATTAATATTGTTTTTAGGTGTTTTTTAATATATTAATATAAAAATATATTTTTAATTAAATAAAAACATTAAAAAAATATATTTTGCTTTCCATTACCAATCACACTAAAATAATGTTGTGTCCTTTGAGCCATTTGGTGAGGAATGGTGATGGTGGTTTTTTTGTCTTTTTTTGTTTATCCTATTTGTCTGTCTAAAGATAA